>OZ025299.1:157540775-158140775 GCA_964019185.1 Maratus speculifer
AAGGTTATTATTATTGTTCTTTAAAACACTAGCAACGTAATGATAAATATTTTTCCCACACATCTTTGTTAGGAGAAAGTCTTCCATTTTCTCTATTGTCTTCTCTTTGTCTTCTATTCTATTATCCAAGCTGCAAACATGGTGATCCATATCACTTGAAATCATGTTCAAATCGCTTTCATCTTCATCATGAAGTGATAAAATGTCAGATTCATCAATACTGACCATACCTTTACTAAAAATATTTCTTGAAGGCAGGCAATTCCTTTTCCTTGTTTTTTTTTTTTTTTTTTTTTTTTTTTTTTTTTTTAATAATTCCCTTTTCCAAATATTGTCTTTCTGTTGTATCGGTTAAGACACGACAGTGGCCTCGTTTTCTTCTCTTAACATCAGGTTTCTAGGTAATGACAAAATGTAATTTTATTATTATGGAATAGCCCTGGGGATGAATGGAGTGTCCCATTCATTCCCATAGTCCCATGGTTATATAAAACAGTGATTATGCTTAGTAAGCACTGTCAATATTGTTCATTTGCATCATAAGTATAACAAAAAATTATATCATTTTAACATTAACAAAAATTATAAGGTTTTGAGAAGGTTAACTATCAATTAAAAACTAAAAAAATTAAACAGAAAAACTTAGTTTGGTTCTTGAAAAATACACTTTGTATAATAGCTAATCTTCTATTATGAATATTGCTTTGAAACTATGTCTGTTGAATGACTTCAGTACTGCCATCAGTCAGGTAAATTATAAAATTATTTATGTTTGGGGAACATTTATAAATTTCTGTTGTCCTATTCTTCCGCTATCCCATTCATCCCCACTCTAACCTAATTTTGATGACCAGTGTATTTTTATGTACTGTTCAAAATACACAGATATTTGTGTAATATTTGAAATTTGTTTTTAACATTAACTCACCATTTCGGGTAAATCTGAAGTGTTTTCAAGCACTTACACATTTATTTGAGTTTTTAAAATAATAACAAATTATGAACTTTCATTAATCCAATAAACATGCATACATATAGGTATATTTTAATAACAAGTTTGTACATTTTATGATAAATATGTAATTTTACAAATTAACACATTTATGTAAATAAAACTGGCTAATTTACACATTTATTTTTTAGACTGCAGTCCATTCCCGGCCAGTAAAGAATTAATTATTGAAAAACAGATCGCGATGCCAATATATTTTACATCATAACTCAAAAGCTATTTATAAAATGAGTTTTAATTTGGAATTGATATATTTGGAGCATTTATCATAGACGTTATTACTTATCAATTGATATCAATCAAATTATTAATACAATATTTAGCGACAGTTATGATGGAGTATTATCTTTCTTTTTCTTTTACGATTTCAAAATAATATTATATAAATATTTTTGGGGATGAAATAATCAAAATACATCGCAAAAGTGCAACGTTAAATTGCTTAAAAATTAAGTATAAGCAAATAAATTAAAAAAATGAAAGACGATAAAATTAATCTTCCTGTTCAACTTAATGCTTCATCACTCCTCTTTCTCTTCATTATTAAATATCCTCCCACATTCCATTCGCCTGTTCACCCACATTCTATAAAATATAGGTGTCATGCAACTATTCGATAGTCTCCCTTTGAATTATTTTGAAAACATTTGCATAACAATCGGGTAAGCCTGTCTCATTTATTAAATTCAGTTTGATATATGGATGCATATAATATTGAATATTCAATCGAAATATGAATACCTTAAAGATGGGAAATTAAATTGCTTGAAGAAGTTCAATAATTCAGTTTCAGCGGCGAAAATAATAAATCCACAAGCATAGTATAAGAATAAAATTCAAGTAATCTAATTTTGAGTTATACCCCTTGTTTCATCAATCGATTTCTTTTGCGTCTTACTTGTTGTGGCATACTTCATACATCCCCAAGAAAGTCATAGGTATCATGCAATATTCTAGAAATCATAGGTGTTATGTGATATTCAATAATTTTCTTTCTGAGCTATTTTGAAAACTTTAACATGACTAACAGGTAAGCATTATTTCTGAATCTAGAGAAGTATATATATAAATTTGCATGTCCGATTAAATGTGTTTAATTTTTATATTTGTATGATCAATTCTAATTAATCTGGTTGATAGTTTTTTACAATAAATAATGAAAAGAAGAAAAATGATCTCAAATTCAATCATATTCATCCACAGAAATAAGAAATTAAAGTATTTTAAATAATATCGATATAAAACCGTAAGTGGATCATTCGTGAAGTACAAAACAGTTTAATTTTGCATCGATACTAATGGCTTCATCAGTCATCTTCCCTTTAATTGTAGCATATTTTGTAAATCCATTTATGCAGATTCTATTAGACAAAGGAATGAAATTGTTCTAATTTTCAATTTCATTTATTATAGCCTCTATACTAAATATTCCCGTATAGTCATTATCGGGTGATTATTGGAATTAATTAAATTCTGATGTTGTGCATTGTTGAGAAATTGTAATTTTCTAATAGGGATAATACACCAATATTGTAGTTGTAAATTGGGCAAGAACTAAGTTTTATTTGTCGAAATTAAAAATAAAATATATAAAAAGATGCATTTCAACACTGTCCCGTTAGTTTAGATACAATCTTAATAGTTAAAGATTCAAAGTCCTGAAGCGGGTGCTTTCTTTTTCGATCGTCATCTCAAAGAGTTGGGTCTCTCCGCGCAATCAAGGCTACATGTTCTCTCTATAAAACACTAGTACACTAGACGAGTCCTTTTCTGAGAGAATGTTTTCCTGCGCCACTCAAAGTTTTTCAGTCAAACATGTTTGCGGAAAATATGTTTTTTTTTTTCAGTTTGCATTAATATTTACTCTTTTAATTAAGAAAGAAACAAGATTTAAACGTAATTTTCAGCGCAAAACAACAGAGAAATTTTTAATGCAATATTTTTTTTTTTAGAAAATTTGAAGATTTTCTTTTCCGGATTCCCTTAATATAACTTTTAGGTTAGAGACCTCTTAATCTCAGATTCAACTCATTTTTCTCACATATTTTTTCGCCTGAGGGCTTGCGGTAAAATGTCATGGGAATATAAATATATATATATATATATATCCCAGGGTATCCCTAACAGTTTCAAATAGGAATTTCAAAAAATGCATTAACTAGTAAAACAAGTATAAGTGAGTTTTGAATACCGTCAGATGAAATACTGGAGTCTACTATGTTAGTTAGGTCATTTCAATGTTACATGCAGATTTCCGCTTTCACAGAAGTATTTTTTTTTTCATTCCATTTTCGCCACAGTAATTGCATTTCGTAGTTCTATAAGGCTTAAAGTATAGCAAATAACTAAAGGTCAAGCTTAATGTTATTTATTTAAGATAGCGGACCTGGTGAAAGATGCCGTGATGTACAAATTTGTAACATCTCTTACCGGAAACAAAGATGCAGTTATCATACTTATAAGAACAACCAACCAAACAATTTTCTTTCCCATTGTATTTAACAGATATCCTTAGCCCAGTTAATTCTACATATTGGCTAAAATCTGTTAAACGAAAATTAATAAAAGGATGATCATGTAACCTCTGTTACAAAATTACAAATTTTGAAGAAAAAGCTTTTTCAAAACTCAAATTGAATAAATAAAACTGAGCGGGAAAATGCCCAGCCTGGGAATTGAACCCAGATCCTTGGCTTACGGGGCAATGCTCTACCGTTTAAGCTAACTGGGACGAGAACCGGCGAGCATATTTCGCTCCGACCTAATTTCGCTCTAACCTTACTGTTAATAACATCTGGTCTATCATTTAGACAGCTCGACAGAAAAACCTAAGGTAAAGAATGTTATTACCATTAAGGTTATTTGAGCGAAATATGCTCGGTGGTTCTCGGCCCAGTTAGCTTAAACAGTAGAACATTGATTGTATAAGAAAAGGATCTTGGTTTGTTTCCTGGGCTAGGCATTTTTTCACTTACATAGATTTATTCAATTCGTCTTATAACTTTACCAATCAGTTTGATTGTATTAAAATAGTAGTTGATCTATGTACCCGTCGTTTATATGGTGTTCTCCTAGCGGTGTTTTATTCTGTTGAGCTGTTTAAATGACACACCAGATGTTATTAACGATAAGGCTATCTGAGCGAAATATGCTCGCCGGTTCTCGGACCAGTTTGCTTAAACGAAAAGCATTGTTCCGTAAGCCAAGGATTTGGGTTCGATTCCCGGACTGTGTATTTTTTTCGCACAGTTGGATTTATTCAATGCGTGTAATTACTTTATCAATCAGTTTGATTATGTTAAAATAATAGTTTTTGAAAACTACTTAAAATATTACTCTAGATCAAAATGGGTCTTTAGATTAGTGATTGTGTGGCCATTTACTGAGTGATTAAAACTATTCATAGTTTTCATAGATAGAAATAATCAAAATGAGTAATTTGAGAAATTATTTACTACCTGTAACTGAGGTTCTTCTCGTATGTTAGGAACGATGTGTATAATTTATTGCACCAATATTATTTTTAAATTAAATAATTAAATAGCTTATTTTGAAGAATAAAATCTATAATCTATGTTAATTAGAAACAGAGGTTATATAAGGAACTGTTACCAAATCGAAATTAAAAATCCCAAAATCAATATAATTTTGTAATTTTGTAGTCCTGATATTTTAAAAATTATATTTTAAGTTTACTACACCAAAAGTTTTCTTAATTATATGAATCCGTTGCTAATTTCAAAGACATACATTTGTATCTTGTTATTACATTATTTACTACATTATTAAAGTATTTTTTTTTTTTTTTTTGAAATTAGAAATCATTTAAAATAGCAAAAAGACTTTTATGAGATGGATGGTGCATAGTATGCGTCCTCAGATTTTAAAATTAAATAATTAATGTAATGATTGTGTAAAGATCAATGTAATGATGCGTAATGATACAATAACCTTTCATGCGGAAACGAGTTTCGTTATCATGATTATGTATAGCGTATGAAGTTGGTAAAATTCAGTATGAACATAAGCAGTTAGTTAGAGAAAATAAATACGTTATAACAATACCTTTGTTTAATTTTTTAAATGTTCATTAACTTTGTTCATGTAACGCCCTGTATATGTAAAATAGTTTTGAAAATACATATCATAAGAATGCGAAATTAATTTTATAAATTTAAAAGTTCAATATAGGACAAAATAATCCCAAGCACAATATAAATTCTACGAATCCAATCTTTCTGTTGTGATCCATGCTTCGTCAATCGATTTTCTTCCAGTTTTTGCATGTTATGACTTATTATCCGCCCACTTTCTATAAATCACAGGTGTAATGAAATTTTCCATTATTTTCCTTTCTGGAGTATTTTGAAACATCTTGCAAACCTTTAAATAAAAGAAAATTCATATATACATTAATAACATTATCTTGATATATTATAGGCAACATGTATTAATTGTCACTATCATTATTATCATAGATTGTTAAACTTAATTGTTTCGTCTCATTTATAAATTTTCAATATTATTTTGAACATTCAAATGGAAAATTGTGTAATATACAAAAGCTCACTTATCTTTCTTGAAATTTTTATGTGTAAATGAGTGAAAAACTAGCCAAATAGATAAAAAAAATATCTAATTTTCTTACGCTTTTGGCGTCATCAGTAGATTTTTTAAGTACTATTTTCATGTCATGATACATTGCTTCGATCCATATTCTATAAATCAGAGGTGTCATGAAGAATTTCGGTATTTTCTTTCTAATCTATTTTAAGACATTATATATTACTTTCAGTTACAAAGTTTTTTTTTTTTTTTTTTTTTTTTTTTTTTTTTTACTTAAAAACAAATGCGTACATAATTCAAAAGTTCTTATCAAAGATTTTTTATAATTATTATGCTTTATTTTTCAGTATTATGTTTATATAACAGAACCACTTTTATATTAAATTCGTCATTTTACTTATTTCGACTGATATATGAATTTTCTTCCTCATTCATTCGAAAAAATGTAACATAAAAATGTGAATATTTTGAAAAGATCAAAATTTAACACAAAAGGAAATAAAGCAACAAGCAAGAAAAAGTTAACTAATCCGATTTTCCAATAATGATACTGGCCCCGTCAATCGATTTTATCCTACCTATTTCATGTTATGACATATTCCATCCGCCCACATTCTATAAATCATAAGTGTCATGTAACTTTTCGATATTTTTCTTTCTGGTATGTCTTGAAATCTTTTACATAACTATTAGATACAATTTTTTCTTCACATATCCGTGCATCTATGCAAAGATTTCACTGCGATTTATTTTTCATTTAGAATTAATTATTTTTCTTAGTCCTTTTAACAGTAGTTAATTAGCACCAGTTATATAGTATGTTTTGTATACTTTTCTCTTTATATTATAAATTCGATCAAAATACGTCTTACATAAAATTTCAAAATTAAATTACTTGAAGAAAATATCCAGTTTCAACGGAAGGAAAATTACAGCCACAAACTTGAAATAAAATTTCGCAATGTGATTTTACAGTTACGTTAATGACATTTTCTATATAGAGATTTTAGTACTTATTTCATGTACAGATATATGCCATTTTCCAATATTCAATAAACCAAAGAAGTTATGTAACTTTTTGGTATTTTGTAAATATTTAGTAATTTTTTTATGCAAATATTAGATAATAAGCTTTTATTTTTCAGGAAACGAATACCTATGTACATATGAAAGCATCGCAATTTATTATACTTATCTTTCAAATTCATTTTACAAAAGATTAATAGCTTTAAATTATACTTTGAGATTTAGATTTTTTCATTTTTAAATTTAGCATTTAATAAAAGAAAATATTGCATAAAAGTAGACAGTTTAATTGGCTGAAGAAAATATCCATTTTCAAAGAAGAAATAAATAAATCCAGAAGTTTGGAATAAAATCTAAATATTAAAAAGCAAGGATAGATAAAGCAAGTCTTTTTCTATTACACTGTATCTTGCACCGAAGAAGAATCTCGATAGTAGATTCGAAACGGCTGTTTCTAAATTTTCATGCATTATTTGTGAATTTCTAATTGTTGTTTTTCTATTTTTATAAAATCTAAATAATCCTCCAATGTACACTGGTGTCAAAAATTTAAGCATAATTGGTAATTAAGTAATTATTTTTAAGTAATGAAAGAAATATGAATCGGAATGTGCTGAAACTCCAGGTGTGTAAACAAAATAGTACGCGTCACATATTTTCGCGAAGAGTTTTCCCCGAAATCGAACAGGGGACCGTCAACAAATTGAAAAAGAACGAAGATCTTTTGGATAACCCTGTCAAAACTAATGTAGCAAAAGCGTTCAAACTGCACATTATGATTAATTGGCTTATTGTAATGTACTGTGTTAATTTTTACAAGGATAGCATGTATACTCGTAGAGAAATTAAGGTTATTATAAAAACAGTCCTAAGTTTTTTGCTTATAATTTGCAGAGTTCGTAATATAAAATAGTGTTCTTTTTTGAAAAAATGACAAACATCATTGTACACAATACCCTGTCATCAGAATTAAAAAATAATAAAAATTGTATGACAAATGAGCAGGTTTACTAAATAATTTTTTACTGCGCATGCGTGAACGCTATTAAAATTTCATTTGCATATTATGTTAGTTAGATGTATAGAGCAACTTTTGTGAAAGTCTCAAAAACATAGCTTAAAAATTCTGAAAATTTTCGTTGATAGAATGAGATCAAAATCCTTTATTCCCTAAATGAAGCAAAAAGATGAGGGGCTGTATCCATATTCCATTGTTTAGTGCCTACACAATATTGCACGTACAACTATATTTAGATAAAACCCCTGATTTTTTGGCTTCCTTTAGGAATAACGGATTTTGAGTTGATTCTATAGGCTCCCATTTTCAGAATTTTCAAGCTATGTTTTTGAAACTTTTACAGAAGTTGCTCTATACATTTAGCTAACACAATATGCAAATGACATTTTGATATCGGTGACGCATGCGCAATGAAAAATTATTTACTAAACATACTCATTTTTCATGCAACTTTTATTATTTTTAAATTCTAATGACAGGGTATTGTGTAGAATGATGTTTGTCATATTTTCCGAAAAGAACATTATTTTATAATAAGAACTCTGCAAATTATAAGCAAAAAACTTGGAAAAATTTAGGACTGTTTTTATAAAAACCTTAATTTCTCTACGAGTATACATGCTATCCTTGTAAAAATTAACACAGTACATTACAATAAGCCAATTAATCATAATGTGCAGTTTGAACGCTTTTGCTACATTAGTTTTGAAAGGGTTATCCAAAAGATCTTCGTTCTTTTTCAATTTGTTGACGGTCCCCTGTTCGATTTCGGGGAAAACTCTTCGCGAAAATATGTGACGCGTACTATTTTGTTTACACACCTGGAGTTTGAGCACATTCCGATTCATATTTCTTTCATTACTTAAAAATAATTACTTAATTACCAATTATGCTTAAATTTTGGACACCAGTGTATTTTCTTATACTTATTTCATGTTATAATATATTACATCAGTCCATATTCTATAAATCGCAGGATTAAAAACTTTTTTGATTTTTTTTTTCTGGGCTATTTTGAAATCCATACGTAACTAATAGACATCAAGGTTGTATTTTTTTCTTTTTATCAAGATACAAATACCTACGTACTAAAAGATGGTTTTAATTGTACCGTCGGTTGATAAAGGGTTAAAGTAAAAAATATTACATAAAATTTCGAAGTTAAATTGCTTGAAAATAAAAAAAAATCAACAAAGAAATGAATAAATCCACAAGCATAGAATACAATTTAGTAATCCAATTTTCCAGTTATGCTTCTGGCCTTGTTACTCGATTTTCTGTTACTGGTTTCTGGTAATGAATTCCATCCGCCTTTATTCTATCAATCACAGGTGTTATGTAACTTTCCTATAATTTTTTTCCTGATTTCTTTTGAAACCTTCTATGTAAATATTACACAGCAAATGTTTTCGTTATCGAGAGACGAATGTCTACATGTATTTGCAAGGCAATGCGATTTATTTATTACACTTACGATGCATGTCGAAAATCATACTTACAATACATCACTAACTTAATTATATGATGTCATTTAAATTTTCCGCTATCAAATTAAACATTTAATCGAAGAATACAATATATAAAATTGCTTGAATAGCATTCAATTTTAACCAAGAAAAAAAAGAAATCTTCAAACAAGGAACAATATTTAAATTATCCGATTTTCCAGTTACATTCCTTGTTGTGTCCAATATGTATGCTTCTACCTATTTTATAATATGACATATTCCCACAGCCCACATAATATAAATCACAAGGGCTATGCAACTTTTCAACGTTTTCTTTCCGAGCTATTTTTAAAACTTTTATATAAATATTAGACAAAGTTTTTTTATGAGGAGACATAATACATGTATATTTGTAAAACGACGCGATTTATTTTACTTGTTATGCGTTATTTATTATATTCAAATTCATAATAGTTAGTTAAGTTCAACTGATTTAAAAATTTACGTTTTCATATTAATTATTTATTTAAAAAATATATTACATCAAATTGCAAACATAAATTGCTTGAAAAAAAAAATGCTATTTCAATGAAGGAAGAAATAAATCTAAAAACATAGAATAAAATTTAATATCCACATTTACAGTTAGGCACCTCGTCTTGCCAATCGATTTTTACCTACTGATTTCAAGTAATGACATATGCAATTCGGCTACGCTCTTTACACAACATGTGTTATGTATCTTTTCTATATTTTTCTTTCATATCTACTTTGAAACCCTTTTCAAAGTTTTTCAAACTTTTCTATTATGCAGGAAATTTTTGCCTACTGGGAGACAAATTCTTACATATACAGTATGGTTGCAAATGAATATCCCAATTTTACACAACTGTTTAAAAAAAACCAACAAAAATGCATCCCTGTTGTTTATGAGAAAAATGTAAAATAACAAATGAAAGCTTAAATTCAATCCCTCCAGAAACGCGGACGATATCGAGGCAACACGATAACTAATCCCACACTTTTCTCAGCATAATTTTTTCTTGGGGGCCTTATCAAAGGTCAGGTGTTTGTTCAACCACTACCAACTAATGCTGAAAAAGTTAGGACACTCATATCTGCAGCTATTTATAAAGTGAAAGAGGACATTCTGAAAAAAGTGTGGGATGAGTTATAACATCGCCTCGATATCGTAATTCTGGAAGGGCTCACAATGAACCTTATTAATGTGTTGAATTTAAAATTTCAACTGTTATTTTTCATTTCCAATAAACAACGTTGTATTTTTTTTAAAATAGCCCTGTAAAAGCCCGGTACTTATTTATAATCACTCTTATTGTCAAAGCATCGCGACTTATTTTTCTTGATGTGTATTATATTTCAATATATTTTTTACACATTAATAATTTTAAATATGTTGTGTGATTTAAGAATTTTCGCTAAACTTTTAATTGAAATATACATTACAAAAATTTGCATTAAATTGGACGAAAAAAATCTAGTTTCAAGAAAGAAAAATGAAATAGTCAAACGTGGAATAAAATTTAAATAATCCGATTTTCCAGTTATGTTCTTCGCCTCGTCCAATCGATTTTTTCTGCTTATTTCATGTTATGACATATTACATCCGCCCACATACTATAAATCACTGGGGTCATGTAACTTTTCAATAATTTTCTTTTTTGAGCTATTTTGAAGCCTTTTACATAACTATTAGATAACAACATGTATATATGTATATATATAGGGATGTAACATAGGTCACTCAACTATTCTTTTCAATAATAACTAGATATTGAGTTTTTCCTTTAATATATAAAGAATTAATCGAAAATTTTATTTCGAATGTTTATTAGATTAATACTTTGTTTTAATGTGACCAGTATTCTCGTGAATAATTTAACACATTACTTTATTAAAAATACCAACAAGAAATTTTGCCTTGAAAATCTTTTGTTTATTTAAAAATATACAATTAGCGTTTTATAATTAGCAATAATTGACACTCAACTTACACTTCTAAACAGAAAAAACGGATAAAAATTGCGAAAAAAATAAAAATAAAATTTTCCTCTTTTGGTATATTTTGATGACTTCTCTTACTTGGTATGAAAAATTTTGAAGGAATTTTTGTCACCATAGAAGCATATAATAAGTAGACGTTTCAGTTTTCAGGAAAAGATGTTGTTCTAAAGTTACATCCTCCTAATTTGCACCTTTGTTGCTCCTTGCATATCTCTATTAGATGGCCAGTATTATCATATGCTGCAACCTCAATTGGGAGATGTGATGGTTTCAACTTGTTTTATAAGGAATAGCCATTGTGGGTGAATCACTTAGATTTCACGGAGGTTGTAATTTAATTTTTGAAAGGCAGCGCTTTCAACTGATTTTCAATTGTTATTATTTTTCTTTTTTTAAAACAAATTACAGGCTAATAATATTGCATAGTAGTGTTATATGACAAATTAATGAGACATACTATTATAAATCTGAAATATTCAACTTAAGTTTCTACAGATTTCCTTTCTAAAAATTAATAAATTCAATGTGCATATTTTAGTAAAATAAATTCCTTTAAAGACCACTGTACTATTAATAGTACACACATTCAAAAATTGATAAATCATGACTTTTCAATGGTTTTAATTACAAAAATTACATCAAACATTAGCTACATTAACTTATTTTACGAAAATAAATTCAAATAATAATTATAATTTTTTATAATATCAAAAATGAGAGCAAATTTAAAAAAATCCTTGCTTGACGTGCATTCGAATTGTCATCCATCTTGAATGGGTGTTCCTGGACTTGTAGGGTTATTTTTTAATGAAAAAAATAAATACACGATTTCAACGGGAGTCTTTGATATAGAATATGAGATTCTTTGAAAACAATTACTAAATACTGGCAAAATTTGTTAGTTGAAAAGATGATGTACTATTAGTAGTACACCAGACCCGAAAGGGTTAATAAAGAAATGTCTATGAATAAAAAGTGAAAATTATTATGAATAAAAAAAATTACTTGATTATAAATTAGGCTCTTGACTACATGGCTCTGTATTCTTCTATTTATAATCTTTTCTGAAATATTCTATCCATCCACATACTAATATTGTCTGCACATTTCTAAATCAAAAATCACTTGATTGAATATGAAGTTACAGAAAAAAAGATGGCCTGTCACATAATTTTTCATATTATACACCGTCACACGATTCTCTTTTGTGCATATATATTCGAGCGTTGCATCATCACGTGACTCAAGTGTTCTGAAAAGAAATGAGACATGCGTAACGCACTTCCGCAGCCTGTCTTTTTCGTTAGTGAGACTTTGCGCTATAAAACCTCATTCAACCAATTTTTTCGTTAGCCTCGATATAAAATAAGCTTTAGTTACTTCTTAAATTATCTTTGCTATAATTTTTGTTAAAAAAAGTGTCAAAACAGAATATTTTTTTTAATGCAATTCATGCAGAAATGAAAACTGCTAGACAAGATCGTAAAATGGGAACGTTCTGCAGAAATGTGAGATGTGATGTACTCTTAAAATAGTTCTATGCATTTTAAATAAAACCCCTTCCGATATTCTAATTTTGAAAGTACTGATTGGCGTTGGTGAAAAGTATTTTTTTTAAGAAGACGTATATGCAAATGTTGATCTGGTACAAACATAAGTATTTAAGAATGAGACATCTCAAAGTTCGTATTATACAGTGGATTCTTTGTTCCTTGAATTAATAAACGTGCAGCAGGTTTCGGCGCTTGGTAAAAAATTTTAGAAAAAGATTTTAGAAATAAAGTTTGCTTTTGATCTCACGGAGTTACATAATTAATATATGTATTTCAACTCTTGTTATAGAATTTTTATTTGAGATTCAAGTTTCGAGTTTTGTGAATTCATTTCTAAATTCAATCAATGAAAAGTATACGCTGATTTTTTAAATTACCTTTCAGAAGTTTAGTTGCATTTAAAATTCTTGACTTTAAATAAGATTTCATAAAAGTTACTTATGTTTCAAACTTTAATTTGTGGATTATTTATCTATAACTATGCAATACAAGAACCGAGATGTGGGTATTTTTTACCTTTTCATTTTAGTGTTGAGGGGTAAATATAAAATTTTAATTAAATTACCCGATACTCGAATCATTATGCTCGACATGATCATTGTGCATTTACACGATCATTATGCCCTTGACTATGCGGGTCCGATTGTTTCCCACAAAATCTATTCTAAAATATTTCATTCGTTAAAATTCCTAAACATTATCTCCATAATTTTAAATTCAATTTATAGAAGAAAAGTTTAAGTTGACGCATGAATAAAAAGTGCAATTTAACTCTAAATCATTTTTTAAAGTGTCAGAATCTGACTATTTTGCAAAATGTGGTTCTAGATAAAAATAAAATACTGCTAAAGGCTTTAAAAAATTTATTTTATATACTTTATTCCTTTACATTTCTCGTGCTCGAGGGATAAATAGAATA
The DNA here is from genome assembly GCA_964019185.1 of Maratus speculifer. Lineage (NCBI taxonomy): Eukaryota > Metazoa > Arthropoda > Arachnida > Araneae > Salticidae > Maratus > Maratus speculifer. The sequence goes on from OZ025299.1 coordinate 157,554,343, forward strand.
TGATTGTTAACTTATCCGATGCCCCAGCAAAACTCTAAGGCATATCAATATACATTCTTTTACTTAGCTCGTGTGAAATAATTTTTCCATCTACATCCTATAGCATTGCTTTCTAAATTTAAAACTATTTCGCAGATAATAATCTCCAGTTTCTTTATAAATTGTAACTTCACTATAAATCTTTTTTTTTTAAGTGTCACTAGTGGAACATTTTCAAAAAATCATTTCAAGACAAAATGCTAAATTTTAAAAAATTTTAAAGGGATAAAAATAAATTAATTGAAAGTAACTGCTATATATATATATTTGCTTATTTTTTGTGCTACTACATATAGTAAACATTCGAATTTTATTGTCCTCTTGGGTTACTGAAGGTTAACAAGGTTATTGTCGGGTGACTTTAAATAAATGGTCAAGTGGTAATGTTACTATAGAGCTCAAAAGGTTCCGTACAATAAATATATGAATTATTAACCTCTTGGGGAGGTGCGACTGGCATATGTACCACTTAATATTGTCAGAACCCATCGATATCCCCACCAATTATTTAGTTTACCTTATTTAATCGAAACATTTTCGCGATTCTACAGTAGAAAATTTTCTGTTTTGAAAAATCGGCGATAAAAGACTGAAATTAAGCAAAGTAGCTCTCTTGGAAGAAATAAAAATTTCGATACCTTTGTATTTAGATATGAAAAGTTGTCCAAAAAAAATGAAAAACATATCACTGTCACCAACAAATTAAAAAAGTTATAACTAAAAATATGTAAAAGAAATTTTTTTTTATTTAGTTAAATTATTTTCAGGAAATAGACGTTATAAGCAAAAGTAAATTATCTTGAATCTGTGCAATATTTTAACTTCAGTATATCTTCATGCAGTAAAACATTACAAAAGGAGATTTATTTATAAGATCATTTTACTTTTACTCTAGAAAGACTTATTGGCCCAAAAAACGTAGTGTTGGATATGTTATGTAGTTTTAACTTACAAGGAAGGTCTCCATTGGGGGCATACTCAGAATTTTTTGAAAAAGAATACGAATTAAACTATTCATGTAGGTAATGAAGGATCAGTGAAAATTAGCGGCGGAATTACATTAGTAGATATGTAAAAAAATAAAGTAGTTTGGAATAATTGGCATGAAAAGCTGAAAGCGACGCGGGACTTGGCGAGCAGTGCATTTCCTCGCCAAAAGCAGACGATTTTAACGAATCTGAAAATTGATTTTAATTGACTTCACTGTTAAAAATCTGCAGCATTTACTGCAACGTCACTCCACTACTTTTATAGAATATCTCTCTTCTGACCAATGAGAATGCTCCATAGCACGGGGAATTGACCGTGTCATACACTGTTAAAAATCTGCTGCATTTTGTTGCAACGCACTCCACCGCTTGTATATAATATCTCTATTCCAACCAATGAGAAAGCTCCATTTCACGGCCAAGTAACCGTTTTCTATACAAGCAAGGGAGTGCGTTGGAACAAAATGCAGCAGATTTTTAACAGTGTATTTTTCAATTTGGAACAATTTTAATCAATTTAAATTGCGTTTTAAATGATAAAATATATTAATTTCATTTTGTTATAAGTACATATAAACGTATATGACAAAATTACACTTAAAGTGAAGTAAAAATGCAAAACTAAAATTACTTGAACTAAACTTATTTAAATAAATTGAACATAGAAAGTTTTTTCTTTAAAAAATATTCGAAGCGTAAAAGCGTATTTTTCAAAATTTCGTTTTTTCGCCAACCGGAGATAAATCGCCAAATAAACGAAATTTTTATTATTTTTTTACGGACGTTATAAAGAGGTTCCGCCGAAAATTTTTTTATAAACATACATAACTATATGAGAAGAACATTCTGTAATTTTTTCAGATTTTTCTGAGTATACCCGTATGGAGACCTTCTTTGTTAGAGTATAATTCCCAAATGGCAAAGTAAAACAGAAATTCTATTTTAAAATTTTAGCCGTGCAATTTCCCACCGTAGCACTGCACACGTAACAATATATCATAAGAATTTTTTTCTCAAAAAATAAATCTATTCTGGGCAGACAGTTATTAAGAAGATTTCGTAAAAACAGTTACAAAATCGATTTTATTAATATACATTTATATTATTTCACGAAAGGAGTGCATTGAACAAAAATAAAATGAGTTTAGTCTGTGCAACATCAATCAAATTTGTATGTCTTCATTCAACAAATCATAAAAAATCAATTTAATTTTAATTTGGTTGCTATATCTCAAGCTAAAGACTTTATAGAAGAATTATATACCGATTTAATTTTCTTATCCAATTTTAATTCAGTAAATAGTTGTCAGAAGATGAAATATAAAATAATCAATTTTTTAAATTTTAGTTAAGCAATTTCAAATCAAAAATTTTATTAACGTATAAAAAAATAATCATCTTACCAACTTAAGTTATCATATTACATAATTTACTATTCCTGTTTTGCGAATCGATGATGTGTAACTATTAAATTACTTACAGCCATTTACATTCTCAGACATTTTAATTGTAAATTCACAGAGAAACTTTGTTAAATTATAATTACAACAACGAAAAAGATTGAAAATGTTGAATAGCATGCCGCTTATTTACTAAGCGAAGCAAAAGTGTAAAAAGTATTTCAGACAATTTGTTAACAAGACTGTTTTAAAAATGTCAAGTAAACACATTTTAATCAAATTACAAAGATAGAGATGGATTTAATTGGACCTAACAAGGTGTCTAAGGTACATGTTTGTGTGGCATAATTTAATCTTCATGTCTTTCTGTTTAGGAATCTATCATTAGTTGCTGATTCTTATCCGTAAATAATAAATAAACTGAAAGAGAAATGTAAAATTTAAGTAAAATTAAAAAAAATCAAAATTTGGACGTAAATTGTTCTTATAAGTACTTTCTCTTTTAAAGTCTTTGAAAAGTAAAATTTAAATGAAAAACAATTAAGCTTGAACATATTTCTTTATTTTTACCCCACATATTGATTAATTTTTTAATACATTTGTGTGATTTGCATATTTATTAATATAAGTTTTATGAATAGTTTCACATTCACGATACTAGATTTTTCTTTTCTAGATTTTAAAAAAAAATCTTTGACTAAACTGAAAAAAAATGAATTAGGGAATAAAAGCAAGCTGTTGATTTATTTTGACGAACAAAAATCTACAAGGTGCTCTAAATAAGTTTTCAATAGGTGTGTATTTAGCATGTCAATAAAATCTTTTAAAATCTAATAATAAACATAATGTAGTGTCACGAAAGAAATTTTCTAATAAACAAGTTAGAATAGCCCAATAGCCGACAACATAAAAGCCTGTGTTAATGAGCACAAAGAAAAAAAATACCTTTATTTACTGGGAGAGTAGTAAGAAGGAAATCTAATGATCCATGTTTGCCGGAAAAGAAGTGGTGCACAAGCCAAAAATTAATACAACTAGTGTTGACTCGAAGGTTTAACATTGTGTTTGCAGTACAAACAAAGGTATGAAAACAAGGAAAACTCGGAGCAGACAAACACAATGCTAAGTCTACGAGTGAGCCACTACTGGTATTAATTTTTGGCTTATGCACCACTTCACTTCCGGCAGAAACTGCTCATTAAATTCCCCTATTGTTACTCTTCCATAGAATAAAGGTTTTTTTCTTGTGATCGATAACATAGATTTTTGTGCTGTCGGCTCTTGGACTAGAACGGTTTATATTAATCTGCATGTCTTTTCCTTTAAAATAATTTTCTTACTTTTCTAAAAAAGTTTTATACCATGCACTTTAAAAAATAATGTTAAGTGTACAAAACGCTTATTTTTCAATTTTTTAAAACCTTTTTTCTTATTTAAAAGTTCCCATCTTACAAAATTTAATATTATTGCAATTCATTTATTATTTATAGTTTAATAATACTTTTCTACGCTCAACGTAATAAGAAACTTCGTTAACTGTTAATTAAACATCAGAAAAATAATTATGGAAAAAATATATGATGCTGATTTATTTTACCAAATACAAATTTTAAACGTATATGAAAAGAATTTTAATAAACTTGTTTCCAGCATGCCAAGTAAAGGCATTTTAATCAACGGTGGAGATGGAAAGAACTTAAGACTAGTTAACAGGCTTTCTAATATAAATTTCAATGACTTAATTTAATCTACACATCTTTCTCTAAAGAAATAGGTCGTTAGTAGATAATCTTTCCTTGGAAAGTTTAAATAAACTTAAGGAAACATGTAAAACTAAAAGTATAATATAATTAAGCTATAATTAGAAAATACATAATCAAATTTCGATTACTTTCTATCTTCTTCTACTAGAAAAGTTTATTTTAAATGAAAAAAAAATGTTTTTCGATTTTATTTTCGCTTTTTACACCATATAATGTAAAGTACATTTTTATTGTTAGGATAATTATTATCACAAATTTATAAATATTTTAACATTACCAGAAATTTTAACTCTGAAACGTATAATGAAACATGCATCTGCTTACCTTAGAAAAATAAATAGAGATAAAGAATAACAATACTGTTGATTTATTTAAGGAAACAAAAGTACAAAATGTATTTGAAAAAGGTTTCGATTTCAGCATGTCAAGGAAACTAATTCCACCGGCACACGAATATAAGGAATTTAATAGCATCTAAAAAATTCTTCAATTTAAAAGTTTCTATAGCTTATAATAATGTTTGTGGATTTTTACGTATAAATATCTCATTAACAGCGTTTTTAGGTGCGTTCGTAATTCTATAAATGCGTAACATTTGTAACCGTCCTCTGGTCTGTTCATCTGTCTGTCATTCTGTCGTCCGCGTGTAACAGAACAAAAACTACCCAACCGAAAAATACCAAATTTAAAATATATAATTTTTGAATAATTTTGTCCAGTCATTTCAAATTTTATGAGAATGGGATGTATAGTTCGATTACAGGGACAGTCAAAAGTATACCGTTATGTTACGCCAATCAGAAAAATTTAGTTTAATTTTAATGACTTTACACCGTTTCGAACATAACTAAATTGATATGCATTTATAGTGTGCACTAAAATATACATTCTGCAGCATGTGCGGTGCAAAGAATATTAATTATTAATTTACAGGGCTACACAAGCGTATTCTGTTACATAATGGGAACATATGAAAAATTGTTTCGGACGTATATGTACTATGTTAAAATGCTTCCCATATAATGAAAATGATACACGTTGCTGAGTTTTATTACAAATTATTTTCTGTATCGTAAAAAGTGCATAGTAACACATAGTAAGTAGTATAAAGTGCATAGTGCACATAGTGCATAGTAAGTAGAAAGACACACAAAAGATTTCGGATAATATTTTGTACCCGAAATACTGTATATTAGCGACGATTGCTGGTACGCTTTTATACGAGTTTTAAGCATACTTAAATTTTTGCATATTACGTTGTGTGTAGAAATAGTTTATGTTATGCACAGGGTTACGTAACAGAATTGGAATGTGTTGCTGAGTATAAATTATAACAACTTAAAGTTGTTTTTTGGATGAATTGTGCATTGTTACGCTGAACTATACTTAGTATACTAAGATACGCTTCTAGAATATAGATAAACTGATACACAGGACCACGCAAGAAATTAGAATCATGGCCGTCTATAGATGATAATCTCCGGAAGTGTGATTTCAGTAGTTTTAAACATGTTTTACTCTTAATTTAATTTTAGCTCAATAGTTGCGTGTTTATAAAGATAGTAAATAAAATACAGGACTGTATAAAAGCATTCAAGTATGCTTTCCTCTATTGGTATAATTGCTAAAAGTGAAATTTCAACCTAATATGCCTTTTAAACACTTTCACAAATAGCTGAGAAGTGTCTGTGGTTTTTCTGTCCATCTGTTTTTCTCCCTGTCTGAACTCTAACTGGCATTAATATAGTTGAAAAGCTGAGTAATTCATGTATGTTTTTGGGGTTTACTATGCCATGTTCGGTATTGAAAATAAATTATGTAGCGTTCATCGTATATTTACAGAGACACTCAAAATTATTCCATTACATTGTGGTGGATAGGGAAATGTCATAATTATATAAATACGTAAATATATAAATTATATAAATATGTCTGGCTGTCCGTTTGTTGGCTTAAAACACTACTCAAACAACTACTAAAAATATACTAACTATTGAAAAAACTACCCAAATGAAAATGGTTAGAAATTTAATAAAGTCAATTGTTACAGAATTTTTTCATATTAAATTTAAAGAAAATCGAATCAAAGATTAAAATGATATTAATAAAAGTTTTATCTTCATTCTATTAAATCTTATCATACGTAAGTAACTCACTGATATCCCATGATAGGTAATGATTCTAGATTTTCATGTGTAATGCGCCACATTTAAGATTCTATCAGAGTTCTATTATTTCCGTATTACTGAATTTAATATATATAATGGCAATACATTTTGTATTCAAATTTTTAGATGAAACAACGCTATTTGGTGATACCGAATTTGGAGAATCCGGGTAAAAGTGGTTTCGCTGTAAAAAGGACATTATACCCTGATTTCGATCTCGAATTACTGTAATTCATCTTTTAACTGATTCCTGAATGAAAAAAAAAATCAGGAAAAAATCTTAAGCTTTGAAATTTTATAACTCTGTCAATTTTTGGAGCACAGAAATAAAACTTTGTGCTATATCTGTCATGATATATGTGAACTTTTACTAAACATAACTCTTGGGACTGATGGACCATATATAAAGTTAGATTTGATATTTTTTTTTAATTGTCTTTTTAATTTAAACAATGCCACAACATGAATATTTATCTCATTTGGAACGTTTTCGCATCTAGAACTATGTGTCTTCTATGCACGGTTGACAAATAAAAGGTCGGCGATTTATAATATATTGCACCCTGTATATTAATATTCACAGCTTTTTTTACTCTGAAAGTTAAAACAAAATGTTCTTATATACACTTCACTAAAAATAATTGAGCTAGAAAATAAATAACATTCTGTTGAATTATTTCTCAAACCAGACTAATTGCATTTGAAACAAATTGTTAACAAGTGTGTTTTCAGCATGTTAAACAAGTCCATTTTAATTAAATTACAAAGATACATGAATTTAATAGCACTTAACAACAAGTATTCTAATATACTAGTTTGAGTGGTTAATTTAATCCTCGTAAATTTCTGATTTAAAATATCCTATTAGTTGCTGAATTTTTTCTGGAAAACTTAATTAGAAATGTGAAGTTTGAAAAAAATCTAATTCGACTTCAATTTAGTAAATTTATAATTAAATTCAAACGGTTTTATGTTTTGTTTTGTTTGTTTAATCCGTTTTGACATTTTTTATTGTTAAATTACAAACATTATTAATTTATCGAATTTGTATTTACAGTTGAAATGTTGTATGCAAATACAACTTTAACGAAAACTGTGAAACTAATTAAAGTATTTCTTAATTTATTCAAAACGTAATAAAATTATCAGTGAAACATTAAAATGTTTAAACATCTTTCGAAAATTATGTCTGACAAATTTTGACTTGAAATATTTATGTGTGCATTGAAAAGAGTTTGTCTTTATCTCATAAAAAGATCATTCTTTCTCCATCATTTAAAGATCTATTTTATATAACGTTTGAAATTTTTAAGTTTAAAGAAATATCATTAAATCCCACTCAATCAACATTTGATTCCATGTATAAAGAGAGTGACTCTGATCTTGCAAAAATGAAGCCACAAAATTAAATGTTAATTTTTGAACATATTTATCTTACATTGTGAAAAAAAAATAACGTCTTAATCTGAACCATTCGTGTCCCACAAGCAGCAGTAAACGAGACACTCAACATTTCAGAATATATTTGACCTTATGTGCAGGGCTTCAGACAGAAGTAATGCTTATTTCTAGCACTTCCCTTAATGTCATCCCATATCATGCACACCAAAAAACCCTTCTATCTGTTAAAAATAATATTAAAATATATTCGTTACCATTGAAGTTCTGAATTGAAATTCAGAATCAGCTTTCTTTGAGGCACCTTGCATTTCTGACTTCAGTAAATTGTGGCCCTCTACCGCTCATTCGAAGAGATAACAGCTTCCTGAGTCAGTTTAAGGGAGTATTTATAATTTTATTCAGAGACACAGAATAATCTTACTTATGCGTCTCCCGGCAAGAGGATTAGGGGTAGGTGGTATGTTGTATACAGTGGTTCCAGTTGTTCAAGATAATTATGAGGGAAAAAACAACTGATTTTTCATATAGAATATTTGCAAGAATTGGAGCAGACATACTTCAAGAAGCACTATGAGAGCTAAACTTTCATTTTGTTAGAGGATCGATCAAATGTAAAACAGTATTCAGGTCCTACAGAAACTAATGATGTACTATTAGAATAGATCTCAAATCTAATCGTCGTGGATGCAATTTAACTTGTTAAACAATTATCGATCCGTTAATGTCAGTCTTACGGTCGGCAATGTGATGAGTACGAAATACATTCTTCGGTTGCGCAACGGATGGTTATTACATTTCATGCAGGTGAAGGTGTAAAACTCGCCGAAATTACATAAAGACTTCAAAAAAAGTTCAAAAACTTCTATTTTAAGAAAACCCAAGTGAATACCCAAAGAAGCAACGGCAAAAACATCGATAGATTTAACCCTCCCTCCCCCCCCCTCACAGACATTCGCAGAAAATTGGATCTAAAAATCATGCCAGAGTGACAAAATTATTGGGATGTAACTACCAAAGATAGACACACTTATAATCTCATACTTGTAGTGTCTAGAAAAATGTTCCTTTTTCTCACCAGCCACTACAGCTTTCGTCTCTGGACATGAGCCTTTTAAAGATTATCTGAAAAGTTTCCATCGAGCAACCATCCACTTCTGTTTGTGCGGCGAGATCGGCACCCTGACTATAGCTACTATCACTCCTTACTTACCTTAGCCTGGCATATAAAACGTCCCTCAATTCTTCCCCAAAACTGGCTATCTAATATTTTATCAAGACCCCTTCTTATAGGCAAATTAAATAGGATTTTTAATTTCCAAATGGAACTAACTAATCTCGCTTCGTAGTCCTGCATGGTGATTCAAGTCACTTTACAACGCACTAACTTACTATTCCTACCCAGCTTCATGCAATTATCATCACCCACTCTGCTGGTCCGCTCCTTGTCGCGAGGGAACAGCCTGTTCCTCGGTGGGCGGAGCTTGTTTTGTACATATATTCCTTTTATTTATTTATTTATTTATTTGCTAACTTTTAACAAATCTCTGCGTATCGGAGAGCACTCCGGCTGGGGCAAATAGAGTCTTAATCGGACCTTTGAGGTCTGGTGATTCTGCCCTACTTAGACAATAAAAAATTAATATTTTGTATGCATTGTGTAGATTTATATATTACAGTACTATATATTGTATTTACAACATTGTATATACATTTTATATATAAATTACAGTACTTTTTATCTCATATATAGTATTTTTAAAATTATAATACTGTAAAAGTGTTTGTACTTGGAATTACGATGCATGATAAATGAATTCTAATCAAAGAATCAGAAGAATTCTAATCAAATAATATGTATTCTAACACTTAAAATGATTTGAAAAGTTTGAAATACATTCTAAACTTTAACGGTTTTCCTTTATTCATCGAAAATACAATAAAAAAATAGTTAACTCTCTCAGGGGTATATATCCCGTTTTCACTTAGGTAAAAGGTCCGATCTTCAATTACAATATTTTACTACTGTAAGGAGTTCAATATTTTTGAGACGTTTTTCTTGCGATCAATACTTCTAAATAAAATATTTCTAAAGGAAAAAGGTATAAAGAGTGCATCCTTATTTTTTATTTACCTTTTTAAAAATCGAGACTATAAATATTGATTTTCGATTGAAAACGATTTATATATTTTTTATGATTTTCAACTTGTAATTCAGTATTTTATGACAACTATTCCGATGAAAATTTTACGACAATGAAACATTAAGTGGCATAAAATTATTTTCAATAATACACAAAAACGCAACTAGACGTCGTAACCCGTAAGACATGGTGACGTCACTGCAACGTCGTTGTGAAGTCACATTGTGACTTTGAGACCATCGATTGTCGATGTGACGTCACGTGACGTCGATGTGAGGTCACAGTGACTAAAATGTGAAGTCGTTATGGCCGTTTTAGAGCTTTTTTGTGACGTCACAATGTGGTCACAATGTGACCAATTTGTGAAAAGTGTGTCATTTGTGACTACTTTGACATTAACATTGTGACGAACTGCGAAATTTTTTTTAGAAAGTCACATCTTAGTCACATTGTGACGTCACTGAGTGGTGGCATTTTCGTCACAGATGTGATGTGACCAAAGTGACTCACTGTGACGTCATTGTGACGTCACTGTGAACATGCATGCTATAAGGGAAAATATTTTAAAGATTTGAAGATTTAGACAGCATACTTTATCCTTCATTTTTTTTCTACTATACATGAAATTTCAGCTTTTCTGCATTACTTGTTAATGTAAACGATATGTTATATAAAATAAACAAATAAAGATTATATTATCAAGCATAAAATGTGTCTGCAAATCCTGCATTAATATTGTAAAGTTTTTGAGAGACATAGGATTTAATTCCATACAGGAAAATATATTTGTTTGCAATCGGTTGCATAAATTGCGTTGGATTTTGAATATTTATCTAGCAACGTTAATTTTTAGTTTATATATATCAATACCAAAAACTCCCAACGCGTTAAAGGTTTTGACGCAGCAATTTATCTTATGGCTCTAAGAATTTTAAATATGGGTTTAAAAATAATGACATGATATTCTCAGTGACGTCATGCTATTAATTGAAAAATGCATAATTGTATTATTTATTTCATCATTTTATTTTTGTTCTATTTATTATCGCATGTGCAAAAGTTCTTTTTCTCATGAAAAATGCATAAAATTTGTTCACTGATGCTTTTCTTCCACATCTCTCAAAAATTCAAAATATTAGTTTTAAAGATATGATATAAAATTTAAATGACGCATGGATGTGTATTTAAAAGGTTTGTTTTAAATTTAAATTTATATTATTTTTGATTAGATATTTACGCGTCTATCAAATACTTTTAATTTTCCAATTTGCTGTTAAATATATAATTATCATTAAATCTATCCTATTCATTGAAATGTATACTTAAAATAATTTTATCTTTTGTATCATGTTATTTAAAGTTATAAGTAATATATGTGTAAATGGTTTCTTTACGTCAAATTATCGAAAGTGAAACGCATGGATTTTTTTCAACGGCAGTCCATACATTCGGCAGTTTATTTAAATTTCTTTCATTTAAACAACTTGAAATGTTTAAATACAGTTTGTCAGTTTTTCATAAATATTTGTAGAGTTATAAAATAATATGTTTTAAAGTATAAGTTTCCATAAATTTTTAAAACTGAAATTAAAATTTACGAAGAAAATTACCGGAAGTATTCAGTTATTTCAGTCAACGTTCAATAGAAATTCTGTTTAAAACATAAAATAAATTATATGAAAGTAAAGTTTATGAAATTTTTCTAGTTAATTTCTAAGACTTTTTTCTGTAGATGACTATCCTAAGAGTATACTAAGAAATATTTAAAAGCATTTCAACACTTGAGGTTATTTCGTTTTTTCTAAATAGGAAATTTTATAAGTAATTTTGCAATATATTTTTCTTCCTTTTTTAGTTAATATGTTATAATTCATGTTTTTTCTTTTACTTTTCACCATATAATCAATAATAAATTTCTTATATATTTGCAAAATAAGATTCTTAAACTTGTCGACTACGCTAAATCCAAATATATCCTATTTCACAGATTATTTCTTTTTCTTTTTTTACGTTTACGGATCACACATAATAAATCAGCATTGACTTCTTCCCACAGAGTGTTTCTGAGAGTCTGTGAGAGCAGTATATTGCATTCTCTTTGGGTTTTAAAATATTGTCACGAGTAAATTCTCCAAGAAGCGACTAAAGGATGGTAGATTGAAATGCAAGATTGTAAAAATACACGTGTAACTATCCAAAACAATCTTTCACAAATTTTCTTCCAGGAAAATTGACGTGAAAGATACATCTAACAAAAAAACCTACACTGTAAAAAAAACTCCCTTACTTTACACCAAAAAGGGTGGCAACTAAGTTGCCACCCCAAGTGGTGTAATGAAATTCCACTTGTAAATTGGTGTAATGAGTCACCAACTATCAAATGGTATAAACAAACACTATTTTTAGTGGCAACTTAGTTGCCACCATGTTTGGTGTAAAGTAAGTAATATGTTTAAAATGTACGTTATAATAAATTGTCTCAATTAAAGGGAAGTTTAGCAACCTCTTTGCGTGAAGCTATTTATTTTAAATTATGGCTGTATTACATTTGAAATGTAATTTTTAAATTATTTTTTATTTTACTACCATTTATTAAAGTACACTAAATGGTAAAAAAGGATAACAGCAAAATAAAAAATAATTTAGAGATTACATTTTAAATTTAATACAGTCAGAATTTAAAAAAAATAGTTTAACGCAAAGAGGCAGCGAAACTTCCTTTTAATGGAAGCAATTTATTATAACATTCATTTTAAGCATATTACAGAAACGAAATATGAACTAAACTTGAATGAAATAACTTTAATGAAACGAACTAAAATTTCCTATATTTGCATGCTTAAAAATATCTTTTTCATAGGTCAATAATGCGTTCAGTAAGTTAAAAAACATTATAATAACGAATTTTTTATGAAAATATTTTTTGTTAAAGTTCGGGCAAACGCTATAGTTATATGATGTAAAATATTTTTGTAACGAAATGTATAATTACTCGTAACTATGACTATAAGTTTAATTCGGAGTTTCTAGTTTTCTTAAGAAAATAACAAAAATAAGCTACATATGATATTAAATTACCTCACAATTATACAATTTAATGCATAACATAAAAAAGCTTAACTATGCCAGCTATCAAATAAACAAAGCTGTATTAAAAAAAAGTTGATTGCAACTGTTATACTAAAGGCATACTTCCCGTTAAATTCGAACATGTCGCCATTGTTCTTAAAATGGCAATGCACTAACACATAATTAAAAGCATTATCTAATTTTTAAAAAAAAACCACATGCAAACATTATTTAGTCTTAAATATTACATCTATAAAGAATAATATTAATATTGCTTACCGTTTGTTTACTTTTCCACCTGCTATCCGAAAGTTAGAAAGAAGGATTAAATGCGAAGTAAAATGGTGGCGTGTCGTCTGCAAACATATGAAATCAAAACAGAAAGATGATATATGACTCTGAATTTGGTGTTACCGTTCAATAGTTGCGACTAAAGAATAAAATACCACCATTCCAAGATTATTCTTACATTTTTTCACGGAGCTACTACCGAAAATAGTGCACACTGTGCCCGGTCTGGGATACCTAATTTTAATTCCAAACTTGCAAATAGTACCAATAATATTTCAGTAAAATTTTGCTTTTACAATAAAAACTTAAATTAGTGGTTTCAAAATATCTAAAAAGTTCGTTTTTGAATTCCGGTGTCAGACGATAATTTCCAATTTTACTAACAGATTTTTCCCGTGCCGGAAAGGGTTAAATAACAAAGATTACAAAAAAGTGGTATTCAAAATTCTGAAGACGGTTTATTTTAAAACATCCCATATCAAACAGTTCATATTTATAAAACAGAATATAAACATATTAACATACATTATGATAATAAAAAATGTTTGTGGAACACAGCAATAAATATCCGAATAAAATTCTTATTTACTTTTCAATACAGAAATTCGACTTAGGCCGATTTAATTCTGTTCATCAAGGCAGAATATTTTCTAAAAATATGTCTGCTCTTCGATCTAAACTGGAAGTTCAATAAATATGTTTAATTACTCCTTCCAGTTAACCCGAGAATACGAGTGTTGGACCTGATACACCTAGAGTACGTATGGTTTTTTAAATTATCATCACTACTTTTTAAAATATATTCTCCAATCCATTTTATCACAGAATTTGTAACAATTGTCTCCAACTAAATAAGATGATCATTATGATTTATATTTATCGGTGGCAAAGTAAAAAACATTAATACACTGCACGGTTTTGGAGTATCAAAACACCCCACGCTCGTCTTGGCGTTATAAATTTAATTTACCGTAATTTCCGGCATATAATCCGCGGATCAACCAATTCTTTTTAGACCCAGAAATCTTATTTAGTGATTATAAGCAAATATTTGCGGCGATCTAATAAGTTACATTTGTTTTTAAAAAGTTTCTGGGTCGAAAAAGAATTGTTTTTTTTTTCAAAGAAATTGGTCGCTGATGAAGGGAGGTGTACTGGGATGATAGCTCAATAGAGGTAAAATTAGTATTGGGGCTATGGGAATAAATTTCGTTCCATGAAAGAATGGTCGTTCAGAGAGGTGGCCAAAGAGGGAAGTATATTATATAGTGCTAAAATATAGTTTAGCAAGAAAGCGCATAACAGATTGAAATTTCTCTTTCAGCATTTTACACCAATAGATGGAAACAAACTTAAATACTTTTGTTCAGAGTTGTAGTTTAGGAGAGAATGGTGATGAAAGGGACATTTTGTCTTCATAAGTTTATAAAACAATGACATTCAAATATATCATTCTCATGTTTGCGTCTACTTCTTGTCTGAAATATTTGCTTTGGTAACAGTAAGACCTCTTTTCCTCAAGTACAGTAATTTAAAATCTATACGCATTGTTAAAAGTTAGGAGAATTATCCCTTTTAACTCCATTATAGGTTATAAAAGGGAGACTTTGTTGTGTTGAAAGGGACACACATAAATGAAACACTTTTATGAAAAATTTTTCTTAATATTTAATATTATATTATATTATTCAAAAATAAAACATAATAATCTAAAAATAAAAATAAAGTATTTTGCAACATATAAAACAAAAACAAGAATCTCACCACCAGTTATGATTTCAGGTAACTTCTTCGAAATATCATTAACCCCTTAACGGTGTTGCCCGAACTGACTTCGGGCAGGAACTCTTTGCACTCTTCGTTACTTAAAGCTTTTTGACACCACTAATTTTTAACTGAAAATTTATTGATTGGCAGATGTTTTTCGATTAAGTAAAGGAACTATTTTAGTATGGAAAATGTGGTTTACAGCCCCTATTTTTAATTTATGTTGTCGAAAACAATGCCACAGTTAAGGAGTTAACAGGGTGGGGAGTGGTCAGGAAAAACCACAGTCAAAAAAAGAGGAACCTACACCAGCTTTTTTTAACGAACATACATCGAATAATATAAATGGATTAAAGAACGTAAATTTCTCTTTAACAAAATATTGGTATCTTTGATACTGCTTTTCTCAGATCAATTGCCACCCTGTTTAAAATTCGTCATTCATGTCAATAGTTTCAGTAAATATAAAGTAGTTTTACTCTTTTTTTTCTGAAAAAAATTTACTTTGAATTCATTCCAAGAGCTTTTCTGGAGATCATGGATAAAGTGCGACAAGAGTGTCATCATAATTATTCCGTTATTTTTCGTAAATTTTATTGTCTTAATATTTATATTATTTTCATAATTATGAAATACTACAAGAGTAGGAGCAGTTTTGGAATAACTAAAATATTTAGCCAATGCTCAATTTCTTTATTAAAAAAAGTCTGCGGTCATTCACCAACTTTGATGAGCAAGTCCAAGTCTTTTGTATGGGGTTGTTGCGAGCATGAATTCTTTGTAATTCTTTCTTAGAAAGCGTATATGTTGAACAGAATTATCTGATGCACAAACAAAAGTGTGACAAGTTTACCAAGTTCAGCTGATGACATGCGAGAAATTTGCTTTCACCAAGATTTCCTTCTATATTGGGTTGTCCCTTCAATCATATCTTTTTCAAACCCATACTTACCTAGATAAATAAAAAGTGTAGTCAGACGTGACAATATTTTTGCTAACAAAATATAATGGTATTCGCAAATAGTGCAATTTTAATAGTGCTAAATAACATAAATAATATAAGGCTAAAAACAATATTAATTTTTTAGAGTAAAAAGACGCATGATCAAAATTTACTGTTTTATATCAAAAACAGGTTTTGCTTTCACCACCTAAAATGCATTGTTTTTAGTTATAATGATTATTAAGACAGAACAAATATTCCCTTTAATTGAGCCATAACTGAAACCATTAATAAGAATAATAAATTTACAAAATAATATATTTTGGTATTTTTTGCAAGAAATATTTTTATTTTCATGAATTTCTATTAACGTTTATGGACGAGTGACCGGTGTACGTGCCACTAAAGGTGCTCTGAATCCTTCATTATTTTCACTTATTATTTTGTCATTGTAAATTTTTACCTTATTTAATAAGAGCATTTTCGCGATTCAATTCCAGAAAATTTACTTTTTTGAAAAAACGGTGATGAAAGATTTAAAACTAAGCAAAGGGCTAACATCACAAAAGGATTAACTTCTATTAACTTCTTTTATGTAGCTTTTCTATTAATCCCAACAAAGAAACTTATAAGAAAAAAAAAAAGAAAAGAAAAATAGTTTAGTATATTTAAGCACATTTTTTCAAGCATATATGTGTGTGTTATTTAGATGTCAGATTCTTAGCTTGAAGTCGAGTTTTACAAATTTTATAATTTAACCCTTTCCGGCACATTGTGTCCAGTCCGGGATACCTAATTTTAAGGGGACGGAGGACGTTAAAATTTTTTTTACTTAATTTTCATCCTAGCAATATGAAATTTTGTGCCTATATACATTTCACCAAAAGCACGTATAGAACATCTTCAAAAAAATTTCCAATGTTATTAAAATGTTTTATTTAAAAAAAATTTAAAATTTTAACCGAAATTTTAAAATGCTCCTCGTGTCTTAATTTTTGAGATATTTTCTTGCTTTTGCATTTTTATCTCTTAAAACTTTACTATAAACAAATTTGTGTAAGATTTTTTTAATCTCTTGAATAGTTAATATTTTATAGATTTTTTTCTAAATTCCATATCGATTTTCATCAACATTTTGCCTTTTAAAATGTAAAAAATCAAAATTGACTATTTTAATGAAGACGAATTTTAAAAAGCTTACACAGTTTCTTTCTAAACAATAGCAGGATACTTCCTTAATAATTTCATAAATATTGATAAAAAATTACGTCGCAAGGAACATTTCCAAAATCTAAAAACACTGAAAAATTAATTTTGAGAAAAATAGATTTAAAGTATATAAATACACTTACCTCTATTGTTTACTTCTTAAAACCTTCATAAATGATATTTTACTTGGAAAAAACTGTTTTGGTACTATTATACCACAGAAATAGGCCTTTTTTGCGACGACTTTGCTATAGACGATTTTGCTCAAATAAAGGTCCACTGTCCCTTTAATTCCAAATTTGCAAACGGCACCAATAATATTTTAATAGAATATCCCTTTTACGGTTAAAGCTTAAATTAAGGGATTTTTAATTTCTCAAAAAATAAAATTCTAAATTCCGGTGTTAATCGATAATTTCTCCTTTTTCTAACAGAATTTGCCCGCGCCAAAAAGGGTTAAACCAATCCCCAACTGTATGCAATTCAAGATGTTCAGTGTGCATAAAAAACCCAAGCCTGTGATGAACCATTAAAGAAGGAGCACATATACAATTGAATTCTATGCCAAATGCGTCATTAACGGTGGCACAAGCTTTATTATGAAATAATTCCACCCATTTTCCTAAACACTCAGCACAGATCTCCTATAACTTTTTAAACGAGGTACTTTAAAAAACACAAGCATGTTCGATACTTTTCACTAAGGCTATATTTAAAAAAAAAAATAAAAAATGGTGAAGTATGAATATAACATCAGTTTAGAGGACTCTGTATTATATAAATATGTGAATTATTAACTGTATTATTAAAAAAATCGTTGCTAAAAGAGTTATGAAACTTCGTAAAAAACTGTAAGGATAGGTAGGTCTGTATATACACTATATTGCCATTGATTATTGGACACTTGCGATTTTAGACATTTTGTTAAATATCTAGAGAAATACATGAGGAATCATCTCAAAACTCTTAGCGTATAAATATAATAGTATAAGTCATACATCTCCGTGAAGATTTTTTCCCGAAACTCCATAGGGGACCGTCAACAAATTAAAAAAGAATGAATATCTTTTGAATAACTCTGTCAAAACTAATGTAGCAAAAGCGCTCAAACTCTAGATTATGATTGAATGCCTTATTGTAATACACTGTGTTCATTTTTATGCAAATAGCATGCATACTCGCAGAGTAATTATAAAAATGGTCCCAAATTTTTCCAAGTTTTGCCCTTATAATTTTCAGAATTCTTAATATAAAATAAAATTTTTTTCAGAAAATATGACAAACAAGGCTGCACACAGTACCCTGTAATCAGAATTAAAAAATAATAAAAATTGTATGAAAAATGAGTAGGTTTACTAAATAATTTTTTACTGCGCATGCGTCAAAGATATCAAAATTTCCTTTGCATATTATGTTAGCTAAATGTATAGGGCAACTTTTGTAAAAGTCTCAAAATCATAGCTTAAAAATTCTCAAAGTAATCGTCTATAGAAAAAGGACAAAATCCGTTGTTTCCAAAATGAAGCAAAAAAATGAGGGATTTTGTTCAAATGTAGTAGTACATCCCGTATTGTGTATTCTATATTGACACTAATCAATGAATATATGGATACAACCCCTCTTGTTTTTGCTTCATTTTGAGAATTACGGATTTTCAACTTATTCAATTGACGACTATTTTCAGAATTTTCAAGTTACGATTTTGTGACTTGCACAACATTTGCTCTATACATTTAGCTAACATAATATGCAAATGAAATTTTGATATCGTTGACGCATGCGCAGTAAAAAATTATTTAGTAAACTAACTCATTTTGTATACAGTTTTCATTATTTTTTAATTCTGATTACAGGGTGTTGTGTGCAGTGTTTTTTGTCATATTTTCTGAAAAAAATATTATTTTATATTAAGAACTCTGAATATTATAAGGAAAAAACTTGGAAAAATTTGGGACCATTTTTATAAAAACCTTAATTACTCTGCAAGTATGCATGCTATTTGCATAAAAATGAACAAGGCGTATTACAATAAGGCATTCAATCATAATCGAGAGTTTGAGCGCTTTTGCTACATTAGTTTTGACAGGGTCATTCAAAAGATATACATTCTTTTTTAATTTGTTGACGGTCCCCTATGGAGTTTCGAGGAAAAAATCTTCACGGAGATGTATGACTTATACTATTATATGTATACACTAAGAGTTTCGAGATGATTCCTCATGTATTTTTCTAGATATTTAACAAAATGTCTAAAATCCTCAAGTGTCCAATAATCAATGGCAATATAGTGTATTAGAAAAGTCTGAATGGTTATAACATGAAATTTCAAGGAGATGTGAATTCTAAATAATATCAAATATTGCAACTTAGTACAACTTTTTTTTTTCTTATCCTAACCATTTTTTATTAACTTAATTTGGTACTGACAATAAAACTTGTGAATGTTTAAACTTTATTTGACATTTCATAAAACTAATAACTAATGTAGTAATAATCTTTTCTTTTCTCAGAGTAGCTGAAGCAAAACCCTTGTTCCATGTTTAAACTTGGCATTGTGTTGAGCGGGCTTTAATAAAAGGTCACAAATATGCAACACCACCTTGGTACGTTCGCGTTTTTCCAGATAGGTTTTTAATTAACATCTAAATATAAGAGTGGCGTATTTAGAGAGCCACTCAATGCAAACTACTTCCGAATTCCATAGTAGTTATATGATTAATTCTAATTAAAGTAGTCTGGTTTAAAAATTTGACATTTATTAATTTTATACTACTACTAGGCATCGAATTACTTAACCCCTTGAGCTCTGCTGGTAGAATTTTCTACCACATAATTTTAATTCCAAAATGTCACAAAGACACCAGAACATTTGACCAAATTTACTTCAAAAAGGTTTAATGCATGTTTCGTGTTTATCGTTAACCGGTTTTTTTCTTTACAAAATACTGGTGCCAATGTGACATTTGGAATTTTGAAGAAATTTACACCCCAGAGCTCAAAGGGTTAAACATCTTGTTAAAAGTTGTTATCTCGACTTTGAAAGCCGATAAGTACACAAAGTATGCCGCTTCAGTATTTATGTAAGTCGAAACCACCAGTGTCTTTAAAGGTTAGTATGTCGGCTGATTACCGAAGATATTTTTTGAAAATTATTATAAACAATGCTTTTCTATAAAATAGGTATCTTCAGCACTTTTGAATACATTTGCTGAAGGCCCGGAAATTGAAATTTGTATGTAACAGAAAAATGCGTTTTTCTCTAAAACAGTGTGACCTACGGTAATTGAAGTTTTCCTGCAAAGTAATAGCTATTAAAATTTTTTTCACAATTTCAGTTTCAGTAGATTTGAAAATAGATGGGGGGGGGGGCATAATTATTTCCTTATATTTTTGACATCTTTGAAAATACAATGACTAAAATTAAAAGGGATATATTTTTGAGAATAAATTAATTGTTAAATTCGTTATCATTGTCATTAAGTTTTGTTTAGGATTAAATATGAAAAAGTTCATTTACATTTTAAAGAAAAGTGTAAAATATTTTCATAAATAAAATCTTAATAAGAAACCATTTTTTATAAATAAAATCTTTAAAAAATACGAAAGCATCAAATTTAATAGCCACTCGTTTGCAAATAATATTTTTAAAATAATTTTTAGTGAAGTACATTTATGATATCCGATTAGTAGTATCCGATTTGAAATCTAAGATAATTCAAATGTTATTATAATTTCGATATGTGTTTGATAAAAACATATACAAAAAATATTTGTAAAAAAATAATGTCCAATTTCATAACAAGATTATATGAAACTGAGTTTTGAATAATTTGATTTAAAAGACAAATAAAATAGAAATTTTAATCACTAAATGTATGAATATTTAATATTTTTAAGCGGAAATATTTATACGGTATATTTATTTGATTTGGTGGAAATAATTTTTGAAATTCAGTTCAAAATTTATAAATACATTGCCAAAAGTTTATTTAAAATAATATTTTAATGCTCTATAATAATAATAATAAATATAAACCTATACATATAATGAAATTAAGGTAACTTATACCGTGAAAGAGAATTTAACGTTTAAACTAATTTTTTATATCCAAATTAAACCTCATCTTTAAAATTTAAAAATAAATCTCTTCAGCTTTTTAAAAGTTAATTTTAAATGTACTATTGTTTCCTCCAGATTTCATGCAGTAAGTGTGATTTAATATTAAATTAATATGCATTTTTTACAGTAAAAGGAAGATAGCTGTATTTATAAATAATATTTAAAATACAAATAAGAACATAAAGCTTAATTTTTAAATTGCCCGTTATTTAAAACGGAAAGATTTATGCAGTACAGAAAAGTTAAATTTGAAATTCAGAGTAATGTATTTTTATAAATACCTTTCAAAAGACTTAAATAACATTATATTTTAATGCTGTATGGTGATATGCCCTTTGAAAAAGATTTAAAGGTTAATTCCTCAGCTATATCATCTTGTGACCATTATGCTTTTTTGTTGTTGCTGTTTGTTTCGCATCAAACAATCCACCTAAACGGGAATGCTGAAAACTGCCCCCAGTATATCTTCCCCCGTCCGCCATTTTGACCTCTACATTAGAAGGGGGTAGAAATCCAGCGGTGCAGCATTTCACTTTCTACGAGGGCCTGATATCTGCCCCCAGTATATCTTCCCCCGTCCTCCATTTTGAGCTCTGCATTAGAAGGGGGAAGATATCCAGTGCTGCAGAATTTCACTTTCTACGAGAGCCTGATATCTACCCCCAGTATATCTGCCCCCGTCCGCCATTTTGACCTCTGCATTAGATGGGGGTAGATATCCAGTGCTGCAGCATTTCACTTTCTACGAGGGCCTGATATCTGCCCCCAGTATATCTGCCCCCGTCCGCCATTTTGAGCTCTGCATTAGAAGGGGGAAGATATCCAGTGCTGCAGAATTTCACTTTCTACGAGAGCCTGATATCTACCCCCAGTATATCTGCCCCCGTACGTCATTTTGATATCACAGTAGAGGGGACATACATGGAGTGTTAGAATATTTTTAAGGTTCATCGAGAACCTAAGAATCCTGGATATATATCCTTTCTGCGTATAGTTTTTATTGTTTCCGCTAATAATCATACGGTTTATTTATCTAGAAATTTGTAGACGACACTTAAAATGTAATTCTAAAATTATATAATATATATGAGGACGGAAACTTCAAAACGCACTTTATCGACATTTTAAAAAATGAATTTTCTGTATGAACCTATTCTTTTAATAAATCTGCGTAAAAGAAAAAAAATCTGTAATTTCAGAGCAGGGCGCGAATCATGTGGCAACCAGCGAATCATGTCAGGGGTGGACTCCGAAATTTTTTTTGGGGGGGCTAACATCTTTTAGCAATTATTAATGCAGTAATTAAGCAAACTAAATACTTTAAAAACTGATAAAATGGATCTGTCTATAAAGGAACCCGATTAAAGCGAAACCTCTTTAAAATGGAGTTTTCCTAAATGGAAAATATTCGTGATCACCGGAAAATAATTAAGAGCGGTGTACCTCCGAACCCTGTATTTCCCAAATTATGAATTCATGAAAATTTCATCTTCTGAAGCATTTTTTGTGAATTTTTGAATCTACATAAGAAGATGTACTTTATTAATTAAGAGGCTACTTCAGTCAAGCGAAAAGGCCCGTTCGATAATGCTAATCCTGTGGAAGAAATTAAAATATATATATATCGTTCGAATTTAAAAGTTTTTAAATGATTTTTTTCATTGAATATTAGAGATTTTTTCGATTTTATTTACAGATAACTTTAGTGAAAACACTTTTATTTTCGGAACCGGTTTTGAAAGTGAAAGCATATTCATGAGAAAAAACATATAATCAAAATCGAAAAAGTAAGAAACGGCATGCATACAGATCATCTAAGAAAAAATATTAAAAATATTGAAATTCAATCGAGATATCTTTATAAATCTTTTCCATTGGATTAGCATAAGCTAGCGGGTCTTTTCTCATGACTGAAGTTCCTCTTAATAAAATTTAAAAGAGTTTTGACAGTTAAAATTAATTAATTAAATTTGTGTTTGTAGAAATTTTATGCAATATTTATAACTGCACTCAAATTTTTTATTTTAAATGCTTTTTTAGATTTTTATTGAATTACAAAATGTACAAACATAATGGTCTTACTCTAGAATTATAAAATGATAGTTAATTGAAAATTTCCCCCCACAATCTTTCAACGCTAAGAAAGCTGAGAAATGCAAATGAAAAACAAACGCCTTTTTAAAAATATTTTTGTTTGTTCAACCAATTATGCTCTTCAGATAAGATGAAGTAAAGTAGTATTTAGAACGCATTCTAAAATGTATTACTACTAATCGAGTATTACATGCATTTTAAAACAAATTATTTTAAAGGTGCTTTAAAGTGGCGTCGGGACATAAAGGGATAAGAAAGCCTACTTAAAACTGAACTTTTCTCCATTCCATAAGATTTAGTCTTAGGTTGTTGTTATGATTAATGTAAAATATAGATAGCATTCTTCAATTCATTAAAAAATAATAATAACTTGATTTATTTATTAATAAAGAAAACTGATGGATAGCACATGCGCATTATTTTCTTGGATTCTCATTGCTGTTTTAACATTATTGAACATATTTTGGAAAATGCCATAAGTAAAATTATTCTTGATTCCGTTTAAATATCCATATGATGAGTAAAATGTATTAATTAGAGTTAAAACAACTTTCAAACAGCCGATAACTTGACAGAAGCAAACAAAATAAAATTATGCATTGGACATTGATTTAAATTGTATTTTTCCATTCAGAAATAATTTAAAGAGAACGCAACTTTGATTACACAGTATTTCAGTGAAGAGCAAATATTAGCTTTCTAAACAACATTTAAAGTTTCCTTAGAATAGATATAAATATAAATCGAATATAATTATATATTCCTAAAATTATTAATTTCATAATGCAGAAACTTATTATATTTAAAAAACACTTTAATATATTAATTCCACAGGTTTGATTTTTTGTAACTGATTGTATTTGTAATTTAGTTTTATCAATTGTTTTCCGACGAATTTTTAGATTATTTTAAAGTGATGGCTGTTTTAAACACGATTCAATTCAGTGATGATGTTGTTTCTCGTTAAAACTAACTTTGCCTGACCTTATTTCATTAATAATATGAATTATAAAATTAGTCATTTAACAATTCGCTATAATTAAATTTAAAATTCTGCATGTGATTATATCATTTCAAGTATAAATCAATTATTATAAACATATATCCATTCATCCTGTATAAGATCATTGCTTTTAAATTATCACGAAGTGACCGACGAAACAAGTGACAGCTACTTAGTGCATCTGGATACCATTTCCCCCATCTGGTAGGTAAACAGAAAAAAGTGACATAAACTATAAAAGCGGAGAAAAGTGACACGGAAAAAAGTTTACGGAAAAAAAGTTACCGGAAAAAAAGTGACAAGGAATTGATTTTGGGGATTCATTGATCAGACGGAGGCTCTTAATTTAGGTAAATGGGTTTTTCATACTGAATTAACGGTTTTGGTCCAATTTTTGGATATACGCCCATATTGAAAAGACGCTTTCCTTATTAATCATTTAATAAATTTTTGAAGGATTTTAGAAGGATTGAATTATTTAGAAGGATTAATTAAATTTGAATTTACAGGGATTTTGTGCAATATTTATAACCCACTCAAATCTTTTATTTTAAATTGTTTTCTTCGTATTTTGTAGAATTATAAAATAAACAAATATGGTGTTCTTACAATATAAATGTAGAAATACAGTCGGCTCTTGTTAATTCGAACTTACTGGGACCATAAGAAATGTTCGAATTATGGTAAGTATGGCAGAAAAACATAATGAAAAGAGTTCTTTTACAAAGGAATTATAGTATTTTCTAAATTCATTTCAGCTGTTCAAGTTAGAATGTGACTTAATATTAAATTAAAATACATAAATACATAAACCAATTAAGGAATTAGGAACAATCGCAATGGAAGAAGAGGTGGATGTGTCATATACAGACATACGGACAGGCCCGACTAACAAGTTTCTATGCCCTGGGCACTTTCAAATTTTCGTGCCCCCGTAGATTAGTTAATTTACTGATAGTAGTTTTTTCACACATTATACACTTAGCCGAAAAAAAGTTTCCTCGAAAATTGAAAAACAGTTCCATAAATAAAAATTAAGAAAGAAATTCTACTATTTATTGAAACGTGCTTTTAAACATAAATTGATGTATACTTTTGTCATTTTACCGAATTAATATCACTTTTCGTTCCGCAATTATTATTTTTATGATATAAATTTAGATGAAATAGGAAATGTTTTGTGTTCCACAGAAATTTCGTTCCCAGGGCATAGAACTCGAGCGCCCGTGCGATAGTCAGGGTCTGCATACGGATAATTAGAAAGCGGATATCAAATGGATGGGATTATGTGTATACTAATTCAGAACAATTTTTACTAAAATGAAAGAAATCAAGTTATTTCAAGGATCTGGAGTTTTAAAAAAAGGAAAAATGAAAAATTGGAGTTCCCGTTAGTTTGAATTAAACAATGTCAAGAGAAAATGAGTTCAAATTAACTGAAAATTTTAACATTATTCTGCCATTGAAAATTTCGGAACTCAAAGTTTAGTTCGAATTAAGTGAAGATTCGATTTATCCGATTTTGAATTAACGAGAGCCGACTGTATTTCCGAATTGAAAAATCCCCATCCCTCTCCCTCAGCGCCAATAAAGCTGAAAAAATACAAAGGGAAAAGAAATTATACTTTTAAAAATATATTTGTTTTGTGTAACTAATAATGCTTTTGGAACAAAATAAAGTAATGTATCTGTAACTCATTCTAAACAGTATTACAACTAATTGACGTATTAAAAGAATTTTATAATGAATAATTTTAATGGACTTATAAGTACCGTCCGTAGATAAAGAGTTAATCGAAGATTATAAAAACCATTAATAAATTAGTGAACCAATTTTATAAGATAGTTTGTGATTTTTTGTGTGAATGGTTATTTTCGAGATTGTCAAAACTACACACTCTCTGAAAATTATACCAACTTCGACTTTCAGAAATTCTCAAAAGAAATATTTAAAAACAAATCATGGGGAAAATGTTATTTTGTACAGAGGAAATTGTATTTCAAAACAATATTTCCCTGTAAAAAGGCAGGGCTCGATTAAGCTCTGATGCTATGGGAAGCACAGTGTCATTTCGGGGCCCCTCTTTCATTTGTAAAGAATTTACATTCGAGATACCTGAAAATTCACCACTGTTACAAATATTATTCAAAAGAATGGCTCACTTGATTTCATATGTATTTCATTAATCAATATCCCCCCCCCCTTTTTTTTTCTTTTTACATTAAAATTGAATACAATCAAGCAAAATATGCTAAAAGAGATTAGCATGGGGCTAATATAAAAAATATAATTGGATGAAAAGATTGAATTAAAAATGTATGCACAACATAAAGTGTCAATATTTTGATATACTTCTTTCAATAACGGCAATAGCTTTTTTTTTTTTTTTTTTTTTTTTTTTTTTTTTGTACATATAAGCTAAATTTAACAATTCTAAAATTCAATATGTAAAATAAAAATTTATCTAAAATAATGTACAAAAACTGATCTTTTACATGAAAAATTAATTTGTTTTTTGCATTTACGAAGCACTTAAATAATACAAATTATATATATATGCATATATGCATAATTAATAATTTGAAAAGAAATTAGGTAAAATTTTAGAATTAAGTTAATTCCATGCAAAATTCAGGGCCTCCTGTGTTCTCAATTTTGGGCCCCTTCAAAACTTTCTAAGGGAAGCATGTACTTCTCGTACCTATTCGGTAATCAGTAAATCGGAACTCCCTTAGGAGACCCCAATTAGTGCGGGCCGTGCCCTAACTGTCGCATCATTTGTCCGATAATTGAGTCGGTCTAGCTGCCAGTATTAGATAGACCCGTTGTAGTCCACAGGCTCTTTGGCCTGAAGGCATGGGTATGGCAATCCGTGGTCAAAGAAGGGTTCTTTCTGAATTTCTTAGGAAAACAGGAAATGCCTGGCTGTTTGTAAAAAGAATGATGAATGAAGTGACAGATTTAGATTAGTACTCACCTCAGTACAAAACAATAGAGATAATATTTGTCTTGTTCTATGTTCTATGCAGGGATTCTTTTAGTAATGGTTCTTATGCAGGGAATCTTTTACCAATGGTTCTATGTCTTGGGTGAAAATATTCTCACAACAATTCTGGGAAACATTTTTCCAGTTAACTTGTGAATAATAATTAAAAAAATGTGTGCAAGTTCAGATTTGTAATATTATGTAATCTCTATAGTTGTTTGATACGGTGCGGGCCCCATCTTGTTCCCAGTGCTCTAGCCCTTGGGCAGTTTCCCACTGCCCCCCCCCCCTCTAACCGGCCCTGTGGCCATTTAAAACTTAAAAAATAAAAAATAAAAATGAAGTACAAAAAATGAAAAAATTAAGCGTTTTTTATGTGTTTGAACTTTATAAAAAAAGGGTCGGAGCATTTTTTTCTTTCGTTCATATCTTAAAAAATGGCTGAGGTGTGGCAATTTGAATTTCTAGTGTGCATGGCCGGTAACAGGTTTCACGTGCTCCTGGGCAGACTAAACATACGGCCCCCTCCTACAATTAAACATATGGAAATTTGCCGCTTATTTGAATCACTGTACTATTGAATAAGTCCTTTTTTTAATTAAGAAAACAACGTTTGTCATTTGTTTAATCAGCACCGTCTTCTTTAATCGAATCAAATTCTGCTTTACAAACAGTGTTAATATAAAAGGTAAACTTTTTACAAGCTTGACAATCCTAATACTTTTTATGCATTTGTAAACGAAAATTTCGGCTAATTTTAGTCAAATTTAAGGAATTAAGAAATATGTCCCTATAAACATAATGCATCTTAGATTTTGATTATAATCAATTGCTAGTTGGCGAGCAATCTCTCTATGTCCTTAAAATTGTTTTTAAGCACAAATTTTGGCTGCAATCATAGTTAAATAATTTTTTCGGTTATTAATGTCAAAGCTCATATTTAAAGTGAACATGTTGCTAAAATGTATAAAAATTGCAATATTTTTAGGATGATTAGTACTAATGTTAAAAAATATTCAGGGTGCAAAATAAAGTTATATATTTATAATTTTAATAATTCTTGAGCGAGTGGATTCCAATTTCATATCCAAAGCTAAAATTTGCTCAAGACTCAAAATTTAAAGTAAAACCATGTTTTAGCTTGGAATATTTACGATTCTTTCTCGAAATCTAGAAATATTTCCCTCAAACTAATAAAATTTTAAGGAAACATTTTCCAATTACATTACTATTTTTATTTTCCTCGATAAAAATGAATGCGTGGAAGATTCTTTTTTTTTTTTCCTATAACTAATTTGCAAAGACATACAACTTAACAACTTATAAACTTAACAACAATAAATAACAACATATAAATACACTGGTGCTTAACAACATATAAATAGTAGGTGTCTCGCCTAGCTTTAATTGGGATCAAAATATTAGCTTTAAAAACACCTGAAATAAAACCGTTCATTAATTTGAACAACTTTATATTTTTAAACGGAAATCTAGTATAAAAAGCTTGCAGAAGCATTCTTCTGTTTTTCTTTTTTATCGACTACCAATAAATACATTTAAATTATTTTAAAAGATTATTATTGTCTAAACGATTTAAAAATTTTATGAAATACAAATGTGGTGATTTCAAACTCCGTGTTTAATTTTCATGCAAAAAGGCTGATATTTAGTGGTAAAAGTGCTGCACTTTAAGAGCAATACTGACATGCGTAATTTACGATTTAAGCAAATAATTAGAAAAAGCCCCTACCGCCTCAGAATATAGCCGTAAGGTATATTTGAAAGTTAATTACTAATTTTTAAAAAAAGGAAATCAAGATTAGAAATAAACGCATTTTCATCTAGCCGCTTTTGATGAGTTTTTAATTCAATTTTCAGTAAGCGCCTTTTTAATCAGAATTATGTTACTGTGACTTCTTTTCTTCTCTAACCTCCTCTCCCTTTATGATTCTTTTTTTGTTAGACTTGGTCCCATGAACAACTTGTCAATATAAAAGTTGTAGATAATATTAAGAAGATTTATAATAAATTTAATTGCATTTAATATCTTGTAAACCGACGAAGATATGATTTTTTTGTTTTATTTTAATCCTTTTAAGGACGTCTTTTGCAGTCTGGAAACGGTTAATCTGAAGGTTCAAACTGAAAAACCGTAGCAGTAAATTTTTACTGCAATTTTGATCGCATAATATGCATGACGAAAAGTTTTCGATTATTTTTAAATCAGTTTGTTCAAAAATTGCAGTTTGAATTAATTATTTGACCAGTTTGGGAGCAGAAAAGCCTTGCCCATGAAAGGGTTAAAACATTATTTTTTGCGCAATTTGAGCCCATTTTTAACGATGTCAAAAATCTGTCATAGATAAATTTCTATGACAGATTTCTATGATTTCTATGATCTTTTCTTAGAAGTAATAATAACGGTAATTGATTTTATGTACATCACAATTGTGAAATTATGGGTTTTTTCTGTTTTCACAAATCCCTTCCCCATTTCCAACCTCCTTGGTCTGATTTTGGCCATTAACGAACATGACGGAGATTTTCTTCTCCTTGATTTTATGTATGAGGTTGCAAGAGATTTATGCAAAATTGTAGAAATTACGTGGATATATACACAGGAGTGCAAAAATCTAGGCGCCAGCGGCTCTCATCGCTAAAAGAAAAAAGCTTTCCTCATTGAAACTTCAATAGCACTTATGTTGAAAAATGATATGCAGTCGAAGATATAATGATAATAACAGTAATAATAATAATAATAATAAAATAGTAATAACAATAATAACTTTTTTCTGCGTTTCTAATCAGAGTTGGAGTCGAAAGGACTCCATCGGGCGTTCTAGTGTTAAAAAGAAAAAAATCTTTGAAAAATCTACTTAAGCCTTATTTACCAGAGTAAAAAGTTCCTTAGACTGCTAATGTACAAAACTTCTTTGCATTGTAGGACTTTTAGAAGAGGTGTCTACAAGCATTTTCACGTTGAACTCTTTTTAAAAGGGGTATTCAAATGCTGAAATTTAATATCCTGCGTTGAGGAGCATTGCATGAGGGAATGGGTGCAGAAGAATTAGAGGGACATTTTTGTTGAGCTTTTTTTGTCAATCTCAGCGACTGATCATTGTTCGTTTTTACCTGTCTCTCCAACATGGATCCATAAAAGGACTAGCCCTGTGAAAAGAAAAAAAATCTTACTAACTCGTGTATAAGTCGACCGACTCCTATTTTTAACTCCCAAATTACGTGTAAAATTCTTCGACATTTACACTAGTATATACGGTATAAATAAATAAATAAATATGAACAGATAAATATTTATATAAAGTTTTAAACTGGGGGGGGGGGGTGGCTTTGGATTCTATTACTCATAATGGGCATGGATCTGCAAAAAGTTTTCAGAAATTTCAACATAGGGGAAAATATAATAGGTATAGTATTCTTTACGAAATCTACCTATAAAAAATCCTGAAGAGATGTCTGGAAACGAATTTGCCTGAAAGGTTAAATGTCAATATCATTTAAAATTGAAAAAAATCTTCTTAAAGATGAATGTATGTTTACGCGGGTGTGATTTGTCTTTTCGTATTTAGATTTTAAATTCTGGGTGAAAAATTTTAAGTATTTCAAAAATAAATAAATAAATAAATAAATAATACAAAAGTGTGAGTTTCAAAAAATTATTATTTTTTTAATAGATTGTCATTTTCAAAGAGAAAATTGAACGTAGATATGCTGCTTTGGTACCTTTATTTTTTTTATGTTTTTGATTTCAATATTTATGATGTCAATTTTTAAACATCGCAGAAAAAAAATCACAAACGGAATCGACGACGGAAATTAGTGCATTAGTTAATGAGATAAAACTGTCGTATAAATCGTAAAAATGCAGCAGAGCAACGCCACCTGTTGAGCGATTTGAACCAAAAACTAATCAACATCAATCTATATCAGGGACTACCAGGATAATAAATTTTTATTAAATTCCGTGTATTTGTTTCTGAGATGGAGTTGTTGCAAAAATCGTGAAAAATGCAGCATAGCAGCTCCACCTATTGAGCGATTTACACCAAAACTAATCAGCGTCAATATATATGAATGACTACCTGAAGTAAACTTTTATTAAATTCCGTGCATTAAGGGTGGATTCGAAAAAATATGTTCCCACTCTCAACAGCTCGAAATTTTCTGATACATTTTCAGACTCATTTTTAAAAGTAGAAACATGAAATTTGCTAAGATGATTTTTGAAGATGCCGTGTGATTTAATTTTCCCCTCAATTCATTAGAATTGGATTTATAAACAATTATTTTCTCACTCTGATCTTTTATTTTTATTTTATTTTATTTTTGTTTTGTTTTTTGTTTTAGATCTTCCGCTTCAAAAACTTCGGTTCAAAACGTCATCTTTGACAGCCTTTCTTTTTTTTTTCTTTCTTTTTTTTTTTTTTTTTTTTTTTTTTTTTTTTTTTTTTGCAATATTTTCTCCACTTATCAAAAACTCAATAAGCACGGCACATTGTGTACTTTCTTAATAATAGAATTTGTCAGTGTGATGCACTTGAGAGCAAAAAGGAATTTAAAAATAAATCGGAATATAAGAAATTTGGTTTGGAATACACCCTTAATTCTTGAGACAGAACGATAGCAAAAATTGTGAAAGATACAGCATAGCAGCGCCACTTCTTGAAACATTTACACTAAAATGTAAACAAACATCAGCTCATATCAAGGACAAACTGAATCGGAAGTTTGATGGAAATATGCGTATTAGTTATCAAGACATAGCTGTTGAGTAAATCGTAAAAAATGCAACATAGCAGCGCAACTTATTGATCGATTTTACACCAAAAACTAATTACCACCAGTGTATTTCAGGGACTAACTGAATATAAAGTTTTGTGAAATTCTGTTTATAAATTCTTGAGATAGAGTGTCCACAAAATTTATGTCACAGAGAGACATTTCGTAAACACGTGTTTTTTGGAATCTTTGACCCCCTAAAACGTGTAAATCCGACGAAGACCGAAATTCAAAAATTTTTATGAATCCATCCTTTTTTCCAGGTAGAGGTAGAATAAAGAAAAAATATGAATATTGCATAGATCCTGATAAGAGATTAGGTTTTCGTTTAAAAGTATAAATTCTGACAAAATTCGGTAACATGTTTCGGTAACAAATTTGATGTTTATTAACCCCTTGAAGGGCAATGGCTCATTTTTCATCACTTAATTCACTTAACCGCCCTAAATTAGATAAATCGGTTTTTATGCAGAATTATCCAAAGTGTGTCAAATTTTGGATATGGGTTCTTTCTGATAAGGCTTATATATAGTATATAATGCCTGAAGAGATTTGGGAATTTAATGGTTTAGCATAGAGGGAGAACGGGGGAATAATCTCTCTTAAATTAAATTAATAGGTTTTTACGCAGAATTATCCGATTTGTTTGGAATTTTTGACATAAGTTAATTATGATAAGAAGTATCTCTGATTAGTTATGTGATTTTTTTTTTTTTTTGCTTATTAATAAAGTGGGGGGGGGGGCAATTATCTCGCCTCAAATTAGATAAATCGTTTTTTTATGCAGAATTACCCGATGTATTTCTTTTAAATGTAGGTACTTTCAGGTGAATACCTGAATAGTTCTAAGACTTTAATGGCTAAGTATAGAAGGTGAATCGAATACAACCCCCACCCCCTTAAATTAAATAAATGGCTTTTTACGCAGAATTATCGGATTTGCTTCAAATTTTGGATTATAGATTCATTATGATAAGGTGTATCCCTGATTAGATATGGGATTATTTTGCTAATTAAAAAGGGACGAGTGATTATAACCTCCCCTTAAATTAGTTAAATTGTTTTATGCACACTTATCAGATGTATTTCATATTTTGGATATAAGTTCTTTCTCATAAAATGAATCCCGGAATAGGTTTAAGGGTTTAAAAATCACCCCAGGAAATGAATATTATATGTTCTTTTTGTTGCCAAAATATTTTCCAAAATATATTCTTAATTTAATATTTTATGTGTTAAAAACTGACAATCTGTGAGTAACATTTAAAGATAAATTGTCAATCACATAAGGAACTAAGACTTTCAATAAACGTTTAAAATGGATTGCATATTCTCTATCGTCTGTTAAATGTTGAATTTTGATACTTATCATTATTTTCATTAGTATTTATGTGTTTATATACTTTGATTCTTTTTAATGTGTCAATTAAATAGCTCTCGTTAGAACTTTTTTTTTTCTTTTGTTAAGCGCAAAATAATTTGTTAAGATTTTTTTTTTTTTTTTTTTTTTTTTTTTTTTTTTTTTAACAATGTTAATTTAAAGCGAAAACCAAAAGCTAAATTTCGAAAATTTTAAGTTTACAAAATGTAACGAATATTGTTAAATGTTAAATGTTTTGTTTTATTCGCTCTTTATTTTGTATTTTTAGAATATTTTTTTTAGAATTTTCCCTTTTTTCAAATAAATGAGAATTTATTTTATATAATGCGTCGATTAAATTTAATTTTTTAACATCAATAAAACAGTGAGAGCTGCTGATTTAAAACATCAATAGCATAAAAAAAATTGTATAAATGTTGCTTTAAATTACTGAATATAGTTTCATTTACAACTATATAAAAAAGGAGGGGGATTTCAGATTATAAAATGAATTACATACTATATATATGTATCTTTTTATAACTCAAGAGGGCAGAAACAGCTATAACCTTTCACATGAATTTTCACTTCACATAAATCATTAAAAATTTTAATAATTTAAAAAAATTCAATAGTGAAGATACATACCCCATTAATATATTTTATCATAATAGGAAAGTTCTACTATAGTTCAGAACTATTATATAGAATATATAGAACTATTATATAGAATAGTTCAGAATTATTATATAGAACATTCAGTTATCACTTCATTTTGTTAATGGTTGAAAGCGTTATTGTTGTATATGCAAATTTACAAAACAAGGAAAATCCAAAAGTAAATAGTATAATATAGAAATCTTAACAAACATATGCAAATGCAAATAACAATACTACTAATAATAATTCGCTCCAAAAATTGCTAAAATTACCTTTCTTTGAGATATTTTGAACCTTTTACGTACAATCGTAGAAGAAAAAGGTAACCACCCCCTATCAACTGTGCAATAAATTATTTTAGTAGAAAGTTGCTGTTGGCAAAAGATTATAAATAATGTCTACTTTTAAATGATGCATATAAAATCGCTTAGGGGGCCATTTTCATATAAAAATAAATCCAAATTATGTCCTTTAATTCAATACCAAAAAATAATTTTGCCACCATAAATAGATTTTGCACCCTTAAATTAGCCTAAATTAAAATTTTTATAAATTTCTTATTGTACAATTAATTTTCAAGAAATTAATTATTTTAAAACAAGCATATTTTAGAGGCTGCATCTAAATTGAAGTTATGTACTCAATTATTGGAATGCTAAAGAATGATTATGTCTCTTCTATTAATGTATATTATTTTTTACCAATAAGACCATTTTAGTCGCTTAATATCTTTCGGCTATAGTCACGACATATGTTTCGTTAAAATGGGTAATACATGTATATATAAATATATATATATATATATATATATATATATATATATATATATATATATATATATATATATATATATATTAGGCATAATTTAAACCAAAAATTTGAAATATCTTGTTAAAATTGGGTATTGCCGTTGAAAAAAAAAGTTTCGGTTCGTTTTAATATGTACATGTCACCTCCCCCCACTTAGCACATTTTATATGCATTATTTAATAGTGCACTTTATTTCCAATCCTTTGGTACCAACAACTTTCTTCTACAATAATTTGTTGAGGCGTTAGTATGGTGGTTTTTTTTTTTTTTTTGGAGGGGGGGGGGGAGCTATTCCCATGACTGTATGCTATTCTTTTCACTCAAAACATGAAATTTTTAGCTTATGAAGTTTTTCACTGTATACACGTCCTTTTTTAACTTGTTTTTGTATTTTATATTTTTTAATTAATTTAATTGTAAAGTACTTCTTTATGTGAAATTATATTTAATCTAAAGTTAACAAAATACTATTTCTATAAAACTCAGTTACAGATATTATTAAAATTAAATTTTATTCTACATCTAAAAAATAAAAAAATAATAAAAATAAAGATCTTTTATTGTAATAAAGTTATTAAGGTTTTAATGCTTGTATTCCAATATGAAAAAAAAAGCAGAATTGATTGCACTTTTACTCAAACATAAAATATTTTCCCCAAACCTAAATCTGACGTGATTTTCACCATATCAAAATTTAAATATACACCTTTCATATCTGTATTCACTTTTTAAAGAAAATCGATAATTTAATTTGATCATTTTGATTCAAAACTTGAAGTCTCGATAGCTATTAACTGAAACAGATACTAAAATATCCATATACTTTTTTAAAGCGTAAATGAAATTTTATAAAAGAAACAAACATTCACTGGGTTTTATAACAGACAATATTCTTTACACAACGTAGTTTAATTATTCTTTTTTTTCACTTTTAATAAAAAAATGGCAACATAAAAATCCAGTAGTCTCCAGTAGTTTTTTTTTTCCGGTTTTTTTCCCTTTGCTTTTAATAAGCATGGAGTACTTCTGTTGCCACGTTTAGAAAAACGGTATTACAAACTACAAAAAAATTAATGTTTCAAAAATAAATTAAGATACAGTATTCAAATAAATCGCATTTAAAAGTACATTTTTTCCCCTATACGATGGTGTAAAAATTAAAAAAGTGGGCAGTTAAGAAATACAAAAATTTGCAGTAGAAAAATTGCAAAACTGGAAATGCATTTCAAACTTTAAAGTGTTGTCTTTCTTAAAATGACGTATGCGTTACGCACAGATACTTTTGGTCTTTATAATATAGATATTGAAACCACATTTTTAATTAGTTGGAAAAAGGCGTATATTTTTATTATTATCATTTCGAGTATTTAAAACTTAGAAGTAATTTTTTTATTTGATTTAATAAACATTAATTAGAATTCTGTTCTTTGATACTGTGTATTAGGTATAGAATTTAATATAAAGAGTAATACGCAAAAAAAAAACTAATCAAACTTAAAAGCGTATACCGAATTTTAAAACGTACACTCCAGCAATTATTATGCAAAGACAGTACCGTAACCGATTTCTTTTACGTGTCCCTGTAAATTAATAAAAAATGCTAAGAATGTTCTATTTTAACGTGATCGTAAAGAAATTCAAGAATTTATGTCAGTTTCAAAAGATTTGGAATAGCGTAATGTCATTAAAATACTCTTCAATTCTTTTAAGTGTCCCTAAAATTGAAACACTAACAGTACATACTTAATATGTAATAACAAACATGTTTTAATAAACCTAAATAAGTTTTATCAATTGTATAAAAATCCGAGTCTATTTACAGGAGTCAGTGCATGGACAGACGGACAAACAAACAAAATGCAAAAGCACTCTTTAACTTTGTTGGAAAATGCTAAAAATCTACAAAAGTACTAAAAATCTTGCATGTATATAAGAGGGCGTGAGGTTTAAACTTTGCCTTTTCCAGAAAGTTAAAATTTTGTGATTTAAATAAATATCATAAAAACTATTAGTTTTCATTGTAAACACCAAGATTTTACAATGCCAAAATACATGTTAAAACTTTCTTTCTTTCTTTTTTTCATTTTTTTTTCTAAATTTATAGTTTTTTTTTTCTTTTACGCAGATTTATTAATAGAATAGGTTCATACAGAAAATTCATTTTTAAAAATGTCGATAAAGTGCGTTTTGAAGTTTACGTCCTCATATATATTATATAATTTTAGAGTTACATTTTAAGTGTCGTCTACAAATTTCTAGATAAATAAACCATATGATTATTAGCGGAAACAATAAAAACTATACGCAGAAAGGATATATAGCCAGGATTCTTAGGTTCTCGATGAACCTAAAAAATATTCTAGCACTCCATGTATGTCCCCTCTACTGTGATATCAAAATGACGTACGGGGGCAGATATACTGGGGGTAGATATCAGGCTCTCGTAGAAAGTGAAATTCTGCAGCACTGGACATCTACCCCCATCTAATGCAGAGGTCAAAATGGCGGACGGGGGCAGATATACTGGGGGTAGATATCAGGCTCTCGTAGAAAGTGAAATTCTGCAGCACTGGATATCTTCCCCCTTCTAATGCAGAGCTCAAAATGGCGGACGGGGGAAGATATACTGGGGGCAGATATCAGGCCCTCGTAGAAAGTGAAAATGCTCCTTGTAAGCTTCGAGATGAACTGCCACAAAGAGGATTACCGTGTATGCTCGTGTATAAGTCGAAGAACTGCAGACAAAATTTGGGAGTTGAAAATTGGGGATTGAGTTGTACATGAATTAGTAAAAGAGTGGCAGATAATTGGCGGATGGAACAAGTATTTTAATTAATTACATACGTTGGATCTATGTTGGTTTGGTTTGGTTTATTTTGTGTCGGCCGATTATCTACTCGAGGGATATAGGCCCAGGGCGTGTGTCCTTCGTGGGAGTCTTTCTAAGGTAACCTAATTCGTATTTACTCGAGATTCGAAGAAAACCACGAAAACTTCGAACAGATCGGCCGACGGCCGCTATTGGGTTCGAACCCAGCACCCGGATCTACGTTGGAGAGAGAGATAAAAGCAGACATACTCATTTCTGTGCGATTGACAAAAAAAAAAAAAAAAAAAAAAAAAAAAAAAAAACTTAAGAATAATATACCTATAATATTTTTGCATCCATGTTCTCTTGGCATCGAATTTCTTTCGATACAGGAACATTCATTTCAACATTTTAATCCCCTTTTTAAAAGGAGTTCAAGTCGAGAATGCTTTTAAATATATCTTCTCAAAATTTTACACATTGTAGAAAAAAAATCCGTTAAATTTAAGGCAAAAACTGCTGGCAGCAATGTAGCCAGCAATTTTTACGTAAAAACGCAGTAAAATTAGTTGTAAATTTTATCGCATATTTTCCGTTATTTCAACGGTTATAATTAAAGTATATTTCACAGCCATTTTTTCTACAAATTACTACAAAAAATGCTGGAATTTTGTGCTATACAAAAAGTACTGTAAAGGGTGATCTTCGAACATGAACCCAATAGAACATGTTTTGGATATTCTAGACAGATGAGTCGCTGGTAGCTTGTCACCTCCACAATTTCTCCAAGAACTGCAAAGACCTTTTCTGGAGGAATGGGACAGAATACCGTAGCTTCTCGTTATAGCCTCATTGACTCTATTATGAGAAACGTCAACTCGATATAGCATCTCGAAAGTGTGAAAAACGGACTTCATCCAGTTCAGTTCTGAACGCCTCATTTATACTCGCTTCATCTTTTTTTTTCTTTTCGAATAATATGCTTTTTATGCTCGAACATCTCGAAACATTTTGTACTTTAACTCGTGTGGCATTTTCTGTGTAACAAACACCTTTATTTGTACAACAATGCTATCTGAAAATCGGAACCGATTTACCGAATTTATTGTGATGTAAGAACAACTTCCTTGTCATTAAAAAATGAATAAACAATAACTTATTATATAATTATTAATCATGGTTGAATAATATAAGCAGAGTTACTAACTGCTCTGGATTTTTGTCATCAGTATTTCTGAAAAATGTTTTTCTTTAACTTTTTTAATTCCTAAAAAATACTGATTAAAAAAATAAATAACTTCTGTTGAAAAATAATGCTGACCACTATCCTTAGAACTGGCAACTCTGTATAAGAATAAAAATAAAATATGATGTATATAATATTGCAGATTTTCAGGCATTTTACTGTGCAATGTAAATTTAACGTATAATGTACCGCAAAAGTTAATGTAGTAAATTCAGTATTTTTTACAGAAATTTTGCAGGTAAAATTTGAAATCCTTAAGTATTTTTACGGAGATTTTGCTGCTATAATCACACATTTTTTTCAATTCTGTTGCGCAGAATTTACTGTAAAATTTACAGCACTTATTGTGGTAATTTTTACTGAAATTATTGTTGTTAAAATTACTGTATTTATTCTCCTCAGTCCTGAAACAAATATTATGAGAAATCCGAAAAATTAGTTTAAAATTACTATACAACATCCCCAAAGCTGTACCATTCTATATATTGGTGCTTATAATATGTACGCATTTATTAAAAATGTCT
The DNA here is from genome assembly GCA_964019185.1 of Maratus speculifer. Classification (NCBI taxonomy): domain Eukaryota; kingdom Metazoa; phylum Arthropoda; class Arachnida; order Araneae; family Salticidae; genus Maratus; species Maratus speculifer. The sequence goes on from OZ025299.1 coordinate 157,593,933, forward strand.
ACAAGTAATTAAAACAATTATAAAAACATTTAAATTAATTTAAAAGGTATTATTGAGTGTCGCTTACAGGAAATATCAGGACTCAGGGGCTTCTTATGGTGTTTTGTACTGAAATACATACTTTAAAATTCCAGCATTTTTTGCAGTAATTTGTGCCGAAAAATATCTGTGAAATTTTCTTTAATTATAACCGTTGAAATAACAGAAAATATGCGATAAAAAGTACAACTAATTTTACTGCGATTTTTACGTAAAAACTGCGAGCAACATTGCTTCCAGCAGTTTTTGCGGTAAATTTAACGGATTTTCTTTTACAGTACAGTACAAATAAATATTATATTTTGGCAGTGTAAGAAGTTGTTTACCCATGTAAATAGGACTTAAGTAGGTTTTTGAAAGAAATTTTTTATTTTAAGTGTTATTAAATTGATGTGAATAAATGTCAGTATAGTTTAAGCTCCTTTTTGTTTTACATAATAATACAGTTTTAAAACTTTGATTTTTTTTAAGTCTGACTTGAAACGTAAAAGAAAAAATTTACTAATTTAATGCAAATTTATTTTTTTCATCTGCCATTACATACCATTTTCCAAAACAGTACCAGAAATAGGGTTCGACTTATAAAAGAAAACTCAATTATTCTTTAAAATTTTACTTAAGAATTGGGGGGGGGGGATTGACTTAAACTTTGCTTAAAATTACAGTAGGGGGAACTGGGGTACATTGATACTTGGGGCACATTGATACACCCCCTGTACAGCACACAGGGTCATTACAGGAAGTTTCACAACAGCTCCAAAAGGTGATACTAGTGAAATTAACTACATACAGAAAGTTTTGGAATGATTCAATAGTTTGATGAAATGGGATGGGTGATTAATTGTTTTTGTAGGTAAAAGTAAATTTGAGTTGTACCATTGAAATGGTATTATACAACTGTTCCTGTATTTTCAACCAAAAAGAATATCCTCCTTGGCAAGTAAAGCTACTCTTTATCAGTTCCTCATTCTTTATTATTAGATAAATTATGAAGTGTTAGATTTGCGACTCATTTTATTCAAAATGGCTGTATGGGGCACATTGATAAAACCTAAATCCTTTTCTAGTTCACTTTTTCATTACCTTTAATTTTTCTTTTACCATACACTCCTTAATTCAACCATTTTTCGTCAAAAATTTCTACTATTAGTTTTTATTGAAGTGAAATAGCTCTAATTTCTTTATATTAGAACATTTTATAGTATTTTTGCAAACAGAAGACTGAAACTTACACAATATCTAGTGCTAGTAGAATTAACAAAAGAAATGGACGGCAGCCTGGCAAATCTCAAATTTACATCGATTTTCCAGAGAAAAAAGTATTATCGACATGAGAAATGTTAAGTGAGAGAAACAAGCTGCAGAACAGTACAGGATAATTATATTATAATTATAATTTTTAATACAATTAACCTTTATTTTCTGTTTGTAAACCGATTTATAAACAGAAAATCTGGTAATTCTTTCACCTTTCCTAAGAAAGAAGATAGTTCTGGGGTTAAAGTGACAGATATGACAAAGTTACCGCAGCCAACAAACAGGCAAGGAATAGCCAGAACATCAGGTCATTATACATTTTATTTTGATTGCTTTAATATTGCTTACAAATAAATTGTATGCGATTTTAATGTCTATAAATATATATAAAATGATTTGCTAACTATTTTTCTTTGAAAAATATGCATTGGTGTTATTTTGTCTCCATTTTTCCCAGACGTGTCAAAGAGTATCAATCTGCCCCGGGGATGGGGCACATTGATACAAATTACTTTTTTTGATTTTTTTAAAATTACATGCAAAAATAATGTATAAAACAACGATTGTACATTTTTATAACACACTACACAGGTTTTGCTGACATCACATACAAAAATAACTTGAAATTTCTGCTTTCTAGACTCCAGAATGATTTTTTGAAAAAAGCTGTATCAATGTCCCCCAGTTCCCCCTATATACTAGTATATCTCTTTTTAAATTCCATCACGTGTTGCTTGCTGGTAATTTCAAAATTGTGAAAGCACTCTCATGAAATTATTTTTTTTTATCAGGAGTAAAAATTAAAAGTTCTGCTTTTCAATTTCTCACGTAATCATTTGTTTGAAGGAAAATAGAACAAATTTGGGAATTTTCAGCATTAAAGCTATTATCTGCTCTTTTGCTTTTTTAGCATTAGATTTCTCCGAAAATTGATAATATATGATATTTTCCATTTCATCTGAACGGTTATTACATGTTGCAATAGTATAAGTATTGGGAATTTTCAAACAAATCAATGCAAAAATTAAGTTGATTTACAGCTTTTCCAAGAGATGTTTCACTAACAAGAGCTAGGAAATATTTGACATGTATTTAGGAAAAGTGACTATATATTTTTTTTTTTGAGAAGCAAAGAAAGCAAACTGTCCTGGGTGTCAAAGAAAATAACAATAAATGTTTACTTTACGTCTCCGTCCCTATCGAAAACTGACTGAAGATAAGAAGCAATAAAAAGTCACTATCTTAGAAAACGGATGTTAAATCATTTTATTCCGAAAAAAAGCTTTCGCATTTTCGCTAAAGCACTTTCGTTAAAGAAAAATGTTTTATTTCAAGATGTATGCTATCATCGGACCAAATTTGCGATTTTTAATTAATTATTTAATTAATTTATTTTGCATTAATTCTGTTTTAAATGAGAAAACAGTTCATTTCTGTTTGAAGAATTCTCCTTAACATGCACAATGACGTCATGCGTACCGAAACTTTGATACCATATGTAAAATGGTATGGCACCCCTATTGTACGAAGCAGCAGTCGGCAGAAATAGAGTGTTACAACAGAACATCTATCTGCGGGATATTGTTAGCCAAAATTTTGCCTTCTGCTCATATATAGGAGTACAAAATTATTTTTATACATTTTTCCATTTTATTTTTATATCTAACAGATGCATGCTATGTTTTATTTTCTATTACATATGATGCATAAAAAGTATTTACGTTGGACGTCGAAACAGTATAATTAAATTGTCTAATCAGGTAATGATTGTGTAATGTTAATCTAAATGGGAAATGTTTAATAAACATTTATTTGCTTAATGCTACGCGCATCTAAAAAAAATTCTGGAATTTATAGATTTATTTAGACATTAAATCTTCTTATAGATAAAATATGCCGTGTGAAATATTATCATAAATATTCGATGACGTTGATTCAATTATTTGTTCATTTTACCAAACTGACATAAGTAAGAAAAAAATGTGAAATGGTGGTAAAAAAAGTTTTTTCAAAAATATTAATCTTATGGGCGAAAAATGATTTTCGATATTTATTCAGTATTGTGGCTTCAAGAAAAATAAATTTTATCTCCGAAGCCATTAATCTGAAAAATAGAATTAAAAAGTTTTCATTCTTTGAAAATATATTACTTCTTGAAAAGTTTCGAAAGAATGGTAGCGTTTATATTTGAAAACTGAAAAAAAAGTCGATATACAAAACTAAAAATGGAGTGGTGAAAGGATATTAAAATAAATGAATGAAAATAAAATTTCTGTGGACTCAAGAATATGAAGAAAGGAACGAAAGTTATTTAAAAAAGCATTGAGTTAAAACTATTTTATTTTAAGTTTCTTAATTGGGTATCAGCTTGAAAATAGTAATGCTTTTATGAACAAAACAATATGGTTTTATTCAAATTATATTATAAGGGTTTTAAAAGATTCAGAATGATTTTTTTAAACTTTTGATACTATTTTTTTCATTTAGAATTAATTGCATTTTAGTTAAATAAGAAATTACAATAAAATATGCAATAAATATAGTAGTAGGGTCATGAGGGGTAATTTTGAACACTTTGTACATTTTCAACATTGTTATTTTGTATTTTACTTTTTTCTCTTTGAAAAAATGAAATTTTTAGTACATAGGAAGTAACTTTGACTCTTTAAGAACACCTCTTTGAAGTTTAAATTCTCATAGATGTTTTACTTTTTAATTATAAGAGTGGTTATAACTACCTCATCAAAATTTCACATTCACAAAATTTCGAGGTAATTGACAACACTAATGGGGAAATTATGACCATTATATTTTCTTCTTATACTTTTCTATATGCATTTGTTTGGGGGTAATTGTGACTATTAGAACTCCAAACTGACAAAACCATTTATGAAAAATTTTGGTGCAGTAACTGTGACCCTTTAAGAACACCTCTTTAAAGTTTCAATTCTCATAGCTGTTTTTTTAAATTTAAAAAGAGTGGTTATAATTACCTCATTAAAATTTCACATTCACAAAATTTTGAGTTAATTAAGACCACTAGTGGAGGATTTATGACCACTATATTATCTTTTTATATTTCTGTATACGCATTTGTTTGGGGGTAATTGTGATTATTAGAACTCCAAACTGACAAATCAATTTATGAAAAACTTTGGTAGACTTTGATTCAAATTGTTATTCGGATATCAAAAATACTTCAGACTAATTAATTTCACAACAGAAATATTTCAGACTACGATTAATGAAGAGTTGCACTAGACTTGCACTAGTACTGAATATGAATTTTAATAGCCTTCATGACCGATCTTTCAAATTTCTCAAATGTGTTTTCCTTATAACAAGAAAAAAAATCCTTAAAGATTTTGAGAGAAAATTATAAAAATAAAGTAAAATGAAATTGGAAGTATTTTTATTTAATTGGAGAAATCTTTGAAAAATAACGGCGTAAAAAACAGAAAGAATTTATAAGAAACTAATGTTAAAAATATCAAGTCACAAGAAAAAATGTAGGAATCTGTACAATGTAAAATAAAATATGCTTAATAATAATAATAAAAAAACATTAAAATCTCACTGAATCAATGGAAAAAGAACAAAAAAAAAAATACATTGGTGACAATAACTTTTTTAAGTATTTTCCGACGCATCTTATTGCTATTATAGCGTTGTATAATATTTAGTGAAACACCTGAATTTAAAACAGTGACACGATTTCAAAGCATGAAATATAGAATTTAGTGAAAATCTTTCATCCGAGATTACTTTCTATTTGATATTTCTTTTTAAATCTACGTTCGCACCGTGTTTTTCACGATTTTCTAGGAATTTTTTTTAAATCCCCAAAACAAACATAATATGTTAGGAAAGGAATCCAGAAAACAAATAAAAAAGAAATAAAGAACTATCTTAATTCTGCTTTTGTATAGATATTTATGTATCCATGTCTTTTCAGTAAAATGAAACTTTGTCATGAAAATAGACTTATTATGAGAACGTATTTTATTTTCAAGCATTATTGGAAGATTTAAAATGGTCGATACTGATCTTAAAATAATGTTTTTATTCGCAGATAAGACAGAGATAATTCCTAAAAGCATGCACTAAATAATGCATAATATGACAAACGGTTTGCATAAAGAAAAAAAAAACTGAATTCTATTTTTGGAACTATTTTTTAATTTGACTAAATCAATTAAAACAATCTACTTTTTGAAATATTCTTTACTATACTTAGATTTTAGACACTGTTCAAAACTTAAGAAAGTCCACATTGATCCTAAAATAATACGTCATTCTTCACAGATAAAAGTAATGCAAAGAAATTAACAAAAACAAAATATAATAATCTCTAAGTTGCGAAAGCTTCACTATAAACAACAAATGCGCATACACACTGAATTTAGCTGTTGACGTAAATCATTTAACTGCATGATCTCTTGCAAAACGCAATGTAGTGTTTCATATTTCTAAACACGAAACAGGTCTAATGCAGCGCCAAAAAAATTTCACCACTTTCACGTTTGAGATACATTCAGTATGATTTTTGTAATGTAACCAAATATAGTTAAAGCATATTATAGGATAATAATGGGTTATTATAATAGGATTCTCAAGTTACCAAAAGAGGACAAATGTCTAAACACTATATATGAAATAAAAATGTCTCATAAATATTTGTGTTCAATGTATCTTATGCATTCCAGAGGCAATTTTATGCAAATACAGTGGGTTGCCAAATTATTAGGGACAGTCATGGAATATAGGTTTTTTGTACAATATTAGAATATAATTTGAAAATGAACACTGTTTTTAAGTTAAAAAAACTTTATTATTATAGTTTGAGTATTCATGTATCATTATATCAAATAAAAACCAACAAAAATATAACATAGTCAATTTATCAATGTTAAGTAAAGAATATTAATATTTGGTGACTTTTCCTTTAGCTTCAAGGACTGCTTCGATGAGTCTAGGCATGCTCTCTCCGCAATTTCTGGCACGTTCTTTTATTTAAGGTTTATCATGTCATACATTTATTAGTTTTTCGATGAGTTGTACCTTGGTTGTAATCATATTTTTGGCGATTTCCGCCGTGGTGATCTTCCATAAGCTTTCCGTGGGGTTCATGTCAGGGGAATTGCCAGGCCAAGGTAAAACTGGGACATTGTGGTCATCCCAAAACTTTGAAATGCTTTTAGCGTTATAACAAGGCACTGAATCATGCATAAACATAAACTCTTCATCACTTGGGAACCATTCTTCAATTTGTGGAAGCAGCCGAGTTTCAAGAACATGCCTGTACTAGTCTTTTCTCGTGATTCCCTACACATTGTAGAGGTTTCCAACTCAGCGCTTATGGAAGACCACGCCATTACTTTATCAGGGTTTTTAACACTATCCACGGTGCAGTCATGGCGGTATTTTTCGCCTGGGTGTCGCCTGACAAAGCTGCTTTTATAGGATAAAATCTCAAAGATTGATTCATCTGAGAAAAGCACCTGAAAAAAATTAAATATATTAATAATTTAGAAATAAATGACTTTAAATGTCATAAATAATAATTATCTTAACAATTCACCATACTCCCGTCATCAAATGTCTTCTGGTGGTGTTCATGAGCCTAGGCAAGGTGCTTCTGTCAACTAGGGTTTCTTGCCTGGCCAATGCAAATCTTGTCAACCCTTCCTCCGCTAATGTCCACAGCACAGTTCTCTCAAAACTGGCATTTCAGATTCTTCAATAATGTAAATAAGGAGTCCCATCTTTTTCTTTCTGTTTCCTAAACAGATATACCTGATTTTTCTATCGGTATGTGGAGTTCTAATGCATTTTCTTCCACTTTTACCTCTTCATTTGGGCGAAACTGGCTGTTTTTTGTCCAGATTTATTTTTATCCTGTTGACTACTAACTTGGAAACTGAAGCAAGTTCTGCTATCTTCCTTTTTATTATGACTCGTATGTAGAATAAGAGTTTTTACCTCAGATTTCTTCCCTAAGGGACAAATCAACCCCTCAACCCATACTGAAATCATTAAAAATAAAGAAATAATTAAATCGTAAATAATTCCCCCCCCCCCAAAAAAAACAAATATCTAATCAATAAAGAAAGATAATAGGTTCTTAAGTTTTCCGAAAAAAATCAAAAAGAATTTTGTTTAAGTTACAGGAAAGCATGTTCCACTATTGCATGTAAAAAGACTTAGCGTCTTTCCCGTTATTAAAATATTTATAGAAAGCAAACAAACCTTTTAACATACTAAAAGTACTTAAAAGTTAAATTACAGAGATATTGACAATGGTAAAATACATTCCTGCAACACTTAAACCATTTAGATCCGCAGCCAAGGGCACCCAAAGTGTATGACTAGCAATAAATGTGACTGTCCCTAATAATTTGGAAACCCACTGTATAAGCGGATAATTATAGCTACCTAATTAATTAAACATATAGCCTTGGCCAAAAATATTAGGCACTCCCTACAAAACATAGCTATATTATTTCAAGACTATCTATATTAAAGGCCAAACATATCTGTGCGTAACGCATACGTCATTTTGTGAATGCCAACACTTTCCCAGGCAATTTCGGTTTTGCAATTTCCACTACTGTGAATTTTATACTTCTAAACATCGTACATTTTAAATTTTTACACCGTCGTATAGAAAAAAAAATGTACTTTTAAATGCAATTTTTTTAAAGCTGTATCTCGATTTAGTTTTGAGATATTAATTTTTTTAATAGTTTTCAGTACAAATTTGTAATTGTGGCAACAAGAATCTCTCAATTTTCTCTTAAATTGAAAAAAAAAAAATATATCGAAATTAAAATGCGTACATTGTTTCAAAAATATCGTCTGTTATAAAATCCGGTGAAGTTCGGTTTTATTTCGTTTAATAATTTGGATAATTGAGTTTTATAGTTTTTTCTTAATTTTAGCTTAAAATAATATTTGTTTGAGAGTTGTTAGACTGACCAATATAAGATGTATTTTTTACTGTAACTAACTTTGTAGATTTATTATAAATCAATGAAACAGTTCCTTATTAAACATTTTCTTTCGTCGAATTTCGAGAGGTTCCACCTCGTTTACGTAAATTCCAATGTTGTTATTATTCATAGTTTTTTTTATCATATTTCTCGAAAACAAAAACACTCAACATTACTTTTTTATCGACCAAATCTACAAAATTTAATTCGATTTTCTAAATTCTATTTATTTTAAAAAATGATTGTATATGCTGAACTGTTAATTTTTTCTAACAAGGCATTAGTCTTCCGCTTTTTTTCCCACTAAAAAAATTGAAACATATATCTTCAGAATCAGAAAATTTACTTAATAATTTACCTCTACATTATTATTATTTTTTATTATTATTTATTATTTTTATATTTATTATTATTACAATTTATTTTATTTAGTAAATATATTTTCTGGTTCAAAGTATGTTTATATGAATTCAAAATCAACCAAAGGTTGGTCGCTATGTAAATGTGTCTTATAAAGGTGCACTGTCGAACATTAAAATAGCCAGATTGTGTTTAATTGCCGTTATACATAAGAAAAATCTGTCGACTTGTAAATAATTACAGAGTTTTTGAAACTTCTACCCATATATTTTCATTTCAGTATGGAAATGCACTGAATTTTGAATATGTATTGCACTTAAATGCAGCAGTAAATTATGAGCAACAATTTTAACATCAATCATTAATTGTGAAGTAAGTAGATTAACCTGATTTTTATAAAATTTAAAAATCTTCTTTTGAATTCATTTTTGAATTTATTTTTGGTATATTATAAAAAATTCCACTCTAGTGATTTTTATAATAATGCCTGACAACTATTAAAATGAAATGCATTTTCTTTTTGAAAATTAATGTGTCAAAGTAATAAATTGAAACTGAAAACGCTAATGCTATCAAATAACATGATGACATTATAAAATTTGCCTTGATATTGAAGTTTACTCCGGTGTTTTGTAATTTCTAATTAATACTTCTCCTACTTGTCTATTGTTAGTATTTAACAATTCACATTTATAATTTGTGAATTTGAAGTGAAAATTATAAAAAATTTTAACAGCTCAAAATTATTAATTAAAACTTTAAAAAGAAAGCCTTCAAATTTCGGTAAGAAGAAAGTTACAAACTATAGATATGATTATCTATAGATCTGTATGCGAATTTTGATGATACTTTTTAGTCTGGCGATGATTAAGCACAAGAATATAATTGGTGTTAATTAGTACCATAATTTTTTAAGCACATAAACAGCTGGCTACATATAATAGTTTCTAAGAATCGTATACTTAGGTTTATAGTATTTTCAAATTTCTGTAGCTGCACAGTAAAAAAAAAGTCCTGAAATGGGTAAAAAAAAACCCAATTTGGGTTGAAAGATTGTTGGGTAGGGGTAACCCAAATTGGGTTAATACCAAATTGGGTCATGATCCATGCCTGTTTTGGTTATCACTGTTTATTCATTTTGGGCACTGTTAAATACCCATTTTGGGTTGAAAGATTGTTGGGTATGGGGTAACCCAAATTGGGTTAATACCAAATTGGGTCATGATTCATGCCTGTTTTGGTTATCACTGCGTATCCATTTTGGGCACTGTTAAATACCCATTTTGGGTTGAAAGATTGCTGGGTATGGGGTAACCCAAATTGGGTTAATACCAATTGGGTCATGATCCATGCCTGTTTTGGTTATCACTGCGTATCCATTTTGGGCACTGTTAAATACCCATTTTGGGTATTTTAAGACTCAATCTGGATGCTAGTGAGAATCCATTTTAGGCAGCGTTTAATACCCAATTTGGATACATTAAAACCCATTCTGGACATCGCTGAGAATCTCTTTTAGGCAGTGCTTAATACCTAATTCAGACATCTTAAGACCCATTCTGGACACCACTGAGAATCCAATTTAGGCATTGTTCAAGACCCAATTTGGGTATCTTAAGACCCATTCTTGACACCACCAAGAAACCATTTTAGGCAGAATTCAATACCCAATTTGGATATTTTAAGACCTATTCTGGACACCACTGACAAGACTTTTTAGGCACTGTTTAATACCCAATTTGGATGCTTTAAAACCCATTCTGGATACAATCACCAATTCGTTTTAGAGATTATTTAATACCCATTTTGTCTATGCCAACAGCTGTTTTCCACAATTTTAAATGTCTTCTAGGGCATTTAAAATTGTGGAAAACAGCTGTTGGCATAGACAAAATGGGTATTAAATAATCTCCAAAACGAATTGGTGATTGTATCCAGAATGGGTTTTAAAGCATCCAAATTGGGTATTAAGTATTAATTAAATTGGTAATTGAGTATTCTTCTAGGGCACATTAGTACTCAACAATCAATTTAGATAAATTTAAATATCTTTCTTCGCACACTTATCTATAATTTTGAACATTGCACAATCATCTTAAGCGTTTGAACTTTCTATATATACTTATTGATTTTATTAAAGCATTACTTTCAAATTCTAAAGTTAAAATATTACTTCAAAAAATTATTCATATTTAAAATAAGACAATAGCTGAATATCAGTTATTGATATATGATTATATATTATTATTGGGATAACAATAATAAATAATTTCTTCAGCAACTTTTGGAATTTTCTGTCAGATTTGGAACTTTTCTGGTATATAAGAGCTTGATTTGTAACAAATTTATGACATTTTTATGAGTTAAACTATTAAATTAAATATGTTATGCTATCAAATTTTATTGCTTTGTCATTAACTTTATTTTATTTATTTATTTATTTTTTTTTTTTTTGGGGGGGGGGGGTGTCTGTCAAATTCTTAGAATATTATTCTCAGTGCAAGCAATAAACTTAACAGTAGGAAAACTGATTAGAGCCATTTTGAATATCAAAAGCATAACTTATGTATTGCATTCTTGGTTGTGATATTTTATATGTGAATATAATTAGGTATTTTGTCATTATCCATACTTAAAATAGAATCTAGTTAATCGAGCATTATAACACTGGAGTTCATTATCGTTTATTCTAATGTTATCTTCGAATAATTGTGTTAGACAATGAAGCGGCTGCACAATCATCTTATCGAGGTGAGAGGGCTGAAATTACAAGATTACTTAAAACAAGATTTACATATTAAAATGCAACTGGTCTGCCAATTCATATCTTCATGGATAGATCCTACAAAATTGTTTCTAGTGGTTGACTGATAATTTTACCATTGGACTTCCCTGCTTCCAGTCCTCCATATTTTTATAACTTTGAGTGCAAGAAAACACAAAGGTAAATCTATCAACCGTTAAATTGGGTCTGCAAGTGGTTTCCAAGATACGGCTTGACAAGGCAGTTGAATTTTAATATGCTCATCAAATTCTGCCTAATTTTGGAATATCAGCTCTCAAATGGAGAGATGGTCTGTACAGTCGCCACTTGGTATATGTTTTATTCGTGCTGAAAATTACATTAAATCATCAACTGCATTTTTCGTATGTAGGGGTTAAAATGAAACTTTCCAGTAGATAAAACATCTTGATCTTTCTAGTGTTAAGAACCAAGCATGCAATAAAATCAGCACACAGAGCAATGTTACTATATTTCAAATCCAGGTATAAGTAAAGTGCAAGAACTTTTTTAATTTGTAAATAAAATAAGATTAATTATGCTCATTTGACAATTAATAATTCACCATTTTTTTTCTTTCATCAATATTTTTGTCACAATTGAATGAATGAAAAAATTAAATATCCATTTCTTAAAAAAAGAAAGAAAAAACAGTGATCTCTTAAACAGAATAATAAGCAATTGAACTAAGATACTGTTATTTGAAAACAGGTTGTTCAGGATTCATTTATCTCTATTACTGTGTTTCAGAAATGAAATTTGTTTTGATGAGCCAATATACTTTTTGAATTTATAGATTCAATAATTTTGTGACAAGAATAGTACAACAAAGCTAAAACAAACTTTCTTATGCAAAACAACTTAAATTTTTTATGCTTACTATCTTCTGAAAATTAGTGAATATGATTATTTTTTCTTTATTGCAGTATGCAATTAAAGAAAGAAACTACATGATGGCTATATTTTTAATGAAATAGGAATCTAACTTAATTTTTGCTGCAATAAGTTTTTATTTAATTTTTTTCAAATAATATCTTATTCTGTACTTGTTGAACAGTGGAGAGAGATGTTCAGCATATGACCTTTTGATCAGATCAGCATTCAAAAGTACAAATCAATGAAGCTTAACTTCAGAAATCTTCAATTTGGGATGTCTGAAGAGGCAAACTATTTTCTCCTGCTGACTTGATTGCCACTAGAAATGTCAAAACTAAATTTAACTATTTCATCACTTCTCTTCATAGATGATCTAAAGTTTATAATTGTATACTTATGTCAAAGTGCCATCACCAAGATTTTTTATTGATGGGGGAGAGAATCCTAAATTGCCAACTCAAATTTCAAAATGTGCCAATTTACCACAATTAGAAAATGCAATATATAATATGTAGAATATTCTCAATTAGTCTTGTAATTTTTGCTGTCTATCAAAAATAGAAAATAAATTAGTTTTTATTAAAGTTCGAAACAAATTTGTAAACTAAGTTTGTAAATTTTCCGAGTGTAACAATAGTCAGGAATGTTTGGGGAGAGAGACTTCCACCTTAGTGATGTCCTTGTATGTTGAATAACTTCATACTTTTAGGTGTAATCGCTAATTTAGCTGATTTTATATATATATATATATATACACTATATTGCCATTGATTATGGGACACTTGCGATTTTAGACATTTTACTAAATATTTAGAAAAATACATGAGGAATCATCTCGAAACTCTTAGTCTATAAATATAATAGTATACGTCATACATCTCCGTGAAGATTTTACCGAAACTCCATAGGGGACCGTCAACAAATTAAAAAAGAATGAATATCTTTTGAATAACCCTGTCAAAAGTAATGTAGAAAAAGCGCTCAAACTCAAGATTATGATTGAATGCCGTATTGTAATACGCCTTGTTCATTTTTATGCAAATAGCATGCATACTCGCAGAGTAATTAAGGTTTTTATAAAAATGGTCCCAAATTTTTCCAAGTTTTTTCCTTATAATTTTCAGAGTTCTTAATATAAAATAATATTTTTTTCAGAAAATATGACAATCAACATTGCACACAGTACCCTGTAATCAGAATTAAAAAATAGTGAAAATTGTACACAAAATGAGATGGTTTACTAAATAATTTTTTACTGCGCATGCGTCAACGATATCAAAATTTCATTTGCATATTATGTTAGCTAAATGTATAAAGCAACTTTTGTGAAAGTCACAAAATCATAACTTGAAAATTCTGAAAATAATCGTCAATTCAATAGGTTGAAAATCCGTTATTCTCAAAATGAATCAAAAACAAGAGGGGTTGTATCCATATATTCATTGATTAGTGTCAATATAGAATACACAATACGGGATGTACTACTACATTTGGATAAAATCCCTCATTTTTTTGCTTCATTTTGGAAACAACGGATTTTGTCCTTTTTCTATAGACGATTACTTTCAGAATTTTCAAGCTATGATTTTGAGACTTTTACAAAAGTTGCTCTGTACATTTAGCTAACATAATATGCAAATGAAATTTCGATATCTTTGACGCATGCGCAGTAAAAAATTATTTAGTAAACCTACTCATTTTTCATACAATTTTTATTATTTTTTTATTCTGATTACAGGGTACTGTGTGCAATGTTGTTTGTCATATTTTCTGAAAAAAATATTATTTTATATTAAGAACTCTGAAAATTATAAGGGAAAAACTTGGAAAAATTTGGGACCATTTTTATAAAAACCTTAATTACTCTGTGAGTATGCATGCTATTTGCATAAAAATGAACACAGTGTATTACAATACGGCATTCAATCATAATCTAGAGTTTGAGCGCATTTGCTACATTAGTTTTGACAGGGTTATTCAAAAGATATTCATTCTTTTTTAATTTGTTGACGGTCCCCTATGGAGTTTCGGTAAAAAATCTTCACGGAGATGTATGACGTATACTATTATATTTATACACTAAGAGTTTCGAGATGATTCCTCATGTATTTTTCTACATATTTAGTAAAATGTCTAAAATCGCAAGTGTCCCATAATCAATGGCAATATAGTGTATATATATATATATATATGTGTGTGTGTGTGTCCTTTTAATTCAAAAATCATTTAGTAAATCCAATTAGTTCCGGCTACACAACTTTTGTTACGCATACACTGACATGAAGTACGGTACACAACAAATCAAGATATAGCTGAAAATATTGTAATCATGTACAAAAAAAAGGGGGTACATACATACAAAAAAGAATCCAGCAATTTTATTTCATAAGAAACATACAATAGAATTATAAATTCAATTGCTTCAGCAGACCAACTACTGCTCCACATTTTTGCAACATTTTTGTGTTAATTTTATCCTTCAACAATACTCTGCTTAAAAGCAAGAAGGATGGCCTACTTTCTGCAGGAAATTGGATGTTAAAAATCCAATATGTTGCCAGGAGTAAAAACATAGCTTTCGTTATATCATTCGTCGTGAATACAGGAATGCCATCCACATAGCAGTATAAGCATAAATTTTCTTCATTCCCAATTCCTATTAACCTGGGTGGATCAGTTTTTTAAGGCATTGTGCTTTCAATGGTAGTGTTTTCCTACAAAATCGAAAAAGGTCAGTTTTAACATCTTATTACTGTTAATTAGTATAAAAAAAAAGTCATAACTACAGTAGAAGATCTTTACAAACCTAAAAATAAAGATTTGCAAGATCATTTCGCACATAAAATTTACCTTGTAAGAAAGACAAAACATATTAAACACAATATGAAATTTTATGTATGAGTCGCAGAAAAAAAATTAAAATAAAATAAAATAAACTGGAGAAATTATTTCACTATTATGTGATTGGTTACCAGTAAAAGTTCCAAATGTTGTGTATAGTTATTGCACCTTAAAATTATTTCATAATAATAGTCAGTTTTTTTTATTTAAAATGTGAATTAAAGTCGAAAAGATTAAATCTCAAATTTAGTCTCTTAGAAAAGTCATTTTTCACAAGTAAGAGTTTTTTGAAATGCAAATTTCACTCTACATATCAGTTTACTTAAAAAGGTGAAATACATGATGGCTCCTGACACTTTTAAACCACACATGTGCTGACTTTCAAGGAGGAAAGATGACATGTATTTTACTTCTTAAGCAAACTGATCTGTTTTTAATTTATATGTTTGAAAAAAAAAGATGTAAAAGAAATTGCTAATGATGAATTTTTAAAGATTTAATCACCGCAAACATCTGTAACACATATTTGACATTTTCTTTAGTCCTTTTTCCTGACTGTAATATATTTGGCAGCTTCTGTAGAATCTTTATGGTTATAAAATCTAAAAAAGAAACAAAATATCAAATTATAGCAGGGTTGAACAGTATTTACTGCCTGATGGTTTTTACCATCTTTGGAAAAACATGCTTTTTTTTTTATTAGGTTTCTTACCACTTTTGAAAAAAAACTATTGATTTGACTGTTTTTGTCACTTTAATCAAAATCTTTCTCAATTTTTTATTTTTTCCAGGTATGACAGTTTTCAAGCTATTTAAGAGGCTATGAGTCAGGCGGAAACACCTGTTTGCTAATGTTAATCCAATGGTGGAAATTTTTGAAAATATCTTGCTTGCAATTTTTTTTTTTTTTTTTTTTTTTTTTTTTGTGCATTGGATAGCTGAGATTGATCTATACATCAGCCCTTTTTTACTTTTTGTTTACAGGAATTTTATGAGGATGCTTTTATTTCTAAAAGCGGTTTCGAAATTTAAATGTCCAAAAAACAAAATCGAAAAATTAAAAAAAGGGCCGATGTATAGATCAATCTCGACTATCCAATGCAAAAAAAATTGTTTAAAAATATTGAAATGCAAGCAAGATATTTTCAAAAATTTCCGCCATTGCATTAACATTAGCGAACGAGTGTTTTCGCCGGACTCAAGTAATCTCTTAATATCACTACAGTAAACTCTGAGGCGGAATCGCTCGGGAGAGAGAAAATTTTTCGTAGTAGACAACATTCCGCCTTAGACAAATTTCACTCTATGTATATGGGTTCACAAGGACTTGAAAATATTTCCGAGTTGGACAGATTTCAGCCTTACACAGAGTCAGGCTTAGATTTTACTGTATTTCCATTTAGCAATGCTCACCAGTTTTAGTTTCTGATTAAGTCAGGGGTTGATCCAGGAAAAATTTGGGGCCTAATATGGTCCCCTTCATAAAAATCAATTTAATAAAACAGCCCCCTTTACAAAATTCTTAATAAGATGGGCCCCTTCACAAAATTACATTTCATAAAAACATACTCTACATTAATTACTTTTATTTTGATAGGTTTTAAATGCGCATTTTGTAAACATAACAAGTTCACTAGAAAGCAAAATTTTAACAGAGACTTAAAAGTAATTGTTAATACTTCAAATTTGAGTAATTGGATTTCATTATAAAATGTATTTTTCACAAATATAAAATATTTCACAAAAATAACTTTAATTTTTACAAAATGGGCCAAGAAAGAAATCTTGCATCGATTCCTGTAAGTAAAAAAATACTACACAAAAATAGTGATTTTTAAGGAATAATCATTAAATCTAAAACTTGTAACTATTATGAGAATGTACATTACATTTATTTTAATGGAGAATAATTTTTATTTGAATAAAAGAAAAAAGTACACTTTCATCATGCTTAAAAATTGAAACATTTTAATCAAACACTTACAAATATTAATCATTACATAATGTAGTTTTGTACAAATGCCAGTACAGTTTACCAAAATACAGTTGGCAAAAAAAGTATTTGTACACTTCATTTTTTTAAATTATAATGAAATTAAACAAAAGATTTAAGCAAAAAATACTGTAATACATTAATTTAACGCATTATAATATTATAGAAGCAAAAACAAAATTAAACGAATCGATTTTTTATATTATAATAAACAAATATACAAAAATATAATGCAAAAAAAGTATTTGTACACTATATTAATGTAATATAATTAATGAAAATTTAGTAAAATGATACAAATTAATATTTTGTGCGAATTCATTTAGCGTTTATGACTACTTCTAGATGGTGTGATATTGATTCCATCAACTTTTTTGTATCGGTCTGGTTAATGTTATTCCATGACACAATAAGAGCTTCTTTAAAACTGTTTTTTACCAATACATACTTTTTTTTCGGATTTTTGCATCCAATAGCATCTGCAAATTTTCTATTGGATTCAAGTCTAGAGATTTTAGAAGAATTACCAGTCGTCTTGGAGTATTGTCGTAAGCATATGTGCTGATGATTACAGCAGTATGCTTTGGTCTTTATCCTGCAGAAAGTGAAAAGCTTCCTCTATGCATAATTTCTTGGCACAGTTTAATAAATTATGGCGCGACACATCAATGTATGTTAAACCTGTCTTTCCATTGTCAATAAATTTTAAATGTCCTGCTCCATTAGAAGCTATGCACCCCAAAATTATAATATTCCCCCCAACATGCTTGATAGTTTGAAGTATACATTTTGGATCTAGAACAGTTTTATTTTTACGCCAATTTTTTCGAATGCTTGATGGTAAGAAAATTCTGAATTTTCCCTCATCAGAAAAAATTACTGTTTTCCAAAAATCCAATGATTTACTTCTGTATGCGAAAGCGAATACTATGCGTTTTCGCCTATTTGTTTCGCTGATGAATGGATTTTTCCTTGAGGTTCTTCCTTTTAAATCTGCATTGATAAGAATATTTTTTATTGTTTGAGGTATTACTCTGATGCGAGAAGATGTCGCAAGGTCTCCAGCAAATTTTTGAACCGAATGCATAGGATTTTTTAAAGCTTTTTTAACAACACTCCTTTTTTCCCTCATTGTTAGTTTGCTAAGAAGTCCTGGTTTTCATTGAATTTCGATGCTTTTAATTTATTCATAGTTTCTCACTATACATCCAATAGTTGTAAATGGTAATTTAATAGCTTTTACAAATTCTTGTTGCGAATTTAAATTTTTATTATGCTCAATCATAGGATTTCATATATCTAGAGGTGCCTCTCTAGTATTAGGTTCTATACTCAATTATTTCAAGAGCAAATTAGATTAAATGTCAGACAAATATAATATGAACTCAAAAATTATTAACAGCTTCTGTAAAAGTAGTCCTTTTGAACCATAAACACTATAAAACACAGTACATATCAGGATGGAGAAATGTACAAATACTTTTTTTGCAAGAAATTTTTTAACTTTTCCTATTAGAAAATTATTTTACATCTTTATCGAAATTTTCTGTTGTGTAATTTAAAACGCACGATAAACAGATTGTATTAAAACTATTTTTGACAAAATATCTGTTTTTATTTAGTTAAAAATTAAAAATTTTAGAGTGTACAAATACTTTTTTTGCCAACTGTATGTCCCTGTAGCTAAGTCCTGCATGGTTTAGGTTATACCAGACCTGCAAATTCTATTTGAAGAACATTCATTGTAACCTTAGGTTATTTTTTTTTTTTTTTTTTTTTTTGGGCCCGGTAAAAAGCAACCCTTAAGTAAACTTCTAACTACTTCCCCTCCTCCCACCCTTTCCTAACTTTTTTTTTCTTATTGGAATCTTAAATCTTTGCCAGCTTGGCTTACAAGGGCAGGTATATTTCGAAGTTAAGTACTAATTTCACAAACAAAAAATACATTAAGTTAGAGTTAAACCCAGTTTAACAATTTTATCTGGACACTTTTGAAGAGTTTTGTTTTCAATCATACTTTATTAAAACCATGTTGTGATTATTTCATTAAATGAGCCACACATTATTTTGAATTCTGACTTTTATTAAAAATTTTATTCAACCAATGATGCGTTTTGATTGTCTTAGTGGCAGATTAATAAAGATAAGATTTTTTTTTTTTTTGGGGGGGGGGGGTCGGAAGGGTTAAATAAAAATAATTTATTCTGCTACATTGGAGCCTTTTTTATTGCGAAAACTAGGTGCTAACCTTTCTCTTCATACTAATACTTTTGTTCTTACTTTTATTTGGAAAAAGCTTTTAGTTTCGTTTGAAGATCTATAATCAATTTGGTTTTAGCATTGTATTTGCCGCGTCACACTTCCGCTTTATTGCCGCTACCGATCGTATGCTACACTAACTTTAAGAAGTCTACTCTATTTTCTTACATTTCCAACTTTGATTCATCGAAAATTCATTCATTTTATCTTGCTTCACTATAAAAGGTTTATTTTTACTATCAGAAATAATTGCCCCTCATTTCATTTCAGATAATGACTCACAATACCGGATATTCTTTAAGAGTCTTAGTTGGTGGTTTTATAATGTAAACACATCGCGAAAGAAACGCAAAATATCAAGTGCATTGAAAGCTAAATGTTTTCTATTTTCATCCTTTATCTTCTTGCTTAGTAAAAGCCTGTGTCCCGAATCAAATTAGCTGGACTAAATATTTTATTCAAAATAAGTTTTGTTTTCAGCTTATTAAATTTGTTTCAATTTAAAATTCATATTATTTTTATTCCATAAGTCAAGCAGCAAAATGATAGTACGATCTGCTCTTGCGGCTTGCCGTAATGATTCTATACTATATTATTAATTTCCCCCCCCTTTTTTTGGGGGGGGGGGGCAAGAGGAATATTTTGCAAGAGCAATTTTGCTATTGGAAGTCTCTTTTAATTATAAAAATGATCCTACGAATGTATCAACCAATTTGCGTTGCTAAGTGCAGAAAAAACTACTGAGTTGTAAAAAAAGAAAAACCAAATTTTTTTTACCATCACTGTTAGAAAGAAAAAAAATCCATATTTCCTATGTAAGTTGACCAATTTCTTTCAAATTTTCAGCAAGTTGAAATGATAATAAGTTAGGCAGTTTAATAATTTTTTGTTAAAATATAACCAGTTTTTAGAAAATTACAATGCCTGCCAAAAATTTCCACTATACAGAAACTGCGAAGAAAGTTGTTTTTATTAACCTTGCTAAGTGAAATCGGAAATCTACTGTTGTTTACTCAGATTATCAAAACTTTGGATGGATAATGCTTTGCTGTGCAGAAAGGAACCATGACTAGATTCTTTATTTATTTTTTCTCTTTTTAATTAAGAGGTGATTTTGAGGAACAATTTTGAGTAAAAAAAAAAATATATTTTTTGAAATTTACAGCAATTTTTCTGAAAGGTTGCAACAGTCTGGGGGGAGGGGGCATCCACTCTCGGCACAATGGTTTTTTTTTTTTTTCCTCGCAATCCTTTGACAAAATTTAGAGTTTTTAACGCGATTTTGATAAAATTTGCTTTTTTTCGACGTAATTTGCGATTTTTTAAAAAGAAATTAGTATTTGTTTCGTGAACTATGGATGAAATTTGCGATTTTTTACGATAGTTTGATCCCGTTTTTTCCGCGATTCTTTGACGATATTAGCAATTTTTCTTTGAACGATTAACTATTTGTCAAATATCGCGATGGATTTTATATTCAAATTTTCGGGATTATAACCTTTTTAATTTTTGGATATTTATTGCCTTATTTTTTCAGAAAAATTGGAACAGAATCGCTCCTTAACTAAAGATACTTTTATAAAAAGTTGTATTTAGCTTTCATAAACAAAAAAATCTCAAATTTACTTTTTACTTCAGATAACTTCCTTTTTTACTTTTTTTTTCTATTAAAATATCTGTTTTAATATTAGCATTTTTTTGTATTGAAAATGCGCTCTTGACATACATCATGCCCCCTTTTTTTTTGGGGGGGGGGAGTAAAAAGGGGGCAGTAGAATTTTTTTTTTTTTTACATAAACAGAAAATAATCTGAAATCCGGAATCGCCGAGATCCGGGGGGGTTCCGGATTTTCGACTTTGTACTTATAAGCAAATCTGTCGAGTTCTGTTAAAACCTAAACATTAAACTTAAACTCTTTCTTTCAGTGGTCTTTGTCGAAAAATGGAAAACACTATTTGATTAGTTACTTATTTGATACTACTTATTTGATTAGCCACTGTCATAGTTACAGCATCACTGCACTTATAAGTAAAAAACAATTTAAAAAAATTATTTGAAAGTAGTTTGAATTTGAGAACAGTCTTAAGAAAAATGCCAGTACGACAAAGTAAAAATAAATTTTCAAACGGAGCCGTTAAAAAAATAAAGGATCCGGGGCCAGCTAATAAAAAAAAAATTCCACATTAGTAATTTTATTTAATAACTTTGTTTGAAAATAATAAAATTGAGATTTTTCTGTCAATCAGTTGTTTTAATTTTTGAAAACAAGGAGCAAAATTAAGTGTCTGAAAGATTTTACGGATGCAAAGTAAGCAAAATAAGTGTATACTACGCTGTCCTGATTTTATTGCTATTCGAAGAGAAATCATACAAAAAGTACTGTAAAATAGCAGGACACTACCACTCTAGGTTCTTCCCCACTGAGAGGCTTTTTCTGAATAACAAAAAACTTCCCACACTCACCTGAAATTGACGTTTCCCCTTCTCCCTCCCCCTTATTATGTACACAAAATATAAACCATTTAAAACTCTTTAATTTAAATTATTTTATTTTATTTAAAATCTTTAATAAAATAAATAAACAAGTGATTCAATAGCTGCTTAAAGGGAAAAAAACTGTCTTTTCTTTTGATTCTTACTTCATTAAGTCAAAAATCTTTCAAAGTCTTTTTTCTTCTTGTTTAATTGTTGCTTCATCTTGCTATAACAATGAAAAATCGATCATGTAATTCTCCCCCCCCCCCCCCCATCCATGATAGAATATTCCTCTGCTCCTCTACCTAACACATAAAATTTGAAAAATTTAAAACTCTTATTATTATTGTCTTATTTGTAAATCTTTAGTAATTGATCAGTCATCTAATAAACTCCCCCCCCCCTTCTCAAGAAAATATACTACTTTTCCTCCCAGTTTCTACTAATTTGTAAAAAAAAATCATGTTATTTAAAAAGTAAACAACTGTTAGGTTTTTTTTTTTTTTTTTCAAAAAATAAATAACAATACGGTAGGGAAAAAATGTAAGCTTGGCTTGTCGAAGGAAAAGGAAAGGAAGGTGGGACTGGGGGAAATATAAAATTCTAGAAAGAGAAATTAATATGATTATTTTATATTGTTACTGCAAAGTGTGAGGGGAGAGAAGAAAATACTTTTTTAGGGATGGGGGAAGTTCGATTATTTATAATTACATTAATGTGCCCCCTTTTTTTTCATCGTGCCCTTTTATGGCAAAGTGCGCCCTGCCTGCCCTTGATTCTAGAGTGAACTCTGGTGATATATTATATTTAATTTTGAAAATGAATCTTCGTTGACACACCTAGTGAATAATTTTTTTTTTCATTTCTTACTTTATAGAAAATAAGTTATGAATTTCATAAGAGCCTTTTTTATATGTGCATGGAACTTGTAGACATTAATAAATATTCGAGCGTTTTAGAATAAGGCAGTGTTTTATCAGAGATTTATATCTTGAATTGTAATATATCATTCTCTAATGTTGACATTTCCCGTACAATTAAATCTCCAACTTGGGCAGCATTTTCTAGAATATCACTAATAACTTTTATAGAAAATACAGAAAGGCTGTATATTTTTTAGTATCTGAATAAATCTATATTTTGTAAGTAAGAGTGAGAATGACTTCATAAATGAAGTAGCCAATTTGGATTAGAGAAAAAAAAATGCAAGAATGAAATTCTTTAAATCCGAAATTTATTTGGCAAGATATCTTTCACTATTCGGTGAGATTTTAGCAGTATTCGGCAAGATATCTAAAACATTCGGCTACAGGTATTCGGTCAAGCCTTCAATATTCGGCCAACCAAATATTCGACAAAAGGGCCGAATACCGAATAGTGGCCGAATATTCGTCCCATCCCTAACATAAAGTAAATTAAAAATGTTAAATATATTCGCGTACAGTCAAATAATGTTGCAGCGAATTTAAATCTACATTATAGTGGATCACGTGTAAATAAAAATTAAACATTTGTTAGGGCGAAAATTAGAGAACTAAAATTAAGATAAAGTATCAAACAAATAAATACCTGAATAAATCCAGTGACGGTTAAGCAACTCGAGGTTGTCTATGCGATCTCCAGAAAAACATGGCGCTGGCGCGTGCCGTGCAGCTTCGTTGCCATTTTTCAAAATCAAAATGAACTGGGAGCAGCGGCGGCCCAAATCAGGTGCCATAGAGTCAAATTAGTCGTACCGAGGATCTATTTAGAAATGCGTTTTCTGAAGGACCTGTTTTGGGTTGGATTTTATGACATTTGGGGATACTGAGACCCTTAATGTGCCTGAAACTCATAACAGGTGTATTACAACCCAAATTAGAAATAAGAAAGCTATTATGGGTGTTATTTGATTTTGGGTAACATCCTGAAATAGGTTTCATTTTTTACTGTGTGCTCTTTGAAACACCTTTTCTTCCATTTTGTAGTAATTTCGACTCACATGATATCTAATTTAATAAATACAATAATTATTTTTTAGAAATCTAATTTTCTTCAACAGGCTGGTTGAAAGACCCATGTTTTTCTTTTAAGAAATATAAATTTCAATTCTTATAGCTTATCTTTCCGATATTTGGACAGATTTTTATGAGTTTTCTTCATACTTTGCACAAAATGAAGCAAAAACAAGAGGGGTTGTATCCATATATTCATTGATAAGTGTAAATATAGAATACACAATATGGGACGTACTACTACATTTGGATACAACCCCTCTTATTTTTGTTTCATTTTAGAAATAACGGATTTTCAACTTATTCAATTGAAGATTATTTTCAGATATTTTCAAGCTATGATTTTGCTACTTTCACAAAAGTTGCTCTTTACATTTAGCTAACATAATATGCAAATGAAATTTTTATATCGTTGACGCATGCATAGTGAAAAATTATTTAGTAAACCTACTCATTTTTCAAACATTTTTTATTATTTTTTAATTCTAATTACAAGATATTGTGTGCAATATTATTTGTCATATTTTCAGAAAAGAATGTTACTTTATATTACGAACTCTGAAAATTATAAGCAAAAAACTTGGCAAAATTTGGGACATTTTTATAAAAACCTTAATTTTTCTGCGAGTATGCATGCTATTCGCACAAACATGAACACATTTTATTACAATAAGGCACTTAATCATAATCTAGAGTTTGAGCGCTTTTGCTACATTAGTTTTGACAGGGTTATTCAAAATATATTCATTCTTTTTTAATTTTTTGACGGTCCCTTATGGAGTTTCGGGAAAAAATCTTCACGGAAATGTATGACTTGTACTGTTATGTTTATACACTAAGAGTTTCGGGATAATTCTTTATGTATTTTTCTAGATATTTAACAAAATGTCTAAAATCGCAAGTGGACGTTCATCAATGGCCATTTAGTTTATATATGGCTTTACCCTGACCCAATGAGGCACAAAATGACCCACTAATCAAATGTTCATGAACATGTGAACTAACCCAATAGTAATTGTGCCTGAAAATGGCAGAATACAAAATTTATTCATATTGGATGCAACCAATTTCTAAATAAAATTAGCATGACTCGCAGTGACACAAAAATTAAACACTAATGGAATTTTTTTTTATCATGTGACTTAGCCCAATGGTTTTCTCATAATCCAAAACGGTAAGTTACAAAATGTAGTCAAAATCATTTGATCCGTGTTTTAAATAATTTTGGTTTGACGCATCGTGACTCAAAAATTATATGCTATTCGAAAGTTTTGGAATACATGTTCTAACCCACTGATTTTTTCGCGCCATAAAACGATAGGATACAAAATTTAGTCAAAACCGTTTTAGCCGGTTTTTAGATAAAAGTAGTTTAACCCGCAGAGGCACCTAAAATGACCAATTAATGAAATTTTCTCGAACATGAGACCTAGCTCAATGGACTTCAGAAAACTCAAAATGGTAAAATACCAAACTCAGTTAAACACCCTTAAAGCCGCATTTTTGATAAAATTAGCTTTACCCTTAGTGATACAAAAATTACCAACTGGAACTTGTGATGTAACCCACTGATTTTCTCAGTACCAGAAACGATAAAATAAAATTTTTTGTCAAAACAACTTTAGACTTTTTTAGATATAATTAGCTTGATTCAGACCCATAGTTGCCCAAAATGACCCACTAATCGAATTAATTTGAACACGTTTCGTAACCCAATAGTCTTCTCGATTCCGTAAACGATATAATACAAAATTTAATTAAAACCATTCAAGTCGTTTTCTAGAAAATTAGCTTGATACATTGTGACCTAAAATAACCCACTAATCAAAATATTTCAAACATGTGACAACAAAATGCGTGAAAATCTCGATCCAGAAGCTGTATAATACGTTTTTTTTGTCAAAATCAATTCAACCATTTTTTAGATAGAATTTGCTTGACCCTGACCGTGATCTAAATAACCCACTAATCAAATGTTCTTTAATTTGCGAATTAGCCGTACTTTTTTCTCGTGTCCAAAACCGATGAAATAAAATGTTTATTAAAATTCCTAGATAAAATTAGTGTGACTTCCACTGATTCAAAATAGACACAATAATCGAATTTTCTCTAATAAGTGACATAGTCCAGTTATTTTCTCATAATCCAAAATGGTAAAATTCAAAATATAGTCCATCGAACTTGTGACCTAGATCAAATGTGTTTTTGTGCCTATAATGGCTTGATACAAAATTTAGTTAAATTCGACTGAGCTGTTTTTTAAATATAAAAGCTGGCCCCTGAACTATTATGACTCAAAATGACCCACTCATCAAATTCTCTCGAACATGTGACCTAGATCAGTTGTCTTCGCTTTTCGGAAAATGGATTTTTTTTTTTTTTTTTTGAAAATCGGATTCAAAACTATTAAAGCTATTTTCTAGATAAAATTAGCGTGACCCACAGTAACAAAAAAATTACCCACTATTCCAATTTTCTCAATGATGTGACTTACCCCAATGGTTTACCCCATTTTGTCAAAATCATTATAGGGTCGATGTGCCAGTAATGGACCACCTTCCAGTAATGGGCTACCTCGCACTTTTTTGTTTATAAAAAAATAATAAATAATAGTTTAGCTTTTATTATTTTTTTCTGAACTCCACCTTGCATGCTTTATAAGCTGGATTAATTTTTTATACTTTTCGTCAAAACAATTAGGAAGCAGAAAATAAAGTTTCACAGTTTTTCTGTTTTTCACTGAAAATCTTAATGAACATGCTAAGAGCAGACTTTACTTACTTAGTTTATAACTTTTTTATTTTTCCGTAAAAATTGAATGTTTTTGTTTGGTTAGCAATATGAAACATTGAATTTAATGTACCAATGGTCATTAACAAAATTTTATTTATTTTTAAGATTTTAGGAGGGGTGGTCCATTACTGGATTGCTTATTTTGCGATTTTCCAGTAATGGACCACCCAAGTGATCAGTACAAAAAGTGTTATTTCAGTAGAGATAAAATATTTTGATTTAACTGAAAAGCTAAATAATCAAATTTAATACTTAAATTTTACCTATAAGAATTTACTAAAGGCAATTTCTTTATAAATAGTTGTTTTTAAAAAGTCATCCAAGATTGGTATAAAACACAAGCAGAACATTTGACAAAATCTAGATGTGCCGTTACAAAAGAAGTTGGTTCAGAAATGTAAAATGATATTTGGAAGAAGATATTATTAATATTTTCTTCCGAATTCTAAAGCATACAGAGAGAATTTTCAATAAGGTTAAAACAAGGTTTCTTTTGTGCTCTTAAAACAAGGAAAATTTTGGGACCAAAATCAGTTAAAGATGTGTATTACGTAGTACCAAATAACGAAAAAGAACAAATCACTCTTATGGGATGTTTTTCAGCAAATAATGAGATTGTTCCATTGGTGATAATATATCCATATAAGCATCTCTGAAGGGAAATTGTGGAATCAATCTGTACCAAATTGGTGGGCTATTTGATTATCTGAAAATGGTTGGATAGTGCAAAAACATTTATCATTTTAAATGCATTCTAAAATTCCATATTGAGCAGTTTGGACTATCGGAAAGGGAAGATAAAATTGAGGATCTGTTATTTATATTTCACAGTTGCAAAGCACATCACTTAGATAATGATATGAATGAACATTGGAGACTTTTTTTAATGCCTTATTTTATCTAAACTTGATTTCAGTAAAACATTGTCTTTATCTTGTAAATCTTTTAATTTAAATATTTTGTTGTATATCTTTACAATATAAATCCTTTAATGTTAGTTAATAATAAACAGTTAATAATATCATTAATATTTTGTTTTATATCCACATTATAAATCCTTGATTATAATAAATTCATAACTTAAATTTAAATATTTTGTTTTATGTTTTTTTTCATTATAAATCCTTTAATGTAATGAATTTCTAACTTAAGTTTTAATATTTTTTTATTATTATGCTTTCATTAAGTTCTGGAGCAAAATACAATTGAAACCAGTTGTAAATTGCACGTGAAGCGTAGCAAATAAGGTCCGTTCGTACGACAACGAAGTTTTAAAAATATACAGATCTTCCTGATATAGTAGACAATACTTCGGATACAGTACAGTGGTTGAACTCTTTGTGTTCCTATAAACACACAGGGAGTAATTTTCATTACACCTCAGCAACGTATATCATATTCATAAAATGTGGCACAGTTTAATATTTTAATATAATTAAAATAAAAAATCAAAGTCCCAAACAATGTTTCCCCGTATAGCATTATGTAGTGGAATACTTTTGTGTGGCCTTGTAATTTAATAATAAATATTCTTTGCATCTCAGATTGTACAGAATTTATATTTTAGTATATATATACGTCATAGGTTCATGTCTATTTTATTATGTTCGAATGAGTGTAAGACCATTAAAATGAATTTGCAACTTTTTTCCCCTTTGACTGTAATGTAACGGAATACTTTTGATAGTCCCTGTAATTGATCTATGCATCTGATTATCATAAGATCTGAAATGACTCGACAAAATTATGTAATATTTATATGTTTTAAATTTCAAACGATTAAAATGCATTTCAAACTTTTTTCCCCATTGACCGTAATGTAACGGAATACTTTTGATTTTCCCTGTAATTGATCTATTCATCATATTTTCATGAAATTTGAAATGACTAGACAAAGTTATGTAATAATTATGTATTTTAAATTTCAACTGATTCGGTTGGATAGTTTTTGCGTTGTTATATGCGGACAGACAGATAGACGAACAGACAAACGGATAGACAAACGGACAGACAGATGGACGGACTGAACGACAACTATAGGTGCTACGTATTTACATAATTACGAACGCACCTAAAAGCAATTATCTATTCTTTTTTGTAGGGTGGCCCGTTACTGGAACATAGGTGGTCCATTACTGGGCTTTAGGGTGTTTAGACATATTTCTATTATTTAAAATTAAATTTTTATTTCTATTGGGAAATGCAACTATGGGATTAGTTAAATATTGTTGTAAGATTAAAATAATATGAAAAAAATTTGTATACAATAATTATAACTATTAATAAAAAATTATTTTTTAGAGAAATTTTTTAAGGGGGTCCATCACTGGCACAACTACCCTAGCAGTTTTTTAGATAAAATTGGTTTGACCCACAATGACCAAAAAATGACTCTTTAATTGAAAATGTTTCAACATGTGACCTAACTCAACAGTTTTCACGAGCCAAAAAACAGTTGGGCACAAAATTTAGTTAAAATCGATTGAGCCATTTTTTAAATATAATTAGCTTGGCCCTGACGCATTATGATCTAGAATAGCCCACAATTCGAACTTTCTCGAACAATTGACCTCGTCCTCTTCTTTTGTCCGTAAGTGACAAAATACAAATTTTTGTCGAAGTGATTCAAGCCGTTCTTAAGATAAAGTTTACATAAAAACAGCCACACGAAATGTTTGATCGTATTATAATACAAGATAATATTCTAAAGCTGTGCATTTTTACATACAATGTACTATTAAGAAAATGATATAGTGTCACGTTCAGTTCACTTTATGTTCCATATAGATTGATTCGCTCTTAATTAAATTTGACGACCATCCTTGTATATTGCGGTTGTTAAAAATTTGGTTCAAAGTTAATTACCTTAAGTCCTTTCATAAGTCAGTTCAAATCTTATTATAAAAAAATAAAGGAGAAAATAATAATAAATATATTTTACGAGAATAATAAACATTTCTTTCCTTTAAAAATTATTATCAGATTTTAAAATTTACCGTGCTTAAATAAAGAGTTTATTAAAAAGAGTTCCAAAATACTTTAAAATAGAGTTTCCAAATACTGAAGCAAAAGATATAAAAAATGCATTTAATTCCAAAACTTTTTACAACAATAATAAACTTCGCTTCTTTATCGCTTCTTTAGAATCGTTCCTTTTAGAATAAAAAAAGAATTAGAGATGCAAAAATGTGCATATATATATATATTATTATTTAAATAGTAAAAAAATGATTACATAAAATACTTTTACCAATACATAAAAAGTTTAGTATGGAAGATTTCATTAGTTTTAACAGATAATGTAAAATATATAAAAGGCTTATTTAAAACTACCATTTATAAAGTATACGTTTTTCTACTGGTCAGGAAGGATAATTTAAAAGGGAAATTTTAAAGGATAATTTAAACATTAAAATGTCATCAATTTCTTTGATACACTTATTGTATAAATATTTTATTCCTTTTGTCAGGCCTGTGCATAGGATTTTAAAAAGAACGAGTTAAATAGAAGTAGTTAAGTATTTTTTAAATTTTGATTTTCTTAAACATTACTGTGTACAATTACATTCTTATTCAAGCTAATTAGATTTTAATCTTATTTTATACTGGATTATATTTCATACGTCTTAATTAATGTCATCAGAGTACATATCCTGATTATTATAAGTTCAGTAATCGCGTGCCTATTGAACTTCATCAAGATTTAGAGGCTTAAAACCCTTCGAGAATTTTAAAAGAAAACGTAATTTTGTCAATATATACAAGACGTCATGACCAAAAATCTCTTGAGAATATTTATTCAAAGCTCATTTCCATAAGCTTCTTGTTATGTATAAGACTTTATCCAAGATTTACTTAATCCCTGCAACAAATCTTGTGTAAAATCTTCTTAACAAAATTTGTAGAAAAAGAAATAAGTAATGATCAAAGTTAAAGATTTTCTTCATATATTCATTGTTACGGCTGAAAATGAGTTTTTGTAAAAATATTCCTGAAATCTTGAGTGTATGTATGAGGAAATACTATGAGCAATTTATCAATTTTTCACGAGAGCTTAAAATCTACTTTTATTTTTTACTAGGAACACAAATTTTAAGCCTATTGTGTTTTAAAGTCGAAAATCAAATTCATGTGGAAGAACTTCAAACATCAAAGTTATTTGTAAAAATTCACCATTAGGAAACAAAAATCAAGGATAGAAATCATGCATCAGGCATAGAATACGAAACGCTTTACAATGCTATCAGAATATCATTAAGAAATTAAATTATTTCGCATAATAAAAACAATTCAAAATAAGGATTTTAAGTCATACATAAGATTATAATGTTTGTGTATTAACGTTATTAGAATATTGCCGCAAATGCTGGGTTTACATACTGACACAATGTTTTTAACATTTAATTTCTTCATATTAATTTTGAAATTTAAATATTGTATATTTCTTTATGTAAACGTTGTTACGTGCATATATAAGAAATTATAACGTTTAAAAAATAGTAAAATTTTAAATAAATTTCTAACGAGAGTCTAAATTTTTAATCGAGGAGCAACAATATGTCTGAGCAAAGTCTGGTGCAGCGAGAAGTCTCATAACATCCAACGTTTCTCATATCACCCAACGTTTGTAGGGTGGCGACAAATTGCACAAAACAGCAACGACCATTCAATACTGATTGGTTCTCATAGAAAAAGAAAGGAAAAACATCAGAAATTTTGAAATGACTCTTTTACTGGATACTACAGCAGAATAGGGCACTACATGGAAATATAGTCGTCATGCTTCTAAAGTCGCCAGTTTTCTCTGTTCACAACGCCAACCTGATGGAAATAAATGGGCCTCATTTGTGAACCATAAGCAGAACAACATCGTCTCAATCAGTCATCATGAGCATATTTCTCGCAGCCTTTCTCTTTGCTGCGCAGCTCAAACCGTTATTGCTTGGTGGCATTCGATCTTGAGCAAAACCATGCATTGAGTGTTTCTCAATATTGTATGCTTGCTGGATCGCTTTAATCCGTATTTTGCTGTAATTCTTTGGATGTATTTCTTCACATTTTGATGAATGCTGAAGAAATGTCGCAATTTTTCTGGAGTAATTGCAGATTGATAGGGACGAATAATTCGCACTAATTCATTAGCCATACTGGTTCTCCTTTAAAATGTCTTGAAAAGCTTTTTTTTCGTGTACCCTTTAAAACTTTAATTTGGGAATGAAAACTGCACCTTGCTGTCACAGAACTGCAATTTAATTGGAGATACTGGACTGACAGAAAACACGTTGCTCCAAGGAATACATTACTTTATTCAATACAAATAATTACGACTACGAATATTTATTCACTGTAATTATTGATCACTCAGTGCTTCAGAGTGCTATCTTTCGACAAAAATTGTAACTGGTTTTGAAAATATTTTATCAGATTTTTACGGCTTTCAAAATAAATATATGTCTTGTATCATTCTTTTGTTGATTACATTTTAAGAGTTATTTAATTTTAAAATGAGGGAGTCATTTTTTGCCCCACCCCTTCGTATCATTCAAAATTCTCAATTAAATTCAATGTTGTTTGCAGGAAATCTGAAAAAGTGTATTAAATATTTGATGGATTATAAGTATGTATACGAAAGAATTTTAAAATGCGTATGTATAAAGGTTGTATATATAAATAATATGTATATAATATGGTTTTACACTCAAAACCTAAATGTTATTTTGAGTTGACCTATAATCATGAAATATGGAACAAAGGAACATATTATGGGACATACACAGGAAGAAATCTAAAAATCATTATGCTATTAAAATATGTCTATTTATTCAGCTCATGAATTCAGATAATGGTAAATACAAACAATATACACTGCTCAAAACAACTGAAGGAGCACGTGGTTTTAGCAAAATTACGCAAATACTTACACTGATAAGTAACATAAAATAAATCATCTATAATTTAAAGCCTAGCAGAAAACAGAAGAAGAAAACATCATTAACAAATCAAAGATCATGACGTCAAAAGCCGGTAAAAGAACATAAGGTCAGAAGTCGGTATGTTGCAAAAACGCTTGTATCACTGCTTTAGCTGTAAAATTCGATTGTTCAGCTAATTATTTTTAAGAAAGGGCGACTTGAAAATGTCTCAGACACGTGATTTAACAGAATCCATGACATTGCATATTATAGGTAGACTTGAATCCGGGCAAACACAACTAAGTGTCCCGGACGCTGTTGGAGTCGCCAGAAGAGCCGTTGTAAGGCTGTAAATCGATTCCAAGAAACAGATAATGTTAGAAGTCAACTAAGACAAGGTCGGCCATGCACCACTACTGCAACTCATGACCGGCATATACTGTTAACAGCTCGTCGAAACAGAACAGACAGTTGCTGCTCAGTTGCTAAGACAGCTGTTCTTGGAAATAGAACGAAGGGAGCCCAGGCAAACAGCATACAATAGGTTTCATCCGGGAAATCTCTATGCACTAAGTATAATGGTCTGCGTTCCACTGACCGCAAGCCACCGTACAGCCCAAAAAAGATGGGCTGCTGAACAAGTAGATTGAAAGCAAAATGACTTGAGTCAATTGCTTTTTATAGACTAGTCCCGGTTCAGTCTGGAGTGTGACACCCGACGTGTTTTGGTATGGAGGGAAAGGGACTCTAAATAAACCCACATTCTTTCGAAAAAGGTCACAATAGAGACGAGGTGGTTTGATGTAATGGGATGAAATCAGCATAGGTGGACATTCGGACCTGTATATCATGCGGAATGGTATTTTGAAGCCCGAATGTATGCACACGATATATTGAGACCTCACGTCATGCCTTACGCTGTAGCCATTAAATATTGCTTTCTTTTCCAGCACAGACCGCAATGCCTGACCGCATGCAGCTCGTCTTGGGGATAACATGCTTGAAGCAGAAAGAATACAGCGTATGAAATGGCCAGCGTGCTCTCCTGACCTGAAACCGATTGAGAATTTTGAAAAAAGCTCGGACGACGCATTGCTGTGAGACCAAGGCCTTCTTTTACTGACCTAGACTTAAAAATTGTACTTCTTGAGGAGTGGAACAGTATTTCCCAAAGTCTTATCGATAACATAATTGAATCCAAGGAAAACAGGTTTACAGCAATCTTGGCTGTTCGAGGAAACCACACGCCATATTCAAAACCTTGGATCATTTCTAAACAATGCTTTTTTTATCATTTACAAGCAATTAAATTTTTGCCCTAAATCATCTTTTCATGTTTTTTCCATCTTTTCAAAGAAAGTCTTTTTCTTCTGTATTGCGCATTGATACGCATGTACTATTCATGCCGATACATGGCAGTCTTGCACGGTTTTCTTAACTTATTTGTGTGCTTCCCTAATTTTTTTGAGCAGTGGTATTAAAAAAAACAAATTATAAGCTAATGATTTTGGATTTTTTGCTTTACCTACACTATAAGAAAATACTTTGTACCCCATCTTAATATTCTAGGTCAACTAGAAGCACTTTCTATTTTATAATTGCTTTTTTAAATAGTACATCAAGCACTGGAAAAGTTGATTCCTATTTGACACAGTATTATCCAATCTGAAATCAAGCAACTGATTAGTTTCTAATTTTACATTCCGCTTTAAATATATTTTAAATTATAAATTAAATTGAAGTACTAATACCGTATATCTTGTGCCAGAAATTCGGTATAGTAGCATCATCGTTCAAAATTATTCAACTGGGTTAACATTGGTGCATTTGACATTTTTGGCAACATTCAACATCTTTTACACGCCTATCTCATAAAACAATTCTTTCGCTCTTTCTACTTCAAACATTATTTTTATATTTGTGTATTAAAATAAACTGTCGAATGAATTTTAATATCAATTCAAAATACAAATGTGTTGAGGTCTTAAAATATTTATAATCTAAAGACTATCATTACACGAAAATTGAATATTAAATTATGTCGCGTAAGAAAAGGAAAAACAAATAAAGTTGGTTGCCTAAAAATGTCTTTTAAATGCAATTAACATTTATACATAAATTTTAAGATAACTTAATAAAAGGCATGATAATGGTTGAAATTAGCATTTTCTCTTACATTATTAAAAATCACACAAAAAATTAGTCTAATATAAATACACTTCTTTTAAAATGAACATTAAAACATATAACATAAAAACGACAAAACATTTTATGTAAATTGATTGAAAAATATTTTATTTAAATGCAATATTTCTTTCTTTTTAATTTTTCATTACTTACTAAAGTGGTTGACAATTATTTATTTGAAGCATTATACTTTTTTCCATTATGCTGAATGCGCTTTTAAGGTCGAATGCGCTTTCAAGACATAATATTTTTTCTAAATTGTTCTTTTTTAAAAGTAAGTTTCAAAAGAGTGTTTTTTATATTTTCATGAAAATATTTTATTAAAGAAGCCAAGCGTCTTTATTGCAAGCCTTTTAAACATATAATATTCAAAATGGATCGTTAAATCAGAAAATTTCATTCAAATTTTAACATTTCCATTGCCAATAATAAATGTTTTAGATATTGTTAATTAAAAAAAATTGCAATAGCGAAACAGTTCTCATAATGAAGCAAACATAATCAAGTAACGCTTGGAGTAGAATGACCCTGGGTTCGCTGGCAGCAGGAACAAATTGTCCATGAGTGTCGGAAAAATTACCATCCTTCAAAAATTCGAACAACGTTTAAATGCTGTTTTAGCCATTTTCATACCAATTCCAATCATGGAAATGACACTACTTTTGCTTTGTAAAAAATATGGACGTAAGATAATTTCGAATTATTATTAAACACTGCTCTTTACTAAAACAAAATACAGTTCAAAAACACGAATAATTTGTGAAGCATTAAGGCAGTCAAAAACAACTACTTGTCAATAGTTTGGAAATTTAAATGCGGGCATACAGGAGCCAACGATGCTCCATGTTTTCCACGTCCAACTGAGGCATCAGCTCCAGAAAAAATATAATATTCTTTTGTAAATTATCATATTCTTTTGTATGACGGATACTGAAAGTGATGAAAATGTCAAAATATAAACAAAATGTGTTAGCAAATTGGCATGAATATTGCATATGAGAAAACTTTGTACGCGATGTGATCGGCGTATACTAACAAATGAGAAAAAAAGTAAAGAGTCTATTCAAAGTACAATATGGAGATATTTAAACGTAATTAAAATGAGATCTTTCGCCGATCCGTAACATTGGGTAAAAAATGAAACTATCGCTACGCATTTGAATCCAACAGACACTTAACTGTCAAGTTTGAACAAGACGAATGCCACTCACAGCGACAAAAGACGCTACAATCACTTTCTTAAATTTGGTTAGTACTTTATTTGAAAATGCACATTGCATTAAATATATGTACTATTTCGAGAAAACACAGTTATAAAAAAGAGTATTATGCAACATTATTGGATTGTTTGAGCAATGAAATTAAAAGTCCGCATATGGCTAGAAAAAGTTATTCTGTTTAACATGACAACGCACCGGAGCTCAAATGAATAAAATCGATAGCAAACATGAATGAATTGAACTAAGAATTCATCCAACACTTTTCGTATGCTCTAGTTATGTTCCACAGCGAGTTTAATTTAATATCAAACTTGAAGATGGGAAGATATTTGAGTACAGGGAAAGATATTGGAGTCAAAGGAGGATGTGGAATGCGAAAGTAATGAACTATGAGAAAAAATACACGCTGCCTTCACCTACACTGTAAAAAAAAATTCAAGAGGTTACTAAGAATTTTTTAGTAAATTTGTATT
This sequence comes from Maratus speculifer, assembly GCA_964019185.1. Taxonomy (NCBI): domain Eukaryota; kingdom Metazoa; phylum Arthropoda; class Arachnida; order Araneae; family Salticidae; genus Maratus; species Maratus speculifer. The sequence goes on from OZ025299.1 coordinate 157,630,387, forward strand.
CCACAGAATTTTTTAGTAACCATTACCAACTTTTTTTTGCAAGCGAAACAAGCATTTCTTTTGTAAACTGAACAAAAGAATTTTTTGTATAACTAAAAAATTTTTAGTATGAGCCACCAAGTAAATTTTAGTAATAGCTCCAAAATTATTTTTAATAACCATTACGTGGGCTCGAACGGCAGGAGCTTCTTTCGAGCTGCATCCAGACTTCTGGAGCGGGAGATCTTCGGAAAAACCGCAACAGATGGCAGCACCAAACATTACTATTGCTCCGTCAGGATATTCATAATCCCTTTATTAACGAGTACTTTCACTGCATACATTCGGGACGTATTTGGAAGAGGCCAGTATCGAACCCGGGACCTTTTTGCCTGGAGTCCGTTACTATAACCACTATGCTATCAAGGCCACACCAAGCGAGTTTTAGTAATAGCTATTAAAAATATAAAATTATTAACTCTATTCGTTGCTAACTTTTTTCTAGTAATTCTTACAGATTTTCTTGTAACCGACTAAGATTACCAAAAATTTTTTTAGTAATTACAAGGATCACTAAAGTTTTTTTAGTAGATCGACACTTTTTTTTTTACAGTGTAGAATGAATAATTAGTTATTTTTTGAATTTCTAAAAAAGAAATGCAGATTTCGAACAATGCGAACAGGGTAAAAATCTACGCTGAATAGACGAAATAAACTAGAATTTATAGTCTCTTGTTATCTAGGTGACGGAACGATATTGAATCGTTTCAGTAGTGAAAAGTCATTGCTTGATTTCGGGAATAGTTCTCTAAACTAGAATTATACTTACTAAAACTAACATCTTGTGTTCGCATCTATTTGCAGAGATTTTAAATAAGTTTGACTAAAAGACTATAGGCAAACGCTCAAGATTTCTAGTAAAAGGCGCTATAATTCTGTAACAAGAGGAACTAGAATTTATTAGGATGACATGGAACTATTTTAGATAGATTTCGTATGAAATACTACCTATTGCGGTCGCTCCAATGTTGGAATTTCTGAAAATTTTTTGCCGAACTACGTCGATCGTGACCTCTAGGCCCCAAAACTACCATTAGTAAAAAAGTTTATATATATATATATGTGTGTGTGTGTATGTATGTATACAGGTTGTATCTAAACTACTGGGCAAAACTTTAAGGGGTGATAGTATACATCAAGACAAACAATATTAAATAGGAAACCAAGGGTCCCAAGCGTTTTCCAAAGGAGATAGCCACCATTAAAGTTTAGGGTCCAAAATTCAAATAAACATAAAAGACGGAAAAAATGGTCGATTGATTTGCGGTTTTCACAAAAACTATTCTTTATGTCAGTATTTTATTGAAAATAATTTAAAAAGCTAAATTTCAAAAAATGGCGATAGAGGGCGCTTTAGACTTTGGAGTAACGAAAAACTATTTTTTACCGTTATTATTTGCATCTCGTTAATTTTTTTTTAGAAGCTTAGACATAAACTTAAATTTTGCGCAGAAAATCTGAATCATTGGGAGTGGTTAAGTAGCGCAAACTGAACTGTGTTCAATGGGGGTGGGGAGGTTCAAAATTCAAATGATTATAAAAAACGGAAAAATTGGTCGATTTGTTTCCGGTTTTCATAAAAACTATTCTTTATGTCAGTATTTCCTTGAAAATAAATTTTAAAGATAAATGTTTAAAAATTTCCTTTGAAGGTGCCCCCTTAACATTAGAGTAACCAACAACTATTTTTAACCGTTATTATCTTTTTTGTCTAATTAAATGCTTGCAAAAGCTTAGACTTAAATTTTGAACTCAAATTCTGAATAGTTGGGAGGGGATAAGAAGTTCAAGCTGAACTATGTTCAACAGTTGAAATGTTACTCTTCCCACCCCTCGAACACAGTTAAATTTTGCGCTACATAATTACTCACAACGGTTCAGATTTTGAGCTGCAAGTTTAACTATAAACTTTTACAAGCATTTATTAGATATAAAAAATACCAGTTAAAAATAGTTGTTGGTTACTCTAAAGTTTAAGGCGCCCTATAACGGAATTTTTTTTAATTTATCTTTAAAATTTATTTTCAAGGAAATTCTAGCATAAAGAATAATTATGGCGAAAACCGTAAACGAATCAACCATTTTTTCCGTTTTTTTATGATAACTTGAAATTTGAACCTCCCCACCCCCATTGAACACAGTTCAGTTTGAGCTAATTTATCACTCCCAACGATTCAGATTTTATGCGCAAAATTTAAGTTTATGTCTAAGCTTCTAAAAAAATTTAGCGAGATGCAAATAATAACGGTAAAAAATAGTTTTTCGTTACTCCAAAGTCTAAAGCGCCCTCTACCGTCATTTTTTGAGATTTAGTTTTATAATTTATTTTCAATAAAATACCGACATAAAGAATAGTTTTAGTGAAAACCGCAAATCAATCGACAATTTTTCCGTTTTTTATAATCATTTGAAATTTGAAAACTCTGAACACAGTTCAGTTTTTGCTACTTAACCACTCCCAACTATTCAGATTTTGAGCTAAAAATTTAAGTTTAAGTCTAAGCTTGCCAAACCATTTAATGAGATGCAAAAAATAACGGCAGAAAACAGTTGTTCGTTACTCCAAAGCCTAAAGCGCCCTCTATCGATATTTTTCGAAATTTATCTTTATAATTTAATTTCAAGAAAATACCAACATAAAGAATAATTTTAGTGAAAACCGCAAATCAATCGACCAATTTTTCCGTATTTTATGTTTTTTTGAAAATTTGGACCCTAAACTTTAATGGCGCCTATCTCCTTCGGAAAACGCTTGGAACCCTTGGTTTCCTATTTAATATTGTTTGTCTTGGTGTGTACTATCACCCCTTAAAGTTTTGCCCAGTAGTTTAGATACACCCTTTATATATATCACTTTCTTATGGACACGATAACTTCTATAGTTCTGCTCTAATTTCTTCCAAACTGATACATAAAATCAAGGGGTATAAAATCTCGGCTAAGTTCGTTAATGGGCAAAATCGGTCCAGGGGGTTGAAATAGGGAGGGGTTTTGTGAAAACCAAAAAACGCCATAACTTCTTAATTAAAATAGATATCGAATCGGTTTAAAGTTTATATTACTTTTTAAAAATGGGCCAAAATTTTATGTACAAAAGATTTTTGATAAATTTATAAATGGGCTCAAGGCGCGAAAAAAAATAGGGTTTTTAGGAGAAAAAAATTCACAACTTCGTCAATTCTCAAGATATCAAATTCAACTAAATTTTGTTTAAATGCGCTCAACATTATCTAAAACTTTTGCATTCACAAGTTTTTGATAGAACTAGTTCTTACCGATAAAAAAATTATAAACGAAAACAAAAAGGGGATGAAAAAAACAAAAATCCATAACTTCGTCAATTCTTAAACTATCGAACCTATTTAAATTTTTTTAAAATCTTCTCAGAAATATCTACAACTTTCGTACTGACAAGTTTTTCATAGGACCAATTCGTATAGCAAAATAAATTAAACAAATATAGAAGTATCAAAATAAAATCTCAAATCCAAACTTCTTATAATCTGACTCATTTTTAAATTCATTTTTGATTTTAAAAGCACCCAAATGACAGATCCTCTTATTTCGGAACTATATAATGTGACGCATTGATCAGATTTTTGATAAAGGCAGATTATAATTCAAAAAGGTTTGCCAAAAAAGGTATTTTGAACAGAATTTTCCGAAGTTATCATGATTGAAAATTTGAGTACGTATTCAAATAACAAATTGCGTTTTTTCTGACTCATTTTCAAATCCATTTTTGCTATCAAACGCATCCAGTTTACAGTTCCTCTTATTTAGAAACTATATAATGTGACGCATTGGTCAGTTTTTTGATAAAGTCAGAATATATTTCAAAAAAGGCTTCCAAAAAGAGTATTTTGAACAGAATTTCCCGAAATTGTCATGATTGAAAATTTGATGAAGTATTGAAATAACAAATTGCGTTTTTTTCTGACTCATTTTTAAATTCAGTTTTGCTGTCAAACGCATTCAATTGACAGGTTCTCTTTTTTAGGAGCTGTATAATGTGCCGTATTGATCAATTTTTTGATAAAGGCTGAACATATTTTTAAAAATGCTGTCAAAGTGGGCACTTCGCATAAAATTTCCCGAAGCGATCATGATTAAGAATATAGGTTGTATTCAAATAACAAATTGCGTTTTTTCTGACTCATTTTTAAATCCATTTTTGCTTTCAAACGCATTCAATTGGCAGTTTTTTGTTATTTACGAACTATATAATGTACCGTATTAGTCGATTTTTTAATAAAGTCAGAATATATTTCAAACTATGTTGTCAAAATGGGCATTTGACCGAATTTAGCTTAAGATGTTTCTTCAAAAACAAGTTCTTAGAGAAAAATGAAATTAAAAATTTTTCAAAAGAGGCCAAATAAAGTTGTTAAACTAGGTTTATCCGTAGTGAAATTTATTTTTTGTTGTTGAAATGAGCACTCTTCAAAATCTACCTCCGCCTATAGGCCAAGCCGACAGGGATTTTTTTTTCTAAAACCACAATTTAGATGAAAGAACCATACTTTTTTTCTTGCTGAATATTTTGGATTTCTTTAGAAATCGTACATTATGAAAGGTATCCAAATGTTCGACGACCGCTAGAATAAAGGTGTCGGTCTTAACCTCTTCAGTCCTGATGTTGCCTGTAGGCGACACTAATAAAATCCCTTTAAATAAATTTAAATGCTTCTAAAATTGTAAAAATTAGATCTAGACATTCTAATAAATGTGTGCATATTAGAAGCATTGAAATATAGACTGACGCACGTTTGGAGATTTTTATAATAATTTTAGATTGATTTTTGTAGTGCCATGTAAAATTTGTCTCAGAACCGAGTAATAAAAGGAACTAAGTTGAAAAAAAAAATTCACTTTTGACAAAAAAAAAAAAAAAAAAAAAAAAAAAAAAAAAAAAAAAAAAAATTCCACAGATAGATTTGGGTTTTTTCTATTCCTATTAACCACTTAATCGTCGCGCCCGAGACATTCACGGGCTGCAATCTTCACGGCTTTTATTCAGAAATGTTTGATTCCCACCAGTTTTATAAAGTAGCACAATTGGTTTTATTCTAGTATCATGTTACGTGTCATTAAATAAGATGACTATCTTTTTTAAAAAGTTGTGGCAATAATGAATTTGAATTTTTAAACCGTAATTTAATGCAACCATTAAGTCGTTAAAAAATCTAGGAACTTAAATTTCTCGATCTACAGACTGAAATGCGGAAATGAAGGTTTCTTAACATAATACCTAATTGTAGTATTGACTCCAAGATTATTATTTGGTGTGTTCATAAGTATGTAAATACGAGTCACCTGTAGTCGTCGTTCCATCCGTCCGTCTGTCCATCCGTCCGTCTGTCCATCTGTACGTCCACATATAACAACGCAAAAACTACCCAACTGAATGCTTTAAAATTTTAAATATATAAGTTTTGCAAAATTTTCTCGAGTCATTTCAAATTTTATGAAAATAGGATGTATAGTTTAATTACAGGAACTGTCAAAAGTTATCTGCTGCATTACAACCAATAAGAAAAAACGTTTGCATATGAAAAAATGCATTTTAATGATCTTACAGCCTTTCAGCAGAATGAAATTAATATGCATTTACTGGAGTTTTCTAAAATATACACTCTGTAACAATATGAGATTGCAAAATAAATCTGTTATTCATTTACAGGGCCACACAAAAGATTTGCGTTACATAACGGTATAAAATGAAATCTTGTTTTTGGCATTTTTTAATCATTTTTAATTATTTCAATGTAATAAAATTGATATACATTGCTGAGGTTTACTATGAGTTACATCCTGTATCATAGAAAGTGCATAGTATTTACAGGGGCATACAAAAGATTTCGGATACTATACTGCAACTGAAATACTGCATATTAGAGATGATTGCTAGAAGTACATTTTTAGCTGTGATATGAGTTTTTAAGTTTAACTAAGTGACCAAAATACTTTGGCTTCTAAGAATCGTCGCATTGCCATTTGATTAAAGTAGTTTGAAAAATATCCGAGATGGACCTAGCGACGCGTGTTTGTCTATGTCATTGACTGCGATGCTCTATCTATTTTGCTCCATGATACTTTCCTCTCTTTGCCAATACGTCTTAGATCAAAAGCGTCTTTGCATGTTTTCAATATTTTTAAAACACTTTTATTCTTTTATTAATATATTTTTTCCATATATATTTAATTTTTTTGAATTTGCAAAACTACGGACTTTAAAAAAGTCTAAAACAGGCGTTTACTTTCACTATTTTTTTGCAATCTGTGCTTTTTATGATGTTGCTTCATCATATTTTAGTTGAGAAAAAAGTAGAATAACCAGATTTTTCCTTTAAATTTTGTAAATTCTTCACTGTTTCAAAAAATAGTTGATAGTGTAATGAGATTTTATATTTTATTGTAACTATGATTTAGGGAATACTACATGAAACAGTATATCGTTTAAATAAAAGTATCTTGGTAAGTGGAAATAAATAAATATAATTTTCATTTTTTAAATTTATTTGAAATATCAACCAAAAAAACTTTAGAAGAGTATTTTCGAAGAAATTGTGTTCGAGAATTAAAATGTTATTGTTGTACTTAATTTTAATGTGTAAAATTTTTATTTATCAAAGTATTTGGAGAAATTGCATATGTTATTAAATATTAGATATAAAATTTTAAAGAAATACTAGATTATATTTATTGATAACCTGCTTTTAAGAAATAAAGACATGTGTACACTGCATATTAACGCTTCAGGTTCTCGTTATAAAGGATACATTTGTATTGAAAAAGAAATGTAGATCTTAGTTCATATTTTTCAGTAGATATTTTATAAGTATAGAGATGAGAGCTTTCAGAACTTAGAGAATTATTTTAAAGTAAAAAATAACGAATTCAACTAAATAACTCAGAATGTACTCTTTACATGTTTGCTAAGTAACAGATCGAAGATTTATTTTCTGTTGCTTAACATTTAAGATTTTATAGCATTTTAAGTTGAAAACAAGAGTATTCTTATATTGATCATGTTCCCTCAAGAGACCGTCTATATTTCTTCGAAATTCTGAAACTTTAAATTAGGATCGTTACATTTATTCAATTTAAATTCTTCACAGCTCATTTATGAAGGTTTCGTAGTTTTATTTAAAAAAGAATCGTGGTGAATATAAATTAGATAAATCTAGAATCATTATCCATAACGAAAAGCATTTTATTTAGAATAGAAGATTTGTGTGAAAATAAAGGATTTATATAACTTAAAGTATGAATGAAAATATCAACAAAACGAAATCAGATGTAAACAGATAAGCATTTTAAAGGTTTTGTTGGAACACCGCTGAGTGTAAATGATTATTTTTCTTATCATTGAAAATATTTATAATAAGATATCAGGTAATAATTTCTGGGTTAATGGATATTTATATGGCGTTTAGTAACAAAAAATCTCTTTAGGGACATGCTGAGCCAAAAAGAGTTAAAACAGGCAGAAAATTTTTAAACTAAGTCATTAAAATGAGTTTAATAAAAAAAATAATATGAGTAATTAAAACTATTTATGAAGTTATATTATTAGACCATTTTTTTAAATCACACTGAACGTCTATGCAATTATATTCGTCTAAAATGAAAGTGTTAAAAGTTTAAATTATGTAACATGAAGATGCTGAGATAATCAAAGCTTATAAGGGCGATTCTACGATAAGAGGTAATTTGTACGGCAATCCGTTTAAAACAGATTTTTTATTCTATATGTTGCTATTTTTTGCAATGAATCGCATCATCTTAATATACTTTATTAAATAACATCACGATTGAATGCCTAATTTAAACACATTTTTCTGAAATTTCTTTCAAAGTCTAAAAAGTCCCCTCCCCTGGCATGTCCCCTTGCCGGTTTCAATTTAACTTTCAAACAATACATATATTTTTTCCGCCAGTTGCTTAGCTAAAGTATGTTTAATTGGAATTTAAGTAATTATACTTACGTATTATAAAATTAAAAATAAAATAATTTTGTTAATTTCAAATAATTTTTAAAATTAACTTTTGTTTCGCTTTTTTTGTGTCTCTCCCCTGTCAAATTTCGTTCCGCTGAAACAAATATAAATTCAAGGATGGCTATATTGGAAGTAGTGCTTAAGGACATCTATTGGCTTGAAGTTAGCAATACTAAACGCGCAAGCCATTTAAGCGTCGCCATGTTTAGTTATTGCGACGCGACCGTGTTTTGTAGTGGTTTCGCACGGTGATAGTGTATCTCCCCTGGTAAGTCATAAAACTTATAATATTCATTTAATTCAATTGCATTTACTGCCCTAATTAAACAATACGGTAATACTTAAAGTGAAATACACAATTAACCGAAAAACTAATTAAGTCAGTTAAAAAGTTTGAATTTACCCGAAAATGTCTCTCCCCTGCCGTATTTCCCCTGGCACGATAACTGCCATGGGAGCGAGTCACTGTCCAGAAAAAGTTATAAAATATGTATAAAGTGACTTGCCCTTATATGAAAAAGTAAATAAACGGGACAAAAATCATAATTTAAAGGTTTTTGATCAAACTCAAACTTTTCTTTTTCGCCGAATTCTCCATGTTTTTGAACCTCTTATCGTAGAATCACCCATAAAAAGAATTGGTTAAAGTCATGGAGGATAAAATTTCTCAAAATACATTTTCCTCACTTATATGTGAATCATGGGTGATTCTACGATAAGAGTAATTTGTAAGAAAATCCGTTTAAAACAGATTTTTTATTCTATATGTTGCTATTTTTTGCAATGAATCGCATCATCTTAATATACTTTATTAAATAACATCACGGTTGAATGCCTAATTAAAACACATTTTTCTGAAATTTCTTACAAATTCTAAAAAAGTCTCTCCTCTGGCACGTCCCCTTGCCGGTTTCAATTTAACTTTCAAACAATACATATATTTTTTCCGCCAGATGCTTAGCTAAAGTATGTTTAATTGGAATTTAAGTAATTATACTTACGTATTATAAAATAAAAAATAAAATAATTTTGTTAATTTCAAGTTATTTTTAAAATTAACTTTTGTCCCGCTTTTTTTGTGTATCTACCCTGTCAAATTTCGTTCCGCTGAAACAAATATAAATTCAAGGATGGCTACATCGGAAGTAGCGCTTACGGGCATCTATTAGCTTGAAGTTAGCAATACTAAACGCGCAAGCCATTTAAGCGTCGCCATTTTTAGTTGTTGCGACGCGACCGTGCGGTGTAGTGGTTTCCCACGGTGATCGTGTATCTCCCCTGGTAAGTCATAAAACTTATAATATTCATTTAATTCAATTGCATTTATTGCCCTTATTAAACAATACGGTAATAATTAAAGTGAAATACACAATTAACCCAAAAACTAATTCAGTCAGTTAAAAAATTAGAAATTTACATGAAAATGTCTCTCCCCTGCCGTATTTCCCCTGGCAAGATAACTGCCAGGGGAGCGAGTCACTGACCAGAAAAAATTATAAAATATGTATAAAGTGACTTGCCCTTATATGAAAAATTAAATAAACAGGACAAAAATCATAATTTAAGGGGTTTTGATCAAACTCAAACTTTTCTGTTTGGCCGAATCCTCTGTGTTTTTGAAACCTCTTAACGTAGAATCACCCTCATAAGATTTCATAACATTTTTGTCATGGAGGTAGAGGTATTTGATTTTGTTCAATTCATCAAATGGCGTTTAAAAACGTCGTTTAAGGATTTTTCTTAACTGTTTTCCCCTTTGAAGCTTTTTTTCTGCATGCAAGACTTAATCTCCTTGCTTTGCTACAGAAATATCAGCCTTTTGCAATTTCCTTGTTGATAGAAAAGAACATAGTTTTGGCTAAACATTCGATGAATTTGTTGTAACAATCTATGATGAGTGAAATCTAGAGCAATTATATTGAGATGGAGCAAAATATTCTGTTGCATTGTGGTGGGCTGTGAGAAGTGTGTTTATATGGTATATCAAGAGATATTTTCTTAACAGTACCAGAAAATAAAGTCATAGATGTTAAAGGATTTAATTTAAGAGACTATGTGACTTACGAATTTCCACCCAGAGTCACGTGAAACTTACTGTGTTTGTTGCTTACATTTTCAACCTAGAATTTTCTTTGTTATAGTACAAAACAAATCATTGTCTATTGAGGAAGGTCTCTTTTAAACTTCTTTGAACAGAAAAATGGACCGTTTTCAATTTAAGTGGTACATATAAGGTGGCAGAATGTAGTATTTGATTGTGGGATATGGAATCTACAATTAAAATTATTGCACATTTTCTTATTATGAGGGATCAATACAAAAATTATTGTATATTTTATTGTAATGATAAATAGATGGTTTGCTTAACTTAACCTATTTCAATTTTTTACTTGTTCATACTGAACGTTAAAACATTTTTTCTATATTTAAAGCTTAACATTTTAATTATTTTAACTTTGAAAAATCATAATTCAGAATGTTAGAATTTATTTTAGATGAAATAAACAAAAAAAGCTTTGCATTAGTGCAAACTTTGAATGGTACTAAATAATCAAATTCACTCTGAAATTATCTAAAACGCCGCTTGACAGAAATAGGAGAAACGGGAGAATAGAAATCGCATCAATAATGCAAACCAAAAAGCAGTCTACAACTCATTACTTGGCGAAATTTAAATGTACAAAAACTGGTAAATACAGAATACGGTTTCACTAAGTTCATCGAATTTTGCATATTTTGTAATACCTAACAAATTCCTGTATCGTTTATTGAGGATTTTGGAATTCACTTGGAGTTTTTAGATCCCTTCGGCAACATTATTTTTATAATCAGGAGGCTCGTGTAAAACGCAATGGACACTTATACTACTACGAATTCCATTTTAAGAAATATGTTAAATCATGAGAATGCGACTTGCGATTACGAATAATCTCGGCCGCCTTTTAACGAAGTTCTCCAATGTAAGCACATGTATGCAACTCTTATTTTATGTTCAGAGGGATAAGGATGAAAACCATGGTCGAAAGCTCAAATGCAATTTCACCTTTAATTGGATAACACCAAATTGCGATCGATCCAGGTTTTTGCGCTTAATTAATAATTGAGTGACGTGATAAATGAAACCATAAGAATATAAAGTTTAAGACGACGGTGAACTTAAAAGATATACACTATATTGCCATTGATTATGGGACACTTGTGATTTTAGACATTTTACTAAATATCTAGAAAAATACATGAGGAATCATCTCGAAACTCTTAGTGTATAAATATAATAGTATAAGTCATACATCTCCGTGAAGATTTTTTCCCGAAACTCCAAAGGGGGCCTATAACGATTATTTCGTTATATATTGGTTATTTTCTTAAATTATTCCTTCCCCCCTGTCTCTTTTCAATTCAAAATCAGTTTTAAGTGTCCTTCATTCACTTTCCATTTTTTTCCCTCGCATAGTTGTTCTCTAACTGAAAAATCGGCAGCTGCTTAACTTTGTCTGTGAGAAATACATTTACATATTATTCAACCGTTTAAAACATTTCCAGATGTCTGCTATTTCCGATCGAAGCAATTCTGCATTACCTTATATGGACATCATCTCTGTTTCGCAGTTAAAATTTATGCTTACGCTTCTTTTCCTTTCTCGACAAAACCCTATAAAGAATTTAACATCTGCGCAGTAAAATCTCATGTCCCTTCGGTGTGCTTCTTTATTAGACAAAACAACACGTGTAACATTTTATTGTTTGGCAACCTTTTCCTTTCCCATCCCAGCTGGGAAACTAAATTGAATTCTTATCTTGCCGGCTGCATTTTAACTGTATTTGGCGTATACTATCCATTGTGCATGGGCGAACTTTTGTATGTTGGCGATTTTCTATCATGCCAAAAGTGGCAATTTGTTGCTATGTACGAGGGACTTGACTCTCTGCGCTCGTCTTGTTAACCTGCTATTCTTCGTTCGGAGATTTTCTCCGAGAGCTGTAAGTGTGCCCCCCCTTCGTAATAGATGTTAAAATAAAGTGTAACTTTGCAATCATCGTGGGTTTTTTTTTTGTACATCTGAACCTGGATACATGATCATTTCGTTCTTCTAAATGCCTTAACTAATATCTGCACCACCCATCACCCTTACAAATCTTTGGTGCCGTTTGACTCTCGTTTTTTTCCCCACATAAAAAAAAAAAAAAAAAAATATGGAGGGGGGTACAATCAACTGCGACTTTACGGCGAATGTGATAATTTTGGTTCTTCTTTCTTCTCTGCATCCCCGGTAAAAAAAAAAAAAGCAACGGCTTGGAGTCTTGACTGGTATGTCTCAACAGAGGTGGAATTCCCCAGCTTCACCGGCGGTCGACGTCGAAATGTGATTCCTTGCCTGGACACCCCCTTTTCTCTCCCCTGTGATCTCCATCCCAAGTGCTGCGGAGCGTCTCCCCTTGAAATTACATCTTCAAAACGAAACCTGCGCCCGATTGTCACCTCAGCGTTGGGCGCCCCCCGTTTTCATCTCCGTGCATTCTCTGTGTGATTGACGTGTTCATCGCCGCCAGATATCGAGGGCTGCATGTGCGCATTGTGTGCTTCTATACCAGTGGTGTTTTGTGGTGTGCTTCTATACCAGTGGTGTTTTGTGGTGTGCTTCTATACCAGTGGTATTTTGTGCCTTTGGTGAACGTAATCTAAAGAAAGTTCATTGTGTTATTATGCATCGTAAAGTCATACATCGTACAAAATAGTGATTCATTAATTGTGGTCGGCAAAAGAAAGTAAAAAAAAAAAAAATCCACATATAATACATATGTCTTCAATTATGTGAAAATACATCAGAAATAATTCATCGTATGTATCAGTTAACAGTGCACAAAAAAAGTATTAAATAAATAACAGAATTCCAACTAAAGCTAAAAAAAATGATGTGTCACTACCTTTGATAAGTTATCTGCTATTCGTCAGTAAAAAAAAATATAAAAAAAAAGAAAAAAAGTGCACAATGAAAATCCAACCTCAAAAAAAGTCTACATTTTGAATGTGGGAGCAGAGCGTGCCCCAGTTCCCTAAGTTTTGTCTTATTAAATTAGTAATCATTTAATTATTTCTTTAAAACTAAATCTGTAAGTTACCCCAAGTATTTTCTTTACTTTATGTTCTGCTTCCACAGTCAGTTCATCATAATCAATATTGCAGTTTGGTGTTTTTAAATCATATTTTTTTCAACATAACTATTATAATCCTGTTATTGTGTTTTTGCAAAGATTTTTTTAACTTGCGAAAGCACGGTAACTGTTGTCATTTCTAGTTATTATTTTTATGACATTTTATGCAGTTTTTATCAGTTATTTGCATTTATGTGCTATTGTTTCATATTTTACGTCCCACCCCTTTTTTGTTTTTTTAATTTGTATTTAGATTCTCTAATATGCTTAAATGTGTTTAACCAGTTTTGAACTTTAATTACAAGGTTAAAATAAGAACATTCTTTTTCATCCAAAACATATAAATAAATCAGAAGGTTTTAAGTTACAAAAAAAGGAATTTTTTTTCCTTGAGTAAAGAAGTTAAAGGATTTTTTTTTTCTTGCTTGCTAACAGTTTTTGCGGTTTTCTATAGAGTTTTCTTTACTTTATTATCTAAAGTAAGTACTTTGTTAAAGTGAAGGAATATATAGATATATGTTTCAAAGTGTAATTATTTTGCCATTTTATTTAATTTATTTTCTAAATGTGTTAATTTTGTATGTGCTTCCTTGCGTTACTGTCATAAAAGGTTCAAATAAGATATCTTTAAAGTGAGGTATATTTTAAAATCTATTTATTTTGCTAGTTTAGATATTTTTACTAGCTAGGAAATTTACTTGTTTTCAATGTGCTTTAGAGTATAAGTCAGGTCTGTGTAACAATTTCTCTAAAACTTGTGAGCGTAAACAAACAAAAAAAAACTAATCATGGCGGCAAAACAAATTCCGATAAATATCATTCAATTTGATGGAGATCCAGATTTACTTAAATTTTTCTTTGATCAAGTTAGAGTCTCTGCAGAAATTAATAAATATAACCCACAAACAACTATTGCAATCTTAAAGGGAAAGTTAGTTGGGCCTGCACAAAAATTTCTAGCCCAAAATCCTGACCTGCAAAAGATAACAGACCTCGATTTGCTGGAAAAGGAATTTGCGTCATTTTTCGCCCCCCCTAGTAAATGTGTTGCTTCTGTTGAATTGTCCAGTTTAGCACTTATGCCTTCTGAGACGATAAAAAACTTAGCTCATAGACTAAATGTTCTTGCGGCGACTGTTTATGCAGATATCAACGACGAAAGTGCACGCAACACTATTAAACTTATGAAATTTCTAGAAGCCCTTCCTTCAAATATTAGAATAAAATTACAGGAAGAAGGCATTAATGATTATAAAACAGAAGTTGAAAGAGCGCAAACCCTTCATGAAATTTTAAGGAATGAGAAAATCTTACATTCCTTACCTTCGGTACACAGACCAGAAAATCTCATCGAATCGCAACTGAAAGAAATTTCCGAGAAAATAAATGCATTATCCTTTGCCCCTTCTGATACTAAAACCGAAACTGAGCAAAAAAATCTCCAGACTAGACCAAAACATTTCGCAGGTGTTTCACGCTTCAAAAAAAATTACAAAAATCGAAACTACACTAGGCGTTATTCCCCACACAAGTTTTCACAAAAAAAACCAGTTGTTTGTCAGTTATGTGGACGAAACAATCATGATGCTCTCTCTTGTTTTAAATGGAAAAGAGCAAACACTCAAAGAAAAAATAATTACACGAGTTCCACTCCACAATTTCAGGAAAACTGAAACAGAGATACAATTTTTATGCTGATGGTGTTGTGTCTCAGTCTAATACTTCTACATCAGCAACTTTTCCTTTTGACCCTGTATTACCTAAAATTTCAAGTTCGAGACTAGTTAATTCAGTAGCTTCCCAAACTTTTGACTCCATTAAGATAGCAAATAACATCAGTAGACAAACAGAAAGTGATAATGGTCAGATAATTTGTAGTGTAAACACTATGTCACCATCCCTCCCTCTTGTTAAAGCCACTATAGCAAACCATGATATTACTTTATTGGCTGATTCTGGTAGTAGTATATCTTTACTTTCACAAAAATTATTCAACCAACTTAAACCTGTCTTAAAATATAAAAGACTGTCCACTGACGTCAATATTAAAACTGTCAATTCTGATGTTTCATTTTCCGCCTGCATCAGAACATCCATTAAGCTAAAACAAAAAGCGTTTTCACATCACTTTTATATTGTTGACATACCCGAGTCTTCCAGTTTTGAAGGCATTTTAGGTTTCGATTTCATAACTAGATACAATGTTGTCATCGATACTTTTAACAAGTGTCTCCACGTCAACAATAATTTCTCTGTTCCTTTAAAAACCAGTAAAGAATCTTCTGGAGAGAAACAATCAAAATCATGCAATTCTTTGAGTGATGTTGTATTGAATCAAGCGGTGTTCTTAACTCGAAAAATTATAGTAGAACCTCAACAACAAATATGGTGCTCTGTTTACACCTTCAATAACATCAACAATGACAGAAATTATCTTTTTGAATATTTGGCACAAACAAAAGAATTAACAGGAAATGATGCCATTATTCAAATGAACAAATTATCCAATAAAAGAAAGAAAACTTCACAAATACATCAGTTCTTCTCAATAACACTTAAAAACACTTCTGAAAAGACCATTCATCTCCCTAAACACACAAAAATAGGTCAATTATCTGAGATTGAGGAAATTCGTGACTATACTTCTGAAATGTCTGACAAGCAAAATAACTCAGAACTGCACTTTGTAAATTTTATTCAGGCGTCTAATGAAATCTTACAAAAAAGAAAGCAGGAGTTATCGGCTAATGATTTTAAACTTTCTCACTTAAAATCTGACGAAGCAAAGAACCTAACTAAATTGCTACTTAGTTATTATCCTGCCTTTTCCAAATCATTAGACACACTTGGTCATACTGATAAAATTGTACCTGATTTAAAATTCATTAATGACTACCCCATAAAGACACTCCCTTTCCCTCTTCCCCAAGCTGTGCAAAAGGATGTTTTGAACCAAATCAAACAGTTGCTTGATGCCAAAATCATTGAACGTCATTGTTCCGAATGGGCCTGCCCCATGCTTCTTGTTAAAAAGAAACCAGACGGTACAGGTATACAGAAATATAGACTCGCATTAGATCTCAGAATGGTTAATACTATAATTCAAGGTTCGTCATATCCACTTCCTAAAATTCAAACTATTATTTCAAATCTTTCACAATATCGTTTTTTCTCTTCTCTCGACTTTCATCAGGCATATCATCAGATTGATTTGCCTGCAAAATTTCAAAATCAGCTCACATTCACTACAATGTTCGGTTCTTTTCGGTATAAGAGATTAGTATTCGGCTTAAAATCTAGCGCCTCAATTTATCAAGCTTTAATGGACTCGTTACTTGATGAATTACAGTTAGAAGGTGTCTATACCTACCAAGATGATCTTATTGTTGGTGCCAATTCATATCAAGAAATGTGTGATAAGTTGGATAAAATTCTTGCAATACTAGTAAAATATAATTTAACGCTGTCCCCTAACAAATGCACTTTTCACAAAACCAGTTTAGATTATCTTGGATTTCACATAGAAAATCAAACTATTTCTCCTGTTCAGTCGAACATTGTAAAAATAACATCTTTTCCAACACCTACAACTAAACGTCAATTAAAAGCACTCATAGGCGTCATTACATTTTACAAATCTCTTGTTCCATCCTTTTCTGAACTTGTACAACCTCTCATAAACTTAACTACTCCAAAAGCTAAATTTAAGTGGACAAGTAAACATCAAAAAATTATGGACACCATACAGAAGATATTCTTTAATCCACCCATGGTTAGATTACCTGATTGGAACAAAAAGTTCTATTTAAATACTGATGCGTCAAATATTGCCATTTCTGGCGTCTTACTACAAGAACATGATAAACAACTATTACCTGTTGCATACTTTTCAAAATCTTTAAAAGCTTCCGAAAAAAAATATCCTGCACTTAAATTAGAACTCATGGCAATTCATAAATCAGTCACTGCTTTCAAATATTATTTATACAACAGAGAATTTGTAATCCTTTCAGATAGTAAACCATTAGAAAAGTACAACAAAACTACAAATCCGGCTGATATTATCTCTCGCTGGCTCATGGATCTCTCAGAATACACATACAAATTTCAACATATTCCAGGTAAAAAGAATGTACTCGCTGACTATTTATCTCGCTGTAACTTTGAAAATAATCAACAGACTTTAGCTACAAACCCTGAACTTATTCATGACACTCAACCCTTACCTATTGTAGAATGTGATACTCCACACTCCAGCTCGAGTGATTCTAATATGCATGTTAACTGCCTTATTTCTGGTACACAAACAAATCCTGACCCTTTATTAGAAATTTCGAATGAAACATTTGCTACTGAACAACAAAATGACCCTACTTTGTCTGTTGTTTATAAAGAAATCTTAAAGAAAGGATCTTCTCAAAAATTTCCTAACTACTTCATTCATCCTGATTCGAAAGTATTAATGTTAAAGAAGGAAAATATTTTTAATAACACTTTTTCGTATCACATTGTTGTTCCAAATTCACTTAAAACCAAAGTCTTAACAATTTCACATTTATCCCATTTTGGCTTTAATAAAACTTATGAATTCTTGTCAGGTAGATATTTTTGGAAGGGTATGTATGTAGACACTTTAAACTTTGTTGCATCCTGTATCAAATGTCTTCAAACTAAACATCACCAAACTCCACCTGCACCCTTACAGCCCACATACACTCCCAGGTACCCTGGTCACACTATCAGTACAGATCTCCTTGGACCGTTTGCTAATGGAAAATATGTTTTAACTATCACTGATCATTTTTCGAGACATATTGAACTCTTTCCACTTAATGACATATCTGCGAGTAAGGTTGTTAAATGCTTATTCTCTTACATAACCACCTTTGGGAGACCTTCGGTTGTCTTATCAGACTTAGGACCCCAGTACACTTCTCAGGTATATAACATCTTTAATGATACAATGGGCATTAAGGTATTACACAGTTCTGCCTCGAGACCACAATCAAATGCGATTGCAGAACGAATCAATAAGTCAATCAAATATTCAGTTAATATTCTTTTACAAGAAGGTCATTCTTTCGAAAATGCAGTATTTATACACAAATCACTTTATAATGGTTCGAAACATGCAACTACATTATATTCTCCTAATTTTCTTCATTTTGGACGTGAACTTTTTCTAATTTTTGACACTTTTGATCAGTCGTGCAACCAACCCTTTCTTGATAAACATATTGAAGTACACAAATTGCTTGATGATTTGAGTAAGATATATCACAAAGCTTATAACAACATTAAATCTGCTCAAGATAAAAGATATAAATATTACGGTCAGAAAGCTAAATTAAGATCCATTTTCTTAAAAGACATTGTATATCTAAAATCAAATGACAAGTTTAAAACAAAGTATACTGGTCCATATATTGTCACTTGTAAACATTCCCCTGTGTCATTCTCAATTAAAAGGTTGTATGCTCCTGATAACACAGCATTTCGGGTACATATTGATAGACTTTTATTAGCACCTCCTCGGTATGGACATTTATTTGATGCATCAAGTCATATAAACAACACTAACTTTAATACGTTTTATCAACCACACACATACAATCTAAGAAAAAGAAACTAATGTAAATCACTATTTATTAATTTTTTATGTCTTGTTTTATGATACCACATATCCAACCAAAGAGCTCATGGTTGTGTGTATGTTGTTTTTGACTGATCTTTAACAATATCATGGCTGGTCCATCAATATTGCTCTGAAGATCTCTTAAGAACAATATTAGGTATCATTGTTATCCTTTAACACTTAGATATGTCTTCATACTCACTTAAATTTTATTTACTTTTATTTTGTTTTCTTTTTGCAGTACACTTAAAATTTCTTTGACAATACTCATTAATTCAGTATTTTTCCACTAACTAACCTCCCACTTAACATTTCTTGTACTATAAGTCAAACATATCATAGTTAGATAAACAGGTACTGTACTTTAAAAAAGTAAACAAAAGATTCATGTAATTAAATAAAACACAGTTTATATATATGACTTGTTCATCACCCCACTCGATTGTGACATATTTTTCGTCTCTCTTCACTCTAGGATTGTCTGCCCATATTAGTTATTATATGATATACATTTTTTTTTGTTTTTTTTTCTTTTTGAATTCTTCCCTTTGAAGTCTTGTTCCCGTTCAAAATTAAGGCCCTAAGGGTTCAAGCTTCATTGTGTTGAGAGACAAAATTTTGGAATTGGAGTTTCGATTCAAATTTTTGAATTGTGATTCCAATTCACAACAATTCAAATTTTTTCATGTAATTCGACGTGGGCTCCTTCAGAAGACCGCTAGTGCCTTCGGGGGAGCGTCACAATTCCCTCCTCATCTAAGGCTAGGCCCTAAGCCGATGCCATAATACTTGTGTTGTACACAAGATTCAGGGTGACGCATATTTTTTATGGGCGTGCTTGGAGCACCTCTTTTTTTGTCATCCTATGCTTCGGCATGAAACACTTTTTACAAAAACATTTTTATTTTTTTAATATACATCATATTACTTTTTTTAATTTTTGAAAAATATAGTGCTATTATGTTATTTTGTGTATTGCCATTTTATATTCATTTAGTATTAGTTTCATGTTTTGTGTATATGTTTCAAAATTTTATTTATGTCATGATAACAATCAAAGCTGCAGTAAGATTTTTGTACTGTCTGAGTCGACTCAACCTATGCATATAAATACAGTACTACCTTGGATCCATGAAATACAAATATAAAAAAATATAGAGACTTTAGAACTGCTGACTGTTTTTGAATACAAAAGTCTCCATTATCATGACGTTAAATTTCTACATATACATATAAAAGAAAAAAAAAACTTTTGCATTTATGTATGTTTTTATGTTATAATATTTTATGCTAGCCTATGCACATTGGACAGAAAAAGTTTTTTTTTTGTGGTGCACCGGGTGATATATATAACGATTATTTCGTTATATATTGGTTATTTTCTTAAATTATTCCTTCCCCCCTGTCTCTTTTCAATTCAAAATCAGTTTTAAGTGTCCTTCATTCACTTTCCATTTTTTTCCCTCGCATAGTTGTTCTCTAACTGAAAAATCGGCAGCTGCTTAACTTTGTCTGTGAGAAATACATTTACATATTATTCAACCGTTTAAAACATTTCCAGATGTCTGCTATTTCCGATCGAAGCAATTCTGCATTACCTTATATGGACATCATCTCTGTTTCGCAGTTAAAATTTATGCTTACGCTTCTTTTCCTTTCTCGACAAAACCCTATAAAGAATTTAACATCTGCGCAGTAAAATCTCATGTCCCTTCGGTGTGCTTCTTTATTAGACAAAACAACACGTGTAACATTTTATTGTTTGGCAACCTTTTCCTTTCCCATCCCAGCTGGGAAACTAAATTGAATTCTTATCTTGCCGGCTGCATTTTAACTGTATTTGGCGTATACTATCCATTGTGCATGGGCGAACTTTTGTATGTTGGCGATTTTCTATCATGCCAAAAGTGGCAATTTGTTGCTTTGTACGAGGGACTTGACTCTCTGCGCTCGTCTTGTTAACCTGCTATTCTTCGTTCGGAGATTTTCTCCGAGAGCTGTAAGTGTGCCCCCCCTTCGTAATAGATGTTAAAATAAAGTGTAACTTTGCAATCATCGTGGGGTTTTTTTTCGAGCATCCGAACCTGGACTGATTCTATACTGATCATACCTCTTCTAAACCTTCTAACATATATATGCAACTACCAAAATCCCTCAAGAAACTCTTCTTTATAGGGCCGTCAACAAATTAAAAAAGAATAAATATCTTTTGAATAACCCTGTCAAAACTAATGTAGCAAAAGAGCTCAAACTCTAGATTGTAATTGAATGCCTTATTGTAATAAGCCTTGTTCATTTTTATGTAAATAGCATGCATACTCGCAGAGTAATTAAGGTTTTTATAAAAATGATCCCGAATTTTTCCAAGTTTTTTCCTTATAATTTTCAGAGTTCTTAATATAAAATATTTTTTTCAGAAAATATGACAAACAACATTGCACACAGTACCCTGTAATCAGAATTAAAAAATAATGAAAATTGTATAAAAAATGAGTTGGTTTACTAAATAATTTTTTACTGCGCATGCGTCAAAGATATCAAAATTTCATTTGCATATTATGTTAGCTAAATGTATAGAGCAACTTTTGTGAAAGTCACAAAATCATAACTTGAAAATTCTGACAATAATCGTCAATTGAATAAGTCGAAAATCAGTTATTCTCAAAATGAAGCAAAAACAAGAGGGGTTATATCCATATATTCATTGATTAGTGTCAATATAGAATACACAATATGGGATGTACTACTGCATTTGGATAAAATCCCTCATTTTTTTGCTTCATTTTGGAAACAACGGATTTTGTCCTTTTTCTATAGACGATTACTTTCAGAATTTTCAAGCTATGATTTTGAGACTTTTACAAAAGTTGCTCTATACATTTAGCTAACATAATATGCAAATGAAATTTTGATATCTTTGACGCATGCGCAGTAAAAAATTATATAGTAAACCTACTCATTTTTCATACAATTTTTATTATTTTTTAATTCTTATTACAGGGTACTGTGTGCAATGTTGTTTGTCATATTTTCTGAAAAAAATATTATTTTATATTAAGAACTCTGAAAATTATAATGGAAAAACTTGGAAAAATTTGGAATCATTTTTATAAAAACCTTAATTACTCTGCGAGTGCTCATGCTATTTGCATAAAAATGAACACAGTGTATTACAATAAGGCATTCAATCATAATCTAGAGTTTGAGCGCTTTTGCTACATTAGTTTTGACAGGGTTATTTAAAAGATATTCATTCTTTTTTAATTTGTTGACGGTCCCCTATGGCGTTTCGGTAAAAAATCTTCACGGAGATCTATGACGTATACTATTATAGTTATACACTAAGAGTTTCGAGATGATTCCTCATGTATTTTTCTAGATATTTAGTAAAATGTCTAAAATCGCAAGTGTCCCATAATCAATGGCAATATAGTGTATTTTGTTTATGCGATTCCAACAAGAAATTCTTCACACAAGTGTTTTGAATTAATACATTCAAAAAATCTACAAACGTTTTTGTTTTAGTTTACTGAAATTTTAAACATTTCAGAAAATATTAACGGGATTGTTTAAAATATGTAATACTCCATGTATTACAATTTCAAAAATATCTACATTGTATATTTTTAAAGTTTTTATAAAATAATGGTTCTTCATTTTTTTTAAACGGACAGAAAGTTATTAAAATAATTGGAGGCACGAAATTAAATTTTCATTAAAAATTTAAATGGAATGTATAACTAAATGTAAGGATTTCATAAAAACAAATTCTAAAATAATTGCAATGGCTTTATTAATGAGGTACCAAGATCATCTATTTGACATTTTGGGAATTTAAAAAAAATAAACACACAGAAAATAATATACAGGGTGTATCTAAACTACTGGGCAAAATTCTAAGGGGTGATAGTACACATAAAAACAAATAATATTAAATGAGAAACTAAGGGTCCCAAACGTCATCCGAAGGAGATAGGCACTATCAAAGTTTAGGGTCCAAAATTTGAAATGATTATAAAAAACGGAAAAATCGGTCGATTCGTTTGCGGTTATCACGAAAACTATTCTTTATGTCAATATTGTCTTGAAAATAAATTATAAACATAAATTTAAAAAAAATGTATCAATGGAGGGCGTTTTGGACTTTGGAGCAACGTACAACTATTTTACCGTTATTTTTTGCATCTCATTAAATTTTTTTGAAGCTTAGACACAAACTTAAATTTTCTGCTGAAAATCTGAATCGTTGAGAGTGGTTAAGTACCACTAACTGAACTGTGTTCAATGGGGGGTGGGGGAGGAGAGGTTCAAATTTCAAATGATTATACCAAACAGAAAAAATGGTCGATTCGTTTGCGGTTTTTTCTAAAACCATTCTTTATGTCAGTATTTCCTTAAAAATAAATTTTAAAGATAAATTAAAAAAAAATTCCGTTAGAGGGCGACTTAAACATTAGAGTAACAACAACAATTTTTAACTGTTATTTTTTGTATCTAGTTAAATGCTTGCAACAGCTTAAACTTAAATTTTGAGCTCAAACTCTGAATCGTTGGGAGGGAATAAAAAGCGCAAACTGAACTGTGTTCAGGAGTTGAAATGTTACCCTGCCCACCCTACGAACACAGTTCAATTTTACGCTAATTAATTACTCACAACGATTCAGATTTTGAGCTCAAAATTTAATTCTAAGCTTTTAAAACATTTATTTAGATAAAAAAAAAAAGGTTAAATATAGTTGTTGGTTACTCTCAAGTTTAAGGCGCCCTCTAACGGAATTTTTTGAAATTTATCTTTAAAATTTATTTTCAAGAAAATACTCACATAAAGAATGGTTTTAGAGAAAACAGCAAATGAATCGACCAATTTTCCCGTTTTTTATAACCATTTGAAATTTGAACATCCCCACCTTCATTGAACACAGTTCTGTTTGCGAAACTTAACCACTCTCAATGATTCACATTTTCAGCTCAAAATTTAAGTTTATGTCTAAGCTTCTAAAAAAATGAATGAGATGCAAAAAATAACGGTAAAAAATAATTGTACGTTACTCCAAAGTCTAAAGCGCCCTCTATCGGCATTTTTTGAAATTTATCTGTATAATTTATTTTCGTGACATTACTGACATAAAGAATAGTTTTAGTGAAAACCGCAAATCAATTGGCCAATTTTTCTGTTTTTTATAATCATTTGAAATTTAAATCTACCCACTCCCATTGAACGCAGTTCAGTTTGCGCTACTTAACCACAGATTTTGAGCTCAATATTTAAGTTTATGTCTAAACTTCTAAAAAAATTTAATGAGATGCAAAAAATAACGGTAAAAAATAGTTGTTCGTTACTCCAAAGTCTAAAGCGCCCTCTATCGGCATTTTTTGAAAGTTATCTTTATAATATATATTTAAGAGAATACTGACTTAAAGAATCGTTTTCGTGAAAACCACAAACGAATCGACCAATTTTTCCCTTTTTTATAATCATTTCAAATTTTGTACCATAAACTTTGATGGCGCCTATCTCCTACGGAAGACGTGTAGGACCCTTAGTTTCCCATTTAATATTATTTATCTTGATGTGCAATATCACCCCCTAAAGTTTTGCCCAGTAGTTTAGATACACCCTGTATATACTATGAAAAAATTTTAGAACAAAATAATTTAAAAATCATTTTTGCATGCTACACTATATGGCCAAAGATGACCTGCCACTTGCAATTTTAGATATTTTCTAAAACATCTAAAAAAATACATGAGAAATGATCCTGAAACTCTAAATGTGTAAACATAATAGTATAGGTCGTACATTCCTTACTGTTTCCCAAAACTCCATAGGGGACCGTCGACAAATTGAAAAAGAAAGAATACCTTTTGGATAACCCTGTTAAATCTAATGTAGCAAAAGCGTTCAAACTGTAGATTATGATTAAAAGGCTTATTGACATAAAATATGTGCATTTTCAAGCGGATAGCATGCATAGTCGTAGAGAATTTTTATTTATTTATTTATTTATTTTTTTTTTTTTATAAAAACAGTCCCAAGTCTTTCCAAGTTTTTTGCTTATAATTTGCCGAGTTCTTAATATAAAATAATGTTCTTTTCTAAAAATATAACAAACAACATTTTACCAATACCGTGTAATCACAAATTAAAAACTAATAAAAATTATATGAAAAATAGGCAGGTTCACTAAATAGCTTTTTATTGAACATGCGTGGACGCTATCAAAATTTTATTTGCATATTATGTAAGTAAAATGTTCAGAACAACTTCTGTGAAAATTTCATAAACATAGCTTGAAATTTCTGAAAGCGTTCGTCGCTCAAAAGCTCAAAATCTGTTATTGCCAAAATGAAGCAAAAAATGAGGGGTTGTATCCAAATATAGTAGTACGTGTCATATTGTGTATTCTATATTGAAACTAATCAATGAATAAATGGATACAGTCCATCGTCTTTTTTCTTCAATTTGGGAATAACGAATTTTGAGTTTATTCTATCGACGAACGCTTTCAAAATTTTTAAGCAATTTTTTTAGACTTTTACAGAAGTTGCTCTAAACATTAAGCTAACGTAATATGCAAATGAAATTTAGATAGCGTCTACGCATGCGCAATGAAAAATTATTTAGTTAACCTGCCTATTTTTCATGCAATTTGTATTATTTTATAGTTCTGATAACAGTGTATTGTGTACATTGTTGTTTGTTATATTTTCGGCAAAGTTGGTTGGTGGTTGGTTGGTTGTATAGGATTTAATGGCGCAAGATCCCTTAAGGGATATGCTGCGCCAAACAAAAACGTAAAAGATAAAAAGGGAGGAAATATAAAGTGAAAGATATCTGGATGGGTTACCCCATCCAGATGTAGTCAAGACACATGAAAAAAGGAAGCACCTTATTCACAAAACTAGGTAATCAAATAAAGGAAACTGAATAGAGTCTCCATCCAGAAAGTAAAAAGACATAAAAGACTTGTTAAACATTTAAACCCTAAATCTCAAAATAGAAACCGGTGTGTTTTAAAAAAGTAAAGAGTGCCTCATGGGGTTTTTCTCCAATGAGGTTTGTCAAAATGGGGACTGAAGATTTAAAATACATTCTATACAGGTGCCGAAGACCGGGACAGTCGGTTAAAATATGATGGATGGTCAAGTAATCAAAATGACAGTGTGGGCACATGGGTGCATCTTCCCGAAGTAACAAATGTCTATGAGTAATTCTGGAATGCCCAATTCTTAAACGAGTTAAAAGAACGTCTGATTTTCTGGGGTAAATAGGAGGCCAGGTTGTGATTTTAGGTTTAACATGATGTAGTTTATTATTGTATTCCATATCCCAAGTTTCTTGCCAGTTTTTGTGAATTAGATGATTTATGAGCAATTTAATATCAGAGAAAGGAATCTTATGATGTAATGGATTAAGAGCATGTTTGGCCGTCTCATCCGCTTTCTCATTACCAGGAATACCCATGTGCCCAGGTACCCAGCAAAATAAGATCTTATAACCTCGTCTTGTTAAGTTATTATAAAAATCAAGGATAGATGAAACAAAGGGATGCTTATTAAATGATTTAATTGCGTCAATAGAGCTATTTGAGTCGGTGTATATGATAAAAGATGTATTATGATGATGAGAGATGTGCACCATGGCTCTCTCAATCGCTATCAATTCAGCTGTAAATACCGAAATAGTAGGGTGAAGCCGATAACTTAAAGAAGTGTTTTCGCAAAAAATGCCGCAACCAACAATGTCTCCGTTTTTAGAACCATCTGTATAAATATCAATGTAGCTACTAAAAGTTTCACGATGAGCAGAAAATAGTTGTTGGAAAACAGCAGGGGTCAGATTGTTCCTATCATATCCTTTAAAAGGGTAGAGAGAGATAATATTAGGAGGCTTCCACGGGGGGAACAGAAACAAAGAGCGTGGACTCACCTCAACATCACTCAAGGAGCTATTTTCAATGATGTTTCTCACTCTGACTCCAAAGGATGGGACACAAGACGGACGGTGCTGATAAAGCATATCATTGTCAGTATTTAAAATAATGGGATGGAGAGGATGGTCAGGATGTGACAAGAGGCGGTAAAATAATTCCAAAGAAAGTTTCTCACGATTATGGAATAATGAAGATTCATTACATTCAACATACAGACTAAGAATGGGAGAGGTACGAAATGCACCAGAGCAAACACGGAGTGCGCTATGGTGCACCGTGTCAAGTTTTTTCAGAACAGAGTTACTGGCTGAACTATAGACCTGACAGGCATAATCAATTTTAGAGCGAATAACCGCACTGTATATTTTAAGAAGGGAATTACGGTCAGCTCCCCAAGAAGTATTTGAAAGTACCTTTATTAAATTTAGCAATTTTTCACATTTTGTCCGTAGTTGTAAAACATGCGGTAGAAAAGTCAGTTTGTTGTCAAAATAGAGGCCGAGGTAACGAACACTGTCCACAACAGGGATTTGAGTTGAATCAATAAAAATTTCAGGATCTGGATGCAGATCCCTACGTCTACAGAAATGCACATAAGAAGTTTTGTCACTAGAAATGATAAAACCATTTTTGTTTGTCCAGCTAAGAATACTTTTAATTGCAATTTGCAGTTGTCTCTCAATAAAACGAATGTCTTGTCCCATACACATAATACGGAAGTCATCGACATAAAGGTCACCTTTTACAGAGGGGGGTAGTTGGTTAAGAATATTATTTATTTTGATAGCAAAGTGGGTCACACTAAGGACACTGCCCTGCGGTACACCCTCTTCTTGTACATAAAAGCTAGAAAGAACTTCCCCAATTCGAACTTGAAAAAGTCGAACTGTGAGGATATTTTTGATAAAGATAGGAAGGTTCCCACGAAAGTCCATATTAAAAAGGTCGCGGAGAATACCATAGCGCCATGTTCTATCATAGGCTTTCGCCATGTCAAAAAAGACTGACACCAAATGGTTGCGTTTTAGAAAGGCTATCCGTATTTGAGTTTCCAAATGGATTAAATTATCGATAGTAGACCTACCACGTCGAAACCCACTCTGAAAAGCAGCAAGGCAATTATTAGTTTCTAAAATATGTACGAGGCGGCTATTGACCATTTTTTCAAGAAGTTTGCAAAGGCTGCTAGAAAGTGCGATTGTTCTGTAATTATTTGGGTTCGTAGCATCTTTTCCAGGTTTAGGAAAAGGAATAACGATAGCCCTACACCAAGCACGAGGAAAAAGGTGTTCCATCCAGATTCTATTGAAAAAAGAGAGGAGGTTGTCAAGAGAGAGGTCAGATAGATGCTTGATCATGATGTAGGTGATACCATCATGTCCAGGGGCAGATAAATGACTATCTTTCAACCACTTTTTTAGCTCAGATATAATAAAAGAATGATTGTATGAAAATGTGTTATGAGTATCAAAATTAATCCTAATCATTTCTGTTTGTCTTTTATATGTTAAAAAAGGATCTGGATATGCATCTGATTTTGAAATTGAAGCTAGGGTAGACCCTATTGTCTCAGCTATATTCTTAGGAGATGTGACAGTACGACCGTTATATTTTAAAATGGAAATATGACTTTCAGAATAAATGCCCATACATTTTTTTACTTTTGACCAGAGTTCTTTACTACATGTATTGGAGTTGATGCTTGAGACATAATCAGTCCAGGAGTCACGTTGGCTTTTGCGTCGCACTTTTCTAGCCTCAGCCCTTGCTTTTTTATATGCAATATAGTTATTGTTACTTGGATATCTTCGAAATAGACCCCAAGCTTTTTGCTGTTTTCTCTTTGCCATTTGGCAGTCGTTATTCCACCATGGTTTTCTGTGTTTATGTGTGGTACAAGTTTTTGGAATGCTAGCATCAGCAGCATTGATAATACAATCAGTTATATTATCAAGTGCTTTGTCAATGTCACCCATTATCATATTATTGGTTATATTTGCTAGTGCAGTAAAAGCTGGCCAATTGGCTTTGTCATATGTATACTTTTTGGGATGGTTATTAGAATCTCCAGCTGGAGTAGTCAAAGAGATAAAAGTCGGAAAGTGGTCACTGCCGTGCAGGTCATTCGAGACCCAGAAGTTCCAGAACGGATAGAGAGAAGGGGAACAAATTGTAAGATCTATTGCATGAAAAGTGCGGGTTGGTTCGTGAAAGTATGTGTAATCACCGTTATTTAGCAGGCATAAGCCATTGTCCGATATGAGTTTCTCTATTGTATCACCACGTGGGTTACTGTTAGAATTACCCCACAGTTGACTGTGAGCATTAAAATCTCCTAGGATAATAAAAGGCGTGGGGAGTTGGAAAATAAGATCATTAAGATGTGCTGATTGAATAGTTTGGTTAGGCGGTAAATATATAGTACAGATTGTAATGAGACATTTTATGTGGACACGGACTGCAACAGCTTGTAAATTAGTGTTTAATGGGAGATGAGAGTGAGGTAAACTGCGAGAGATGAAGAGAGCCACTCCACCAGTGGCTCTATCACTACCTATAAAATCATATCTGTATGTAGCATAATTACGTAGTTTTGTTTTGTCTTTGGGCTTTAAATGAGTTTCTTGAAGAGCTAGGCATAAAGGTTGATGATCAGACAGGAGAATACGGATTTCGTCATGTTTATTGTAATAACCCCGGCAGTTCCATGAAGAAAGATGTTAGTCATGAAGAAAGATGTTAGATATGTATATCTATGTCATTTGTTTTGGAGGTAGTAGACATGCTACTATCTCCATCGTCTAACTGTTCATCCCGTTCAGGATGAAGGTTTAGAGCATCATCATCCAGATATGTTTCGTCTTGCCTATTTTTCTGTTTTTGATGTGTTTCATTTTTAGATGTTACAGTTTTTTTCTTTTTAGTTTTATTTTCAGGTGCTTCAAGTCTATGGTTAGGTTTGGGAGGTACAGATTTCGTTATATTTTGAGGGGATCTTTTAAGAAATGGATGTTTAGGAATTAGTGTATTTGATGACTTTGGAGAAGCCTTTTGTGGCAAATTAGAAGGAGCAAGATTTAAAGATTTAGTTGAGGTAGATTGTGTCGATCTTGTAGTTTTTCCAGGATTATTAGAGAGGCTGGTTTCTTTTTGCTTTGTTTGGCTTTTTATTTCAGCAGGGGATTCAGTCTGAGTTGCAGTCGTTTGATAAGTTTTTTGGTTTATTTTAGATAAAGCAGCAGAATAGGATACACCAACTTTAGGTGTCCTGGATTCGACTATTTTTCTAGCTTCGGGGTATGGTATATTATCTTTAGTCCGTATTGTTTGTATTTCTTTTTCGATTTTCCACAGGATTTTGAATATGAAGGGTGGTCTTTTTTACAGTTAACACAGCGTGGGGTAGCATTACATTGAGTACTATCGTGGTCGAGTTCACTGCACCGACCACAGACCAGTTTACCTCGACAATTAGTTTTTGAGTGCCCAAAGCGTTGACACTTAAAACAACGCAATGGATTTGGGATGTATGGTCTTACTGAGCATGACAAATATCCAGCTTTTATGTATCTAGGCAATGTAGGTGTATTAAAAGTAAGTATTATGTGCTTGGTGGGTATCTTGGTTTGATTAGGTGGTATCTGTTCATCCCGACGGTTGATTTGTATCCTCCTAGCTTCAATAACGTTTTGATCTTTTAGGTTTTCTAAGAGTTCAGTTTCAGAGACGTATATAAGGTCGGATTCTGAGATGACTCCACGACATGTGTTTAAAGTTCTGTGTGGTGATACAGTGACAGCAATGTTAGCAAAGTGTGTAAATTTTTTTAAGTTGGTTGCTTGTTGATCATTATATACTTCAATTAACAATTCTCCTTTACGTGTTTTTTTATAGTTTTTGGTTCTCCAACTAACCCTTGGATTGCTTTATTAATTAAAAAGGGTGAAGTTTTATCAAATGTCCCTTCCTGACGTTGTACCACAAAGAATCTTTCTTGAGTTATGCTTGTATTAGAATTGGCATTTTTACATTCCATATTGGAAGTAAATTCCTCCACTCTATCTGCCCAAGATTTTTTATGTTCCACATTATCACTTCGATTTGATTCACAGATCATTGAATCATTAATCTCTTTTTGGTGTGGGGCTTCCACTTCGCATGTCTTATCCCTTGAGTTTGTAGCCATAATTGAATTTATAAATTTGAAACCGCCAGGCATTGGGCCTGGTCACCGACCCTTCTTCTTACCGTTACGTCTGGTGCAGGTCTCAAAAGGGCGAAAACTATTTTCAACAGACCCCCACGTTTTATTTTCGGCAAAGAACATTATTTTATATTAAGAGCTCTGCAAATTACAAACAAAACAACCTGGAAAAAATTGGGACTGCTTTTATAAAAACCTCAATTTTTTCACGAGTATAAACGTTATCCACATAAATATGAACACAGTTTATTACAGTAAACCACTTAATCATAATCTACAGTTTGAATGCTTTTGCTACATTAGTTTTGTCATGATTATCAAAAAGTCATTCGTTCTTTTTCAATTTGTTGACACTCCCCTATGGAGTTTCGGGAAACAATGTTCATAGAAATTTATGACCTGTACTATGATGTTTACACACTAATGCTCGTATTCACCATCTACCTGAACCTAGAAAACCTCAGTCGAACGCTCAAATGAAATTCATCATAACATCTGATTGGACATTATCAAGGAGACGCCCAATCAGGATTGAAGGTGAATGTTATTTGAGCGTTCGACCGGGGTTTTCGGTATAACTCTGGGTCGAAGTAGTTAGTGAATATGGGCGTTAGAGTTTCAGGCTAATTTCTATGTATTTTATACTAGATATTTAACAAAATGTCTAAAATTGCAAGTAGCCGGCCACCTTTGGCCATATAGTATATTTTCATTATTCACATGTATATTTAACAAGTATGAAAACATATTTTCTACTAGAAATAGGATAACGTATATATATTTCTGAATTTTAACAAGCGAATACCATAGAAGTAAAAAATTATAAAGTTAATCATTTTTAACTTATTTCAAAGTTCACCAAACCTTAACTTCAGAAAACAATTAAAATATTTGTTTTTGAAAAGTTTTGTTTAAAAATAATCTCATTTTTAGGTGGTAAATTGCATCTGCAATGTCTTTTTTTCCGTAAAATATTTATTTTGCAACATGCTTAGAAACGTATTAAGGAGGGATGTTTTTATAGTATAAAAATGACAATTTGAAAACAATAAATTTAACTTAATTACACTCGTTTTAATAATTAAAAATTTTCAATTTATGAGAAATCTACCTTGTTTTGGAATGTTAGAGAAGTTTCGTTTTCATTAAAACTAATATCGGTTTTGGAATTCATCCAATATAAATCATATGAACAGATTTAAATCTGTCAGAGAGACAGAACTTTAGCTTTAAACTTTATGCATACAAATTAAAAATATTTTACAAATTGTATTTTCAAAACGTTTGATGTGTAAATATATGAAATTTACATGAGTCACGAAGCTCGTATTTATAGGTTTTATCAGAGATTAAAAAATACTAAAGATATAGCAAATTACTCAAAATAGAAAACTTAAAATAATAAAAAATCATACAATACATGTTAAGTTTTAAAGATTGAAGTTTACTTTATAAAGTTATAATACAAGTTTATAGGCTGTTATAAAGTTGCTGCTGTCATAACATAAGACAACATTTGTGTTACCAACAGAGATATAAAGAAGCATCTTATGTACAACTTGAAAGAAAGCTCCAAAGACATGAAAGAAATGAAAGCATGAACATCATGAAAGAAAGCTATCTTTGCATCTTTCAGAACAATTTTCTATTACATATTTTAGCCACAATGTCTGTGAGGTAGACCATTTAACGCTATATATTACAAAGTTTGTTTTTATTTGCTTAAAGTTTTTTACAAACCCTGTATTCAAACTTTCTGAATCATTTATTGCTTTTTTCTGTCATAAGATCATAACAAAATACTTTTTAAGTTTAAAATTCACGTCAGTCAAGTTAAATTAAAAGTTTACTAAATCAAATGGGGACTATATATCAAATTACATATCTAAATTCATAATATATTTGAACAATAAGAAAACACGGACAATAATTACACATGCAATTGAATTTAAGGTAAGTGTCTACCTTTGAAGCACTACTTTTATTCCCCAACATGTTAGGAGATCTTCCAGCTACTACATAAACGACAAAGGAAAAAATTAAATTTTAGCTACAGCGCATTTTGAATAATAATCACCGTCTTGGAATCCTTGGTGCAGCTTTAAAAAAATGATTCGAATTGCATGCAATTTTCTTTAACATCATTCTAGCGTCTGCCCATTATTTAAATAAAAAACTACTAAGTGTTAAGTCCCTAGCATCGCGGGGATACCTGGCACCTTGAAATTTTTACACCAGGAATAGTTAAGAGTTTGCCCCCTCTAAAACCGATCTTGACATTTGGAACCCTTTTTTAGTTATATCTGGGGCACCCTAAAATCACATAGGACACAAACCAGGGTCCCTTGAACTTTTTGTGCTGCATGAAATTTTCATCTTCCAAATTTCTCGCATTCTGAATGAAAATTTTTAAAGTTTAGTTTTGTATCCTTTTCCGCAAACCATCACCTTTACATTTTTACTGGGACACTAGGGCCGTGTACTAAGCATTTCACCCCTTTTTTGCGCATTTCTTTAAAATTTTATTTTAATGATTAATTCATACACATGCTTTATTTTGACTAATTGAAGATTTAACGAGCTAATACCATTTAACTAAAACCATTTAACATCTTTCATGTTGGGGGCCCTACTCTTAACTATCAACTGGGCCCCTTTGGATCCTTTGTCACAACTCCCTTAAAAATGAACTGACTCATTAGTTTTTTTTAAAAGCTTTTTAAGTCCTCCAGCTATGGCATGAACGACAGAAATATTTATCGGCTATCACCAATATTGAACATTAATCTCCATCTTTGAGCCTTTTTGTAGCTTTTTAAAGAATAATCCGATTATATTACACTTTTCTGAACATAGTTTTAGCGTCCTCTAGCTACTCTAAATCTATCAACAATATTCCAGTAACGATGCTGTTCTCAAGGACCTGGTCCTTTTCCTTACCAAAGCTACCACCTTTTTAGAACATGAATTTCCTTTTTGGTCAAAAACTTACATTTACTAACTACAGCTGTAAATTAAAAATCGCGTTAATTTAAAAGTATCTTTAGTTAAAAGTTTTCATTCATTTAAATAAATATCGTGTTAATGTTAAAAAGAATTTATGAAAATTAGAGGAGTGAGCCCTTCAACCACTTGAGGAAACATTTTTTGGGCTCTAAAGGCATAATTTTAGTGGGATTGTTTCAATCAACTTAGATGAATATTCGGCTACTTTCTGTATTAGGAAATTTTATCTTAAAATTCAACAACTAACACTTTTGAACATTATTGGTGCATTCTTTTTTTAGGTTATTATAGGCTTGATTGTTACTTCCAGTGCATGGTACTTTAGTTTTGGGGATTCAGATCCCAGGATCGTTCGGAAATACGATCGTTGGGAACGTTTCGAAAATCAATAAGGTCTTCGAAACTAGGTTCACTTAAAAGATTTTCAAAAGGTATAAAATGATACAAAATTGAGTATTGTTTAAGGTTATTATAACGAGCCCTAAGCAACGCCGGCTGGGTCAGCTAGTTACTTAATATATTATAAATAATTCCTATTGAACTACGTTTAAATTACTAAAAAAAATATGAGCAACTTTCCTCACGTCTGGGAATTAGAAAAAATGCTTTTAAAAAGTGAAAATTAAACTCAAATATTTCATTTTATATTTTGGAATATTTTCCACTATTTAAATGCATGAATAACCGTTGAAATGTAATTATTTGAAATATAGTATCAATAATTAAGGGTCTAACTGAATATTTGTGTCTAGAAACAGATCATTTATCAGAATGAAAATTACAATGCAGAAGTTGTCATTTGTTAAAGACATCAGTAAATTAACTTCTATTTCATGAATGGATCTTTAGAAATTTAATGAATATATCAGACACGTTTATGACTCCTATTTGATGTTTTATTGCATTCAGTTATGCTTTAGAATCTTCGTTTATGATCTAAATTACAAACAACTTAATTATTTCCAAAATTGAAATACTGTTTATATCGAATTATTACTTTAGCAGTTAAAAATAATTGTTAGCATTATTAAAATCTAAATGATACCATCTTTGGCAAAAGAAATAAATAAAGAATTTTTGTTGCGTATTTTGCAAATAAACATTCTAAAATAATGATTCTGTATATCGACGAGAAAGAAAAAATATGCATTTTGTTCAGATTATGGACCACTTTTCAAAACAATTAGAATATTATTAAAAAAAGTCCTTCCGGCAATGCCGGGAGGAAGAGGTAGCTTTCATATACTTATATATTTATTTATTTATTTTAAAGTAAGTTACATTGTTCAAAAATACTAAGCTCAAATTAGTGGAAATAATCTTATAAAATTACTGACTTTATAAGATTGAATACTAGTTTTTGTCAAGACTGAATATTAATAGGAATTTTTAGAAATTAGTCATCTTTTATTCAACCTGGTTTTATTTTAAGCGATTTAGAGAATCACCAAATTCCACGATATCATAAAGTGTATGCCATTTTAAAGCAACATTGTGGATCCTTCAGATCAGACCGTTTCAAAATGTCAGCCATAAGCAAAATTCAAAGTGCTATAACTCAATCATTTTTTAAGATATAAACAAAATAAAAAGTGTTCTGGAATCGTTGTTTTAAGTTCTAACACGTAAAAGAAAAATATTTTTCAAATTTTGATCTTTTTGCATATAATTTTAAATTTTAAATTTTTTTAAAATTTTAAAATGGCCACCATTTTGAAACAAAATGGAGGATGATGCTGGCCAACGAACTCGGTCGAGACATTTGTATGTACTATGTACATACCAAGTTTCATTGAAATCGATTCATAAATACGCGTGTTATCACGTGACAAATATCAGATCGTTTCAAAATGTCAGCCATAAGAAAAATACAAAGTGCTATAACTCAATCATTTTGTAAGATATAGACAAAATAAAAAGTGTTCTGGAATTTTTGTTTTAAGTTCTAACACGTAAAAGAAAAATATTTTCCAACTTTTAATTTTTTCGCATTGAATTTTAAATTTTAAATTTTTTTAAAAATTTAAAATGGCCGCCAATTTGAAACAAAATGGCGGATGATGCTGGCCAACGAACTCGGTCGAGACATTTGTATGTACTTTTTACATACCAAGTTTCATTCAAATCGGTTCATAAATACGTTAGTTATCGCATGACAAAAATCATATATGGTTATATATATATATGTCAACATTTGAACGGAGGGTGGTTTTGGGGTCTGGGGGTCATGATCGGTGAAAATATACCAAAATTTTCCGGAAGTGCTTTCCTCCGGACGGCTGCAATAGGTAGCTTTTTACTTTTTGTAATGAAAGCTACCTAATATACAACTTTTGTGTATGCTTCTAAAAATATGCAATGTGGAACTGAGAAAGCATCAATTTATCTGATTTCAAAAGGGTTCTTAGTGTTTTTCTTTTAAATATGATTTTTTATAAAGTTTTTAATTAATGTGAAATAATAGCTACCTCGCTGTCTGACTTTAATGAACGCATGTCTAAGGAAACTACTGTTAAATTTATTTTTCTTTATGTACTGTATTTACTTGTATACTACTAAGTATTTTGTTTAAGAAAAACACTTTTTCTTGTATTTGGGGTTAGAAAGAGTACTATCATATTCACAACTGTATTGTATGAAGAGCTCTATTCTAGAGAAAAATGGTTGATTGATTGATTTTTGTCGTCCGATTATCTACGCTAATGGGATATAGGACCAGGGGGAGTGCCCTCCGTGGGGGTCTTTCTAAGGGAACCTAACCCGTATTTACGCAAGGTTCGAAGAAAACCACGGAAAACTCCGAACGGTTAGGCCGACAGCCGCGATTGGGTTCGAACCCAGCACCTGCCGTCTACCAGTTGAGAGGTCCGAACCTTTCGGCCACTGGTGGGGCTAGAGAAAAATGGAATACCAAAACACAGCCTTTTTCATATCCGAGTGTGAATAAATGGTGAGTGCTCAGTTGACATGTGGGTCCGTAAAAGGCACGTGCATTGTCTGTGTTTTACTGTATATGTGAGATTCTTTAGATTAAAAATGGTGAAGAGCTAGCTTGAGAGAGAGAAAAGTTAGACTTAAAACTGGGGTTGGAGATGAAAGTTGTTTTTTTGAAATGTATTGACTCCTGTTTGGAGAAAGGTATGTCTGAGTGTGCGAGAGATACCTGTGTTGTTATCCCGCTCAGTGT
Organism: Maratus speculifer; assembly: GCA_964019185.1. Taxonomy (NCBI): domain Eukaryota; kingdom Metazoa; phylum Arthropoda; class Arachnida; order Araneae; family Salticidae; genus Maratus; species Maratus speculifer. The sequence continues at coordinate 157,667,549 of OZ025299.1, forward strand.
TTTTAAGAGTAATTCATCGGTAAAATCTAAGATACATTCTTTGGTATCAGTATTTTCTTATAGAAAATTTCTTTTTAAAGGCGAAATTTCACGCGTCTCAGGTAATTTATATATATATATACACACTATATTGCCATTGATTATGGGACACTTGCGATTTTAGACATTTTACTAAATATCTAGAAAAATACATGAGAAATCATCTCGAAACTCTTAGTGTATAAATATAATAGTATACGTCATACATATCCGTGAAGAATTTTTACCGAAACTCCATAGGGGACCGCCAACAAATTAAAAAAGAATGAATATCTTTTGAATAACCCTGTCAAAACTAATGTAGCAAAAGCGCTCAAACTTTAGATTATGATTGAATGCCTTATTGTAATACACTGTGTTCATTTTTGTGCAAATAGCATGCATACTCGCAGAGTAATTAAGGTTTTTATAAAAATGTTCCCAAAATTTTCCAAGTTTTTCCCTTACAATTTTCAGAGTTCTTAATATAAAATAATATTTTTTTCAGAAAATATGACAAACAACATTGCACATAGTACCGTGTAATCAGATTTAAAAAATAATGAAAATTGTATACAAAATGAGTTGGTTTACTAAATTTTTTACTGCGCATGCGTCAACGATATCAAAATTTCATTTGCATATTATATTAGCTAATTGTATAGAGCAACTTTTGTGAAAGTCACAAAATCATAACTTGAAAATTCTGAAAATAATCGTCAATTGAATAAGTTGAAAATCCGTTATTCTCAAAATGAAGCAAAAACAAGAGGGGTTGTATCCATATATTCATTGATTAGTGTCAATATAGAATACACAATACGGGATGTTACGACTACTTTTGGATAAAATCCTTCATTTTTTTGCTTCATTTTGGAAACAACGGATTTTGTCCTTTTTCTATAGACGATTACTTTCAGAATTTTCAAGCTATAATTTTGAGACTGTTACAGAAGTTGCTCTATACATTTAGCTAACATAATATGCAAATGAAATTTTGATATCTTTGACGCATGCGCAGTAAAAAATTATTTAGTAAACCTACTCATTTTTCATACAATTCTTATTATTTTTTAATTCTTATTACACGGTACTGTGTGCAATGTTATTTGTCATATTTTCTGAAAAAAATATTATTTTATATTAAGAACTCTGAAAATTATAAGGGAAAAACTTGGAAAATTTTGGGAACATTTTTATAAAAACCTTAATTACTCTGCGAGTATGCATGCTATTTGCATAAAAATGAACAAGGCTTATTACAATAAGGCATTCAATCACAATCTAGAGTTTGAGCGCTTTTGCTACATTAATTTTGACAGGGTTATTCAAAAGATATTCATTCTTTTTTAATTTGTTAACGGTCCCCTTTGGAGTTTCGGGAAAAAATCTTCAAGGAGATGTATGACTTATACTATTATATTTATACACTAAGAGTTTCCAGATGATTCCTCATGTATTTTTCTAGATATTTAGTAAAATGTCTAAAATCGCAAGTGTCCCATAATCAATGGCAATATAGTGTATATATAATACCGATATTTTATTCGGAAAATAACGAGACCTGAAAGAATACTGCTATTGGATAAACCTACCAAAGTAAGGTAAAACGAAGAATAGGTTTTTTTTAATGATATAACACTGTATGTACAGTCGCGGGAAAAAGTGTAAACTTCACCTACTAACTCTGAAACAAATTATCGTAGAATAAAATTAATGATACTAAAAGACTGGAAATAAAGTATACTTTTTAGGCATGAATATAAAATTTGCTTAGGGGGCATCTACATATCAAAACAAATTTTGTCTTTTATTCAATAGTATGACCAAATTTTGCAGCCATAAATAAGTTCTACACCCTTTAATCAACATAAATATAATTTTGTATAAAATTCGTTCTATTACTTTACGAGGAATTAATAATTTTATAACGGAATTATTTTGGGGTTGTATCCATATTGATGTTCAGTAATCGAAGGTTGTTGATGAGCTACACATTGACTAAATCACTTCTATTAATGCATTATTTCTTGTCAATATGACTGACCATTTCACTCAATTGGCATGCTTCTTTTGTTATTATATACCGTAAAATTTTCTCTAACATCCATTTTTAAAAAGCTTTCAAGCAAGGATTTGTGATATATATAAATGGATATACATTTTTTGATACATATGATGATATATACTATGATAATATTTACTTTCAAAATGTCATAAAGTTTCATATTTCCGATATTTTTATTTCTTTGATAACAAGTTTCAAAATATAGTACACTCTTTGAAAGACGGATTCTGAGTAAATCGGTCTAAATCGGAAAAATTTTAAAGTCCCTGTCAATCCATAGACTAGAGCAAAATTTGTTTATGGTGGAATATTGTCTAATAAGGAAAATTTTTCTCGATACTGATTGATCCCTCTTTAGATAGATTTTACTGAATTACGAATAATATTTCGATATTTTTAGTCAAAGCATGTGTAAATGAAGTTTTTAACGGTTATAAATTGTGTTATTCTATAAATAAGAACTTCTTTTTCGGCTGGCCGTTTTTTGCTTCCTGAACGATGGTTTTAACCATTATGTATTTTTTATCAGTGAATCCGTAAATTAACTTAAATTTTAACCATTATGTCAAGATTTCTCGCAAAAGGCGAATTATTAAAGTTTAAGAAAATGAATGTTATAAAATAAAGAAGATAGCTACATTTTTAATTTTTAATAATCTATTTTTATCTACTTTTTTAACACTAAATCTGAAAATGACCTTTATTTTCCAACATCAAGTAAGAATATTTGAGCAAATTCTAAATGACAAAGTGAAGATGTAGTGAAAAACTGATACTATAAAACAGATGTATTTTTTTTAATTCATTCCTTTCGGGTCTGGTGTACTGTTATAAAACATGTCTTTTCTTCGAGTATTATTATTTTGGTTTTACGAATGACTTTTGTTCCTTTCTCATATAGAAATGATGGCTACGTTTGTGGCATGTACATGGCTACTTTTTTCTTATTATGACTTCATTTATGTTTTGATATTTAAAAATAAAAATAACAAAAGTTTGCTTAATTCTCTTTTGAGTTCTGAAGATTCCTTTATTTTATACATATATTCCACTCTTTAGTTACTTTTCTGAAAGAATGACGTGTTAAAAAACGCAAAAAACATTAAAATTTGTATTACCTATTAAATCATATCGTTTTACTTTGCCAAAACGTCTCTAAAAACTCTTCCTGAATCTATTATCGTACCAATATAAATTGAATAGTACACAAAATAAGCCCATACGTCAGATTTGAGACAATGAGATAATCTTTAAACTTCAGTAAGTCCTTTTGGATAGCTTGATTAACGTTAATTCACTAAAAATAAGTTTGTTCTCATAATGGAAGAAAAATCAGACCCGAAATGATTAACTTATTTTTTTTAATGCAATAATTTGTTCACGTGTTTGACTTATACTAGGATTTTTCCAGCTAAAGAGCTGAGGGGTCCGGTGAGATGTGTGAAGAAGTTCAATTTAAACTTTAAACTTTTTAACTTTGAAACTTACAATTTGCGGAAATTCTTGACGTGACTGTTAAAAATGAAGGTTATTTTTTGAAAATTTAGCGGTAAAAAACGCGTAAAAAAGGAATTATCATTGGTTGAAAACGTAACAATCGCATCTATTTTATAGTATCAAATTTTCGCTATTTTTTATTTTTTATTTATTTTTTTAACTTTAAACGATTTTCAAAAAATCTTTAGGGATTGATAAAAAAAATGAAGATCAATTTTGGATTCAGTGATGCAGAATATATCGGAATTAATTATTAAGAGCTAAAAAACATTACTTTACCCATCTTTTGCCGGTTAGTGTAAGGGTCATTCCATGTCAATTCAACCAGACCTTGTAACCCGACCCACAGGGATTTTGATGAAACTTTGTGTACACACTAATTCTATCATGAAATGATTCCATCAGAAATTTTTCCTTCCTAGGCCTCATACTTTGTGAGATATGGGGGGTCCAATTCTTGGGGGTTTCTCAAATCGCACAATTCTGAGTCTGTATTTTGAGATTGCTGTTCCATCTTCAAAAAATTGTTTCTCTGGATCTAAAACGTGAATCATCTTAAAAATATCACTGTAAGAATATAAAAAGATGTAGATTTTAAAAATAAATTTTTAAAAAATTTACTTGCAATATTTAGTATAAAAAAATTAGCCAAAGTTGAGAGTTATGGTTATTTTTCCAAATTTTTGTGACTTCACCAAAAAGGCTGTACACAAAAAGGCAAATTAAATTTCCAATTTCTTTTTGTTTTAAATAAAAGTTTATACTTTGGGCTTTCTATCTATGAAATAAAAATTATGTGTTTCGCATGGCTTATGCAAAAATTTTTGGTACTTTCCAATTAGCCTGATGCATGTTTTATTTTTACATATTACATATGCAAACAAAAAGGCAAATGAAATTTCCAATTTCTTTTCGTTTTAAATAAAAGTTTACACTTTGGGCTTTCTATTTGTGAAATAAAAATGGTGTTTTTCGCATGGCTTTTGCAAAAATTTTGGGTACTTTCCACTTAGCCGGATGCATGTTTTATTTTTACATATTACATATGCAAACAAAAAGGCAAATGAAATTTCCAATTTCTTTTCGTTTTAAATAAAAGTTTACACTTTGGGCTTTCTATTTGTGAAATAAAAATGGTGTCTTTCGCATGGCTTATGCAAAAATTTTGGGTACTTTCCACTTAGCCGGATGCATGTTTTATTTTTATATATTACATATGCACACAAAAAGGCAAATGAAATTTCCAATTTCTTTTTGTTTTAAATAAAAGTTTACACTTTGGGCTTTCTATCTGTGAAATAAAAATGATGTCTTTCGCATGGCTTATGTAAAAATTTTGGGTACTTTCCAATTAGCCGGATGCGTGTTTCATTTTTACATAATGTACATATATATAGATCTATATAAATGCAGATGTATTATACATGTACATATGTATGTATATGTACAGTATATCGATATATATAACACTGGTGCTCGTCTAACCGAAAAGTACCAAATTTTGCCTTGTTTTGAGAATCTGCACCAATTAAGAGGAAAAAAATCTGACTAAGTTTAGCTGTGGTACTTAAATAATTACTGGAATTTCTATGATTTATTGTATTTAATGTTATTTGATGCATGTTTTTTTTTTAATTTGGAAAGTAAAATTTAGGCTTTGTTTTTTCTGATTAAAAAAATAAATCTGACTGTAATATGTTTCCCCATTAAATTTAGTGAATGGTCCATATATTTCATTTAGTTATTTAATAATGGGCATTTTTTGCTAATCTAAAGAATCTCTTACTTTTATTTTCAATAATTAAAATCAAAACAGATTTTTTTTGTACAGTATAAAATACATAATTTTTTCTCCTAACATTTCCATTCTTTCTTTCGAATGCTTATATATTAATTATTTGTGTTTAAAAATTGTTCAAAACCTTGTATTTCCTGTCCTTGATTAATTTTAATCAGTTTAAATATTTATATTGGCAAGTTTAAATACACAAATGTTTAACGGAACTTTAATTTGTTTCTATAGTCTGAAAGATTTAATTGCACCTGCCTAGTATAAACACCTTCTGATAAAGGCAGGGTAATGTTCGTTAGTATGAAAGCAGATGTTTTGAAATCAATTTAATAAAATTATTGTCATTCTGTTGTTTCTTATCAAAGAAGAATGATCTAACTTTTACTGTGCTACTAGAAATATAATCTGATTGTTACGTACTTTATAGTTTATGATATGTATGCATATTTTTTTGCTTTACTGTTTTAATATGGAGCCTGATATTAAATTTTCTACTAGTCTTGAAGCTTGCAGTATTGTAATATTAACTGGTTTAGAATGTCATAAAACTAGCTATAGAAATAACAGAAAAATAGACTACATTGATAATCTCTGTGATTCAGAAAAAGAACTTTTATTAGTTAGGACTATTGCATTTATAAAACAAAAATTAAGTGAAAACCGTTTGATTAATATATGTGAGCATCACAGAATTTCGCTCATAATGAAATATGAATTATATAAATGTGGAGATCCATTTAAGCGGCATAAAAAGCAAGTGAAAAAATCAATTAGGGCAGTTAATAGAGATTTATATACGGCCAAAAAGTAAACCAAAGCTGAAAGTTATGATTGTTTTTCCGAAATTTTGTGACTTTAGGAAAAAGTCTCTACACATAAAGGCAAATGAAATTTCCAATTTGTTTTTGTATCAAATAACATTAAATTCAGTAACTCATAGAAACTCCAATAATTATTTAAGTACCACAGCTAAACTTAGTCAGATTTTTTTCCCCCTTAATTAGTGCAGATTTTCAAAACAAGGTAAAATTTGGTACTTTTCGGTTAGACGGGCACCAGTGTTATACATATATATATCAATATACTGTATATATACATACATATGTACATGTATAATACATCTGTATTTATATAGATCTATATATATGTACATATGTAAAAATGAAACACGCATCCGGCTAATTGGAATGTACCCAAAATTTTTGTATAAGCCACGTGAAAGACATCATTTTTATTTCACAGATAGAAAGCCCAAAGTGTAAACTTTTATTTAAAACAAAAAGAAATTGGAAATTTCATTTGCTTTTTTCTGTGCATATGTAATATGTAAAAATAAAGTACTTTTCCGGCTAATTGGAAAGTGCCCAAAATTTTTGCATAAGCCATGCGAAAGACATCATTTTTATTTCATAGATAGAAAGCCTAAAGTGTAAACTTTTATTTAAAACAAAAAGAAATTGGAAATTTCATTTGCCTTTTTGTTTGCATATGTAATATGTAAAAATAAAACATGCATCCGGCTAATTGGAAAGTACCCAAAATTTTTGCATAAGCCATGCGAAACACATTTTTATTTCATAGATAGAAAGCCCAAAGTATAAACTTTTATTTAAAACAAAAAGAAATTGGAAATTTAATTTGCCTTTTTGTGTACAACCTTTTTCGTGAAGTCACAAAAATTTGGAAAAAAAACCATAACTCTCAACTTTGGCTGACTTTTTTTATCCTAAATATTACAAGTAAACTTTTTAAATATTTTTTATTAAAATCTGCATCTTTTTATCTTCTTACAGTCATATTTTTAGGATGATTCATGTTTTATATCCAGAGAAACAATTTTTTGAAGATAAAACTGCAATCTCAGAATACAGACTAAGAAATGTGAGATTTGAGAAATCCCCAAGAATTGGACCCCCCATATCTCACAAATCATGAGGTCTAGGAAGGAAAAATTTCTGATGGAATCATTTCATGATAGAATTAGCGTGTACACAAAGTTTCATCCAAATCCCTGTTGGTCGGGTTACAAATGGGGGAAAAATTGGTTGAATTGACATGGAATGACCCGTAATCTAATAACATTTTTTAAATATGTATCATTTTGCAAAAAACTGAGGTTGTCAATTTTCATTATTTTTGTTTACGAAAATTCTGTTTTTTTTCCTTCTATGATTTTACGATTTGTACATTTCGCATTAATATTTTAGTATGATTAAATATTTCAAATTTAGATTACAATTTAAATTTTTCTTTTAACTATTCTTTTAACATTTCTGACGAAATTATATTTCTACTACATTTGTAAATGACCCCTAATTAACAGCAAAAATATATTCCAACTTTAAATAACTATTACTCGGTCAATTTTAATCGTAGAATAACGAGACTTTGACTTACTAGTCCGTGTAACAGGAAAATTTCACTAAATATAACTTATAGGACCGGGAAACAGTATAAAACTTTAAGTTTAGTAAATTTTTAAGATTTTTTTTATCCAAATAGCAATTAAAATATTTATTTACCTCTTTTAAATCATTTTTGTAATCTTAACTATATGTGTATGACTAACGATTTAGGAATTAGCCATTGCCCACCATTAAGAGTGGACACTAGGCATAACCTGCTGTTTGAGAAACCATGTAGGAAATACAGGGTGTTCTAGAAAGGACTCCCCAACTTTGAAATGGCATAACTTCGAAGCAGTCAGAAATAGAAATGTGAAACAAGTTGAATGTTAGACAGATAGGTCTGGAACTTTTAATACATCAATTTAAAAAAAAAGTTCCAATACTGAACACGAGAGGGCCCAGCAATCACAAATCTGCGTCTTTGAAATAATTCCTGAAAGTGAGCTGTTTGAACTGAGATAAAAATCACATTACAATGGTTTCGACATGGTTACCTTTTTCAGCAACAACATGACGCAACTTAAAGGTAAAGTTCGAAATCACTTGTTACAATACTTCTATTGAAATCTATGCACATGTCTCGCAGATTGATATTTTCGCATGGATTGAGATCCGGGGAATATGGTGGCCAATCCATACCAGCGCCTGTCACTTTGGGATAATTTAAAGCAATATCTCTCTCACTGAAGTATTCCTCGAGGAACTAAAACACTTCAGTAGTACGGTGCAGTTGAGCCCCATTCTGCATAAACCATAAAATCTTTGGTGCATACTCTAGAGCTTGAAATGTTCCAATAAACTTCAGGCTTCCTCGCATTATACTGTTTGTAGTGTGTCTGACAATCCTGCTTCAGCAGAGACTCGCTTTATAGATTTTCAAGTACAACTTTTAACAATTTCTTCGACTGTTGGCACATGTTCAGGTCTCATGACTGATCGACAGCGGCCCGCGTTTCCGGCTAAATCCTCAGCCACATTGCACGTCTGTTCAAACTTGTTGAATAAATTGCGAATTGTTTTCAATGCTGCACATTTTATAACATTATTTTTTTTAAGCTTCGCTTTGACATCGTTGGACTTTGATTTAATCGTTGGTATTCAAGTACAATAAAAAATCGTGGTTCAAAGGAATACGGCATGTTATTCTTGGATTCCTAATTATTCTCTAATTCTATACAGCTTTTTGAAGCAATGAAATAGACACACGAATGCAATTTCTGTACTTCTGAGTACCCTTTGTATCTCCATGTGCTTGTGCTGCCACCTATAATCCAATATTGGAACTATTTTTAAATTGGTGTATAACAAATTTCAGACCTATCTGTCTAACATTCAACTTGTTTCACGTTTTTATCTCTCGCTGTTTCGCAGTTATGTCATTTCAAATTTGGGGTATCCTTTCTAGAACACCCTGTATATTGGAAATGATACTTGTTTTCACAAAGCTGTTAAAATAAAAACAAAAAATGCTCTCACTTTTTTTTTCTTGACTGAAACTTCTGCCTGCCCCCACCTACCCTTGTACGGGTTCAAATGCGAGAATATATAATGTTTCTGTTAAATTTATTATGTAAAAAAATATTTTATTAAATACTTTTAAATAGTAACTATTTCTTTTGCGTTTTATTTGAGTTAAATTTGTTTCATATAAAACAGTGAAATTTTATTGATTATTCTAATTTCAAATTATAAAGTATGCAAATTAAAAATGTACATCAGTGCAAACAAACAAATAAAATTGTAAATTTTAAGAATTTTTAGGCTTTTTTAACGATATCGGTAGGGAGAAGGTGAAGGGGGATCGTGGAATGATAACGTAAGGTATCTTAAGCGGGGTTTAAAATTAACAAAATGTTGATCACGTTATATATGTGCATGTACTGCCATTTACATGTAGCAAATCAAATTACAACTTACTATCACAAAAATATTTTACAAAGTGTTTTTTTATTGTAGTGCGTAATTTTGATATTTGTAATTATTCAAAGAAAATTAGTAAAAACATTGTTCTTTCAAAAATTTTAGAGTAAATTTATAACGGTTAATTGCTATAAATTTTAAGATTTGATATTTCTCTCAGCAGATTATCGGGGATTTCATAGATAAGCTTATGAGCCAATAAAGATAGCCTATGAAGCAAAAATAAAATAAATAGATAAATAAATAAAAAAGTAAATAATTAAAAATATACACAGCAGAAACCATTGAATTTGAAACTGGTAGCTATGCGCCATGAAAAACCTACGAATGTATATTTTCGGACAATCTTTTTGTAAAATTAAACTAAATGTGATAAAAACTTTACTTTAAATGCATACTCCTGTATATTAATATCCCCTTTGAAGTAATATTTTTTATTTTCCCCGTTTCCGATTACATTATCTTAAAAGTTGAAGGCAATTTTTCTAAGCAATAGATAGCTTTGGAAAATTTTTCTTTATATGGTGTACATAATGTATTCATTATAGTGCCTGAAAAACTCCATAAAATATGCGAAATAAAAAAAATTATTCACCTGAATTCGATTATAAATCCTTCGGTCAGCATGATAGCCATTTATCCTTATTCTCTCAGAATAAAACTCAACAAATATTCACAATGAATAGACATTCTGGCAGATCAATTACATTGCCTTAACCGATTGCTTGCTCTTTGACTATTCCTTTCGTGGGAAGCGTAACATACAATTTATGACCTAACACAGTAGTCATTAATTTAATTTGACATGCATTATATATATTAATGCGTACTAAATTGATATTTTGTCACCTAATATTTCTTCGCCTATAAGATGCAAAGAATTATAACAATTGTAATTACATGGACTGCTTACATCTACGTAAAGTATTTAATCACGAATTATCGTAATTATAATAATTTTCAGAAAAATTACACATACATTTAACATGTATTAAAGAAGCATATTAATATTTTATTTCAATTATTATTTTCTGCTAAAATTGAATATATGTATTTGAATATATGTGGAATGTTTCGCAATGCATTTTCTGAACTTTCTTTAAACAGTTTTGTAAAACAGCTAAGTACATAGAGTTTACGAAATCAAATTTTTGACTATAATGTACTCATCATCTTAGCCTAAAAGTCCATTAATCTTACTTCTAAATGAATAATTATTCATCTCTGTTCAACCATAAATCACTTTGTATGCATGATTGGCTATCAATCCATTTTCCTTGCAAATAAAGCACTACAAATATTCTCAATGAATAAACATTCTGGCCAGATCTATTGCATTGCGTTAATCTATTACTTTCTGACAATTCCGTTCCAAAAAGTGTGGGGGTGTTGTCACGTGACTATAACGCGATATACGATTTATGACATAGAGCAGCAGTAATTCATTTAAGCTGACATGCATTAGATATAGTAATGCTTATCAAATAGATATGTTTCTTAGTTAATATTCCTTCTCCGTGAATAAAAAAATAATAATGAGAGTAATTACATTGGTTGTCATAATATATATCGTATTTACTTACGCATGATTTGAAAATTTTATGCCATTCTTGAATACAATAAAATTTCTTCTAAATAGGCATTTTTATGTTAAGTATCTACTAATTATTTCATTTTATATTTCGCGATACCTTTCTTAATCTCCCTGTTTTTAGATGAAAAAAATGCTAAGGCTAGGACATTTTATTTTCAATTAGTCAGTCCATAATGTTATGATAATGAAACCGTAAACGTCGATGATATGCTTGTGAAATGAAATGTTTTCATTTCTGACTTCTATATATTAAAGCAGTAGCTTTCTTTATTCAGCACACTAAAACTGGTCTCTACGCATACATGTTTGCGCAGCGCAGATATCTGAGAACCAATCGGAGAAGACTACTTACTCTCTGTACACGCATTTGCAAAGCGCGTTGGTAAATATGGGATAAGGGGATAAGACTGCATTTTTGCTGTAACTGTTTAATGCAATGTTATGATAATTATATTTTTTTCTTTACTTATCTTATAATGATCGAAATACACTGTTTTTATTTCCATTTGTATTCTTTTTTCATGTTAAACGTTCCTTTATGTTTTCATGTTCCCTCCTTCAAAAATTGCGATGTTACTGCCGGGAATTTTAGGCTTAATGTAGAGATGTTCCATATGAAATTGAAAAATTCAATAGTTAATGATTAAAGTGTTTATTTAAGTTCTTGGCCGATAAAGCATTTTCTATATTGTAATTTTCAAAGTATGTATAAAAAACCTGGCTGGAAATCACATTGTTTTTTGTTTTCTATTTTGGAGGAAAAGCAGGGATTTTCGAAAGATGTTTTGACTCCATGGATGTTAACAGATTCGCAAATCACTATTTATTTTTTGCTTCAGTTTCTTATTATACTCATTTCTAAAAACGGTGATTTTTTTTCCTCCTTATAATTTCATTTTTGAGCAAATTCATAACGTTTAGGAAGTATTTGCATTACATTGTTTTCACCGAAGAATGGAGAATTGCATATGAAATGAAAATATACCCAGTTATAAACAGAAACAGCTTTGTAAATCATTAATATTTATTTGATGTTTCACTTTCTTTGTGTTGTCTCAAAGTTCCCTTTTTAAAAAAAGTACCCTTTTTTTAAAAAGTGTTCCCGTGACAAAATTTGCCGAGTTTTTTTGGGTAGAAGGAGGAGGGAATATTTTGATGAAATTTGCTATTTTTTTTTTTTTTTTCAATCGCTTGATCTTGATCTCTCAACAATGTTTTTTTCAAAAATATGAAGGTCATTATAATCAAAGAAAAATAAAATTATCAGAAGAGATCCCTCTTTTTGCATAGCTTTCAATCATGATGAAGCAGTCTTTATATACCATATTCATCGCTTGCTGTTTTTTTTTTTATGATTATTTGGCAAAATTTGCATTTTTTTGTGGTACCTAGACAATTTGAAAATTGCAATATAGAAAATGCTTTATCGGCCAAGAACGTAAATAAACACTTTAATCATTAGCTATTGAATGTTTCAATTTCATATGAAACATCTCTACATTATGCCTAAGATTGCCGGCAATAACATCGCAAGGTTTGGAGGAAGGAATAGCGTTTCCACGAAAAAAGAATACTAATGGAAATAAAATAACTTACGTAAAGTGAAAAAACCAATGTATTTCGATCATTATAAGATAAGTAAAGAAAAAAAATATAATTATCATAGCATTGCATTAAACAGAGATAGCAAAAATGCAGTCTCTCAACAATGTTTTTTCAAAAAAATTAAGAGCATTATAATCAACAAAGGAAAATAATTGTAATCGATGTAATTTGCCGTTTTATCAAATTTATCCTTTTTTCGTGATTTTTTTTGTGAAATTTGTCGGTTTTTTTGTAATTTTCGGAAATTTGTCATATTTTCGCTTTTTTTTCTTTGCAAAAATTACCTGTTTTGCGATCTTTTAATGAAATGTGCCTCTTTTTTTCATCTTTTGACAAACTGTGTTGTTTCTCACAATCTGTTTACCAATATTTGCGTTTTTTGAAGTACCTAGACAAATTTAAAGTATTTTCACGATCTTTTGACGAAATTCACATCTTTTACGGTACCAAGACAAAATTATATGTCTTCTCAGGGATTTTCGGTGAAATTTGTCGTTTTTTCCCGCTATCTTTCGATGTAATTGGCCGTTTTATCGAATTTATCCTTTTTTCGTGAAATTTGTCTTTTTTTCGTTATTTTCAGAAATTTATCATATTTTCGCTTTCTTTTCTTTGCAAAAATTACCTGTTTTACGATCTTTTGATGAAATGAGTTTTTTTTTCATCTTTTAACAAAATGCGTTTTCTCACAATCTGGTACCAATATTTGCGTTTTTTGAAGTACCTAGACAAATTTAAAGTATTTTCACGATGTTTTGACAAAATTCACATCTTTTATCGTACCAGGACAAAATTATTTGTTTTCTCAGGGATTTTCGGTGAAATTTTTCGTTTTTTCTCTCTATCTTTCGATGTAATTTGACATTTTACCGAATTTATCCTTTTTTCGTGATTTTTTTTGTAAAATTTGTCGGTTTTTTCGCTATTTTCAGAAATTTATCATATTTTCGCTTTTTTTTTTCTTTGCAAAAATTACATGTTTTGCGATCTTTTGATGTAATGTGCCTCTTTTTTTTCCATCTTTTGACAAAATGTGTTGTTTTCTCACAATCTGTTTACCAATATTTGCGTTTTTTGAAGTACCTAGACAAATTTAAAGTATTTTTACGATCTTTTGACGAAATTCACATCTTTTACGGTACCAGGACAAAATTATTTGTTTTCTCAGGGATTTTCGGTGAAATTTGTCGTTTTTTTTTCTCGCTATATTTCGATGTAATTTGCCGTTTTATCGAATTTATCCTTTTTTCGTGATTATTTTTTTGTGTGAAATTTGTCGTTTTTTTCGTTATTTTCAGAAATTTTTCATATTTTCGCTTTTTTTACTTTGCAAAAATTACCTGTTTTGCGATATTTTGATGAAATGTGCCTCTTTTGATCTTTTGACAAAATGTGTTGCGTTGCGATATCAATATTTGCGTTTTTTGAACTACCTAGACAAATTGTATAAATTTTCGTGATCTGTTTATAAAATTCATGTTTTTTATGATAAGAGGACAAAATTATTTGTTTTCTCGGGGATTTTCGGTGAAATTTGTCGTTTTTTCTCGCGATCATTCGATGTAACTTGCTGTTTTATCGAATTTATCCTTTTTTCGAGATTTTTGTTTGCGAAATTGTTGTTTTTTTTTTTAATTTTTTTTTTTAAACTTGTCATTTTTTTCACTATTTTTAGCTAAATTTACTTTTTTGCGATTACCTGGATAAATTTTATGTGCTTTTTATATCTTTGGGTGAAATTCAGGTCTTTCGATAAAGTTTATCGTTTTTCTCGAGCTCTTTCGATGAAATTTGACGTGTTGTCACGATTTTTCGATGTAATATGCCGTTTATTGAAGATCTTTTTGCAAAATTTGTTGTTTTTTTTTGCGAAATTTTTCTTTTTTGTGATTATTTGATGAAATTTGCTTTTTTTTAATCCTTTGACGAAATTTGTTGTTTACTCACAATCATTTGTCGAAATTTGTTGTTTACTCACAATCATTTGTCAAAATTTGTTGTTTTCTAACAATATTTTGAATTTTTTTTCATAATGTTTACAAATTTGCCATTTTTTAGGGATTTTTTTGTCAAAATTTGCATTTTTTTCGAAATTTTTTCATGAAAACTGCCATTTTTTAAACGTTTTGGCAAAATTTTGATTTTTTGCAATACTTTTGCGAAATTTGTTTTATTTGGGATACCTAGACATTTTTTTTTTTTTTTTGCAGTTTTTTGCAGTTTTTTGACAAATTTTTTAGAGATCTTTTGAAGAAATTTGTTGTTTTTTGCAATCTGATGACGAAATTATTTTTCACATCTATTTATACAATTTCCGGGTGATGTTTTTTTGGGGGGTGGGGGGGGGGGGTATTTTGACGAAATTTCCTATTTTTGTGATTATTTGCCAAAATTTGCGTTTTTTATGGTACCTAGACAAACTTTGGTGCATAGCAGATGATTTCAAGCATTTTAAAAAAAATTAACAGTTGAAAAATAATCTTCAAACATTTTTAAGAGTCTGTGACGTGTGTCGCAGCGTTGCACCCGGGATCATGTCATGTTGATGTTACATTGGTAAATGGAAAAACATATTGAAATTTTTAATAAATATTAATCTTTAAAAAAATTTCTTTAAAAAAATTTTTATAGCGGCAAAATACTTTTTTTTCTTTGGTTCTTTCACTTTGTTGCCGTCAAGTTTTGACGGGTTTCACCTAGCCAGAATAAATATTATCATTAATTTTTTTAATATGTGAAATTTACATGTATTTTTGATTTATGAAAAAGTAATACAAAAGTAGTTGAAAATGCAAATGTTTATTTGTTGAATGGGGTGGGTAATGTAACAACAAATTAACCACTGAGAGGATCATTGTTATAGTTGTTGCTAAATGGCAAACTATAAATTCAGTCTTATTTTGCTGCGAAGTAAGTGAAATATGTATATTTTGTATGAAATGTGTAATGCCAGTAATTTATGATTCATTCATGTCATGTATAATTTATTGGTGTTGTATTTGTAAATGGAAAACTATCAAATGAGAGATTCTAATTCTATGACAGCACGTTTGAATGTAACTCGGCCAATTGCGGGTCATTTGCCTGGATGTAAAATGCAGGTTTTTCTTTTATTTATTGAAATTTTTGCTGAAGATTAGTCGTTAAAAAATCCTTTAATAGCTGGAAAAATACCTTTTTCTTTCTTCGGTGCCGTCAAGTTTTGACGGGTTCCATCTAGTTTTAATTTAAAGACTTAAAAAAGTAAATGACAATCTAAATTATCTAGTAAGTGCGGTAGCTATAGTTATAAGAAAAGAAATTTGTGATTGAGAGTCCATGCATGAGACTGACGACGATATACTAAAAAAATGCATGTAGAGATACAAACCTCTATGTAGGTAGTTTTGTATTTCTCTGGCCGATTTCGAATTTTTTATAAGGTTTTTTTCATTTAATTTTTGATGCATTTATTAGTTTTTTCAAATGTTGAGACAATTTTTATACATTAATAGGAATAATACTGTTTCAATCTTATAGCCAAATATAGTACATTTTATCTCTTTTTCAATAAAGTTTCTTCAAAATTCGTACAGTCATTTTAAAAAATTTCGAGAATATTTAGATAGATTTCTTTTTGTGTTCTTTCAGTTTCCTTCAAAAATCATAGGGAAAAATACACTGCTTTAATTTGACATTATAGACAATGAAAATTTCTATTTTTCTCTAATTTGTGAAAATTTAGTGACTATATTTTAGATACTGTTTTAAAAGTAGGCATACATACTCAGAAAAATGTTTTCGACCCGGATATAATGTTTTTGTTAATTTGGAGTGACATTTTTCTTTACTTTAGCAAAACACTCGCGATACAATTATAAAAATGAACTAAACCGAGTCGTTATCCATTAATAAAAAGAATGATGTCCAGTTAAACTGATGGCATAGAGCTCATAGGCTATGCATACTAATTGTATATTACAGCCTTGTATAATAATGCCCTTCTAAAAAAATAAGGAAGGAAGAACATTCCCCCCAATTTTCTTTTTTTATACTTATCACTGAAGCTCCAAAACTAATCAGGGATACGCCTTATCATATAATAAACCTATATCCAAAATTCGAAGCAAGTCTAATAATTCTGCATAAAATCCCATTTATGTAATTTAAGAAACGTTTTCCTCCGTTCCCTCCTTTATAATTAATCATTAAACCTGCAAAACTGTTCTGAAATTTAACTTATCAGAAAAATCCTACATCCAAAATTTAAAGCAAATCGGATAACTCTGCATAAAACTCTATTTAGCTAACTTAAGGGGGAGGTAATCGCCCGTACCCTCCTTTATAATTAACAAAAGAAAATACCACAACAAATGAGCTACGCTTCTTACTACTATGAAACTGTATACATATATTGAAACAAATCAGTTAAATCTGTATGAAAAACCATTTACATAAATTATGAGGGGTAGTTTCCCCTATCCTCCCTTTATACTTATCCAGTGAATTCCAAAAACAAATCAGATACTCGTACGAACGGCCATTTCAGAATAAACCTTTATACAAAATTTGCGGCAAATAGATAAATTTTGCGTGAAAAACCTAAATTAAGACGGGGGGGATTCCCCCCCAATCCCCCTCTTTAAACTTATCCAATGAACACCCAATACTAATCATGAAGGCACCTCATTAGAATGATACTACATCTAAGATTTGAACGAAATCTATTAATTCTGCAGGAAAAACCAATTTACATAAATTAAGGAGAGGGGCAATAGCCCCCGTTCCCCTTCTTATACTTATCGAAAGAACTCTCAAAACAAATCAGGGAAGCGTCTTGTCATAATAAGCCTAAATCCAAAATTTCATGTAAATCGGATATTTTTATCATGCGCGTTACGTACGAACGCACGCACGTACATACATACAGAACGGGCGGGCACAAAAGCTCTCAGGCTTTGACAGCCTGTGAGCTAAAAACTAAAATAAAAAGATTTTTTTCGGACAAACCCTCCATTTTCTTTCCGAAAATGAAAAGAGCGATTTCACTGATTTGCGAAAATTAAGGAAACTGATCAAGATATCGGTCTGACATTTAAACGAATGAAACACATAAAAATTTTAAAGAATGGGGGATTTTAATTTCGGAGAGAGGAAGGATGTTAGAGCAAATTATTAAAACATTTCCGCTCTATAAGTCATTATTTTATTTCAGATATTTAGTGGAGGTCTCTGATACATATTTTTATAATATATAAAATTTTGAAGAAGTGGGTTGAATTCCGAAGACAGTATTGCTCAGATACCGGGTAATTCAAAATTCGAAAAGCTTGTTTAAACGCCTGACTATCATGGCCCCTGATGAGACCTGTACATTTTGCCTTCTGAAAAACTTGACCTAAGGTTTAACATGGTTTCGTCGGAACGTTTTTTCACTCGGTATACCCTAAGCAGTCACCAGGAGCCTAATTTCCAACTGTGTGTAGTAAGATCATTTAGAAAAATTTGTAAGTAGATATATAAAATCATTCAATAGTGATTTTAGGTTTATTGAAATTTATTATCATTGGCCAAATATTTATTGGTAAATAGTGTATGTGTGTGTGTATGAGTGTTTGCGTTTAAAAGATAAGGGCATAAGAAAGGACATTTCAGATATCTGAGATTTTAATTACAAAGATTTTTTCTTAGACATATTTTCTTCTTTAATGAAACAAGCAACTCGAATGAATATTTTTGGATAAAAAAGGTTACTTTGACAAAGGATACTGCTATTTTTTAATGATTTAAATATACTAAATAAAATGAAATAATTGACTGGCTTTTAATGATTTAAATTTTATTGGAATATTATCAATTTCATTTTAATAATTATTGAAAAATATAGAAAGTTAAAAAAAGCAATTTTTTTTTTAACAATACTAATTATTTTATAAAATGTATGATACTGGTTAACAAAATGTTACGCTTAGTAGAAGAATTTATCTTAACTAAATAGCAATTCTAATAAATGTTTCTAACTGCTTTTTAATGAAAGAAACTGAATGAATTGGTTGTATTTTAATGATTAAATTTTGAACGAAAATATCTTTTAAATAACATTTTATCAGATAAATGTAATGCCTGGACGAACAGTTTAATGTATTCACAAATTTTAACAAGTTTAATTATTTCTAAAAATGTGCGATCTTTGTTAAAACTCTTCGTAAAATAATTTATGATGCGGATAAGGCTTTCGCAAACAACAGCGTGTGTTTCTGAAATATTCAATAAGAAATATATGCAAAAATTAAGGAACTAATGTAATATTTTCTGTGTGTGTGTTCAATTTTTTTAAATCAAAAAACGAATTTTTAAAATATATAAAAAATCGATGCTAATAAGATTCTACGAAAAGAAAAGTAAAAGACACATTTCAGAGCTTTTCTAAATGAGCTCTATGGCTTTAATGAAAGAAGTTTAGTAGTTAATGTATGTTCCTCCCGGTAAAATATATACGATAACTGCGATAATGAAATCGAGACTATCTTTTATATTTGTTTTCTCTGGGGGTATATTATTGATTTACAGGAGGTAGAACACGAAAAAGGTAGAAACGATTGGTTTTGAAGTCGAGCATTACAGATGTAAGAGCATGTAATAAACAGCTTATACCATCTTCTTATTTTCTCTTTTTTTAAAATTTTTTTAACCTATAAGTGATATCAGTGAAACAAGTTTTATAAAAAGAAAAATAAAAAAAAGAAAAGGTAGAATTAGGAAATATATATTCTGTTCTATGCTTAAGTTTGGATTTTAATGTATACTGTTGATGTTTAATAAAGAAATGTCTGTCATGTTAAAACATAAAGCAATTGGAATAAGTATGTATAAAAAGGGTCTTCTTAAGGGTAAAGAATATTTTAAATGCAGCATTTCATACACTGTTATGCATATCTTTTTATTTAAAATATCAAGTATAAATATTAACCATGAAATGCAGAAAGAAATGCAACAATTTTGAAAAACGAAATATAAATAAAAAGGCATGATTTTTTTCGAATATATTCAGTTTAATAACACATTTATTAAACTGTCACATTACAACATGATTTCGATGATAAAAGAGTTAGTTTTAAAATACAGAGATTGAATTTTTTCTCTCCTGGGCTACAATCTTTTAGATTTCAATAAGGTACCCTGGGGTAATAACGCCCGGCGGGGTAATAACGCCAAATGCTTATATTTTGCATAATTATGATATAATCAGGTAAATGACACCCATGTGCTCTGCGCAGAAGGGTTTTGAGTCATATAAATCGCAAAAAACAGCTTCAAGTTAATTTGTTTCATTTTTAGGTCTTATTGTTTTTACAAGCAACTAAAATTAACGCTTGATCTAAAATTTGCGAGATAAGGTTCTTGATCTGAAGACTATATTTTTTATCCACAAATACTTTGTTTATTACATAAATTTGTAATATATTTCATGTACTTTCAAATTGTTGTAGAAGATTTTGGATATCTTCTCGAGATAATTTGTAGCTTAGGATTTACTGTGCAATAAGTATCCTGGGGTATAAACGCCAGGGATTGGCGTTATTACCCCGGTTGATTCTTAACAGTGGCCGAACTATATCCGAAGGGGTGTTATATATTAATATGGAACAGCATTATCATCATTGTTGAAATGGTAAGATTAAGGGGGGGGTGCCCAATACTTAAAAATAATCTCTCTATTTTATTTTTTATTATATTATTATTTTTTTACTAATGTAAAAAATAACTTTTAACTCTTGTAAATAAAACTATATCAAAATGTTTTCGAGATTCAAATTCGAACATTTTCAAAATCAAGTTTGTATTAAATTTCTACTGGATTGTTCAATTGAGTTCGAAATTTTAACTGTCCGCTTTCTCAGCGTTCGGTTTTTCAAAACTTTATAAATTTAACCTTCAACTGATGTGACAGAAATTGTAACGTATGAATGTGATGCGGTTTGTGAGACCACAAAATTGAAAGATGAATAAAAGGCTGTAATAACTCATAGGATTGTGTTTTTGTACTAAACTTTTTATACAAGAACATTATACTTAACACTAGAACCGCGGAGACGGGTCATTTTGACCCGTACTGAGTGAAAACATGTCGATTCAAACCAGATAATTCTTAAAATAATTTATATACAGGGTGATTCATAAAAGATGGGCAGAACTTTAAGGGGTTATAGTACACTTAAAGACAAATAATATTAAATAGGAGACTAAGGGTCCCAGACGTATTCCCAAGGAGATAGGGGGCATTAAAGTTTAGGGTCCGAAATTTCAAATGATTATAAAAAATGGAAAAATTGGTCGATTCGTTTGCGCTTTTTGCAAAAAATTTTCTTTATGCCAGTATTTTCTTGAAATAAAATTTTAAAGTTCAATTTCAAAAAATGCCGATAGGGGGCGCTTTAGACTTTGGAGTAACAAACAACTATTTTTTAATGT
This sequence comes from Maratus speculifer, assembly GCA_964019185.1. Classification (NCBI taxonomy): domain Eukaryota; kingdom Metazoa; phylum Arthropoda; class Arachnida; order Araneae; family Salticidae; genus Maratus; species Maratus speculifer. The sequence goes on from OZ025299.1 coordinate 157,688,902, forward strand.
TATTTTTTGTATTTCTTTAAATGATTTCGAAAGCTTAGACTTAAACTTAAATTTTGATCTAAAAATCTGAGTCCTAACGAGTAGTTAAATAGCGTAAACTGAAATTTGAAACCCTTCTCCCCCCAGAACAAAAATCAGTTATTCCCGATCTTTGTGTCGTAGATTAGGCTCTAACTACTGCCGCGTTTTGCTAAAATTATTCTTTATGTCAGTATTTTCTTGAAAATAAATTTTAAAGAAAATTTTCAAAAAATTCCGATAGAGGGCGCTTTAGACTTTGGAGTAACGAACAACTATTTTATACTGTTATTTTTTGTGTCTCATTAAATGCTTTCTAAAGCTTAGACTTAAACTTTCAGCCCAAAATCTGAATCGTTAGACGTGGTTAAGTTTCTGGGGATATGGGTTTGAAATTTCTACTCCTGAGCACAGTTCAGTTTACCATGTCCACACATTGTGTGCTGTGATACGAGGTAAAAAGACACAAATTAGGATTATGTTACCAAAGCATATTTATTAACATGTAATTACAATAAATGTTCAAAATTGTGACCACCAGAGGTTATGCGCGCAGAACAACGGTGAAGAATGGAACGGCGAACATTCGCGAAAACATCAGGCTTTTCGAGCACTTCCCCTACAGCGGCGGAAAGTCTGGCGACCAGTTCCTCGGGGGATTCAATGGGTGTCTCATACATAAGAGCCTTCAATTGTCCCCAAAAAAAGAAATCGAGGGGTGAAAGATCTGGCGAGCGAGCAAGCCAAGCAACAGGACCACCTCGACCAATCCATCTGTTCGGAAATGTGATGTCCAGATAGTTGCGGACGTCTCGTACGTAATGGGCTGGCGCTCCATCGTGCTGGAATCACATGACCCGCCGGATGCGTGGAGGAACAACGTTTAACAGGTCTGGCAGCACATGTTGCAGAAATGTGAGGTATGTTTTACCGTTGAGGCGTTCAGGAAGAAGGTACGGTCCGATTAGGTGGTCTCCGAGGATTCCTGCCCAAACATTGATGGAAAAGCGTCTCTGATGAGCATGTGGATACGTAGCATGTGGATTGACATCCGCCCATACATGTGCATTGTGTGTGTTAAATGTACCTTCACGTGTGAAGGTACATTCATCGGTGAAAAGCACAGTTCGTCCAAAATGGGGATTTAGCGCGTTCTGCTGCAGAAACCAGCGGGCGAATTCAATACGATTTGGATAATCCCCTGGAGACAGTTTCTGGACTCGTTGCACATGAAACGGGAGCAAATGTTCATCCTTCAGTACCCTCCAAGTCATGGACTGTGAGGTATCCACCTGCCTAGCCACTGTTCGTGTACTTGTACTTGGCTGCGCCGCTACTACATCCAGAATGGCTTCTGCAACAACTACTGATTCGTCCTTTTTTGCATGACCTGCATTCGACCGGGAAGAGAGAAATGATCCCGTCTCACACAACTGTCTGTGCAAGCGCTCGAAAGTTTTGCGGTTAGGCAACCGCCTGTTGGGAAATCGCTCTCCGTACATTCGTTGTGCCTCTGCACCACTTCCATCTGCCGCTCCGTAAATTAAATGCATCTCAGCCTTTTCCTTATTCGTGAAGGGCACCATCTTCCGATTCATTACTACAGCGACTTACACTTGACTCACCGTTCAGTGGTTTTTATGCCTGAATCGTGTCGAAATTTTGCATACGTGTTCTTCTTCCCCATTTGACATTTGCATACTTTCTGTCTCCTTCTTCACCCGGTGACTAACGTCAGGAATGGAGCTTTATCGTTTTCATGAGCGATGTTTCCAACTGTGCAAGTGCCTTTATGAGTGAATTCCGACTATGCAGTCCTTGACGAAAGTTGTATTTTTGCCTCGTATCGCAGCACAGAATCGTTGGGCATGATTAAGTAGTGCAAACTGAACTATGTTCAGAAGTTGAAATTTGAACCCCCTCCCCTCGCTACTGAACCACGCTCAGCGATTCAGATTTTGAGCTGAAAATTTAAGTTTAAGTCTAAGCTTTAGAAAGCATTTAATGAGACAAAAAATAACGGTATAAAATAGTTGTTCGTTACTCCAAAGTCTAAAGCGCCCTCTATCGGAATTTTTTGAAACTTTTCTTTAAAATTTATTTTCAAGAAAATACTGACATAAAGAATAATTTTAGCAAAACGCGGCAGTAGTTAGAGCCTAATCTACGACACAAAGATCGGGAATAACTGATTTTTGTTCTGGGGGGAGAAGGGTTTCAAATTTCAAATTTCAGTTTACGCTACTTAACTACTCGTTAGGACTCAGATTTTTATATCAAAATTTAAGTTTAAGTCTAAGCTTTCGAAATCATTTAAAGAAATAGAAAAAATAACGTTAAAAAATAGTTGTTTGTTACTCCAAAGTCTAAAGCGCCCCCTATCGGCATTTTTTGAAATTGAACTTTAAAATTTTATTTCAAGAAAATACTGGCATAAAGAAAAATTTTTGCAAAAACCGCAAACGAATCGACCAATTTTTCCATTTTTTATAATCATTTGAAATTTCGGACCCTAAACTTTAATGCCCCCTATCTCCTTGGGAATACGTCTGGGACCCTTAGTCTCCTATTTAATATTATTTGTCTTTAAGTGTACTATAACCCCTTAAAGTTCTGCCCATCTTTTATGAATCACCCTGTATAACTGCACAAAAATTATTTAAAATAAGCAAGTTAAATAGACCTAAATAGAAATTCTGATGTGAATTTTTTTTTATAAAACTTGGGTAAATCTTCCCGCGGTTCTAGTGTTAATATTCACCTATTTAGTCTCTGGTGATAGTACTAAAATTCCAAATGAAACAAAATTTCGGTAGTGTTTGCAGTTAAACTGAAAATTACAAGTTAAACTAAAAAATTAAAAGAAAAATAGTGGTCTACGAGACCGGTAACATTAGTTAAAGGTTAAAATGCGATCCATGATTAAAAATCACAGAATACTGTTCCTGCGCTAAACCTTTTGTACAGAATTATGTAATTCTAATTAAATTTAATCTATTCAAATATTTCTAAAAATATTACGGGAACTCCAAACGAAAGAGAATTTTAGTTGTAACTATAGTTAAACTGGAAAATACAAGTTAAACGCTATTTTTTTGGAGGGGGGGGGGGAGGGGATACAGTGTTCAGTCAGATTGCTAACAGCAATTAAAGGTTAATTTTGTTGCTAATATAGAGATAATGATATATAACCATATGAATTATGTATAAAATTGAATAAGAGATCTCTTTGGAATAATATTTTTTAATAAAAAATTTTATTCAATTTATTAAAAATTTATTAAAGCATGCTCTTTAAAACGTCGACAATTTAACTGTAGGTTTGGAGAATCCGCATTAGTGTGGAGTTATGGGTTAAAAACTATTTACTAGATTACTATAATAGTATTAACGCTTAACTGCTGTGACAAAAATTGTCGCATAACTTACTGTGAGCGGCATGTCAGACCGCTTAATCTAACGATGAATAAACTGTTAAATTAACTTTCAGAATATTATTTTTGTATTGAACCTTATATACAGGACTATTATAAATAAAATTCAGCTATTCAAAAGTTTCTAGAGATAGTAATAGGACTCCAAATGAAACAAAATTTTCCCGGTATCTATAGTTAAACTAAAAATTGCAAGTTAAACTCTGAAGCTTGAAAAACTCAGCGGTATGTGAGACGCTAACAGCAGTTAAGGTTTAACAAAAATATTTATTACATATAACTAGTTATTATAAAACTTAACATGATTAAAATATTACATTATGAATGGTTAAAACCATGCAATGTTTCTTATAATCATAGTTAAGCGGGACTTTTTAAGCAAAGAGGGACACATGGTATTATATTCTGATGAAGCTCCCCCTCACTCCTTATTCTTTCACTTTCACAAAAAAATCAATATTTTCTATCGCATAGAATGCATGCATGGGAATATAAATACTGATTCAAATAATCCGTGCAATGTTTCTAATAATTCTATTTAAATGGTCATTTTTAAGCAAAACGTAGCTTAGAATCTGATATTCTTTTGCCTCCTCCCAACGCCACCACCACAGCTTTCTTTTTCTTTCAGAGTCACAAAAAAATTGTACATTTTCAGTAGCGTAGATTGCAATTTGTCAATTTCTAGAGCTGCAGAGTTTGTATTTTTAGAATTGGGCAATCTACATACCATTATTCCATCTTATTTTATAATTTTGTTTGCATGGCGTTATTACCCATATAGGTGGGTATTAACGCCAAATAGCATTGGTCAAGAAAAAACGCCATTACATTTTATGAATACATATCTGTTAAATTATTTTATTTTATATAGATAGTCAATGAGTTGCTGTATCAGATCCTATATTTGTTTGAAAAATACAATCTAAAACTAAGCCGTGAAAATTGGTAGAACCTTAACGTGGCGTTATTATCCCAGGGTACCTTATAATGTTTTGGAATGTTCCTTTATAAACAACTTGTTTTAAAAGTCTGAATGTACAGTAATCCACAGGAGATATATGGGAAGACTTTGGCGTGATGGATTTAAAGGGAATAACCTCAAATCCGGTTTCATTTCTTATTTATATCTAAAAATACAACAGTAGATTTAGAGATCAACATATCGTAAGGTGAACATCATGTTCCTTGTTTTGATTAGTTTTAAATCAAGTTTTTTAAATCTTGATTAAAGTTCCCCTAGAGATTTAAAATTTTTACAGCAGTTATTTAGCAGGGGGGTCTTTTAAACCATACGTTCTCACATTAAAGTAAATGTTGAAAATTCCTTTATTCGGTATGCATTTTTTAAATTATTATTCAATCAGATATAAACTTTGACGTTTTTTTCCATTTTTTATCTAATTTGTTTTATGCGAGCAAATATTAAGAACGTTATTATTTAAAAAAAATTATTTTATTTTTTTCAAAAAGTTTTATTAAACTAATTTTAATAATCGTGTAAGAGTATTTTACTTTGAAAACAAAATTATATAGCCTTCTATTCATTATTTATTTTCCAGCGATTAAAAACATACAAAACTTTCTTAATGATACAGATAACAATTAAACCCTGCTTCAATTTGTTGCCATTTAGGTCATATATACCCTTTTCATTTAAATTAAATCGCATACACTATATGGCAAAAGGTGACAGTCCACTTGCGATTTTAGACACATTTTGTTAAATACCTAGGAAAATATATGAAGAACTATCCTGAAACTCCAAGTGTGTAAACATACCGTAATTTCGGGTGTATAAGCCGCGGCTCAAACAATTCTTTTTGGACCCAGAAAACTTATTTAGTGATTGAACAGAAGTATTTACGACGATCTAAGAAGTAACATTCATTTAAAAAAAAAATTCTGGGTCGAAAAAGAATTGTTTGATCCGCGGCTTATACACCAGAAATTACGGTAATAGTACAAGTCATACATTTGCTTTCATAAGTTTTTTTCGCGTGGCTCCATAGGGGACGTCAACAAATTGAAAAAAAAGAATATATTTTGGATATTCCTGTCAAACTAATGTATAAAAAGCCTTCAAACTGTACATTACAATTAAGTGGCTTATTGTTATAAAATTTTTTCATTTTTATGCGGATAACATGTATACTCGTTGCGTATACATGTTATTAATTGTAATTAATTAGCTGAATGGTTTTTTAAACACAGTGCCCATTTTTTCAAGTTTTTTGCTTATAATTTGCAGAGTTCATAATATAAAATGTTGTTATTTTCCGAAAATATGACAAATAACATTGTACATAATACCCTGTAATCAGAATTAAAAAATAATAAAAATTATATGATGAATAAACAGGTTTACTAAATAATTTTAATTGCACATGTGTAAACGCTATCGCAATTTATTTGTATATTGTGTTAGCTAAATATATAGAGAAACTTTTGTGGAAGTCTCAAAAACATAGCTTGAAAATTCTAAAAGTGATCGTTGAGAGAATTAGCTGAAAATCCGTTGTTCCCATAATGAAGCAAAAAAAATGAGGGGTTGTACCCAAATATAGTAATACGTGCCACATTGTGTAATCTATATTGAGTCTAATCAAATGATAGAGGAATACAGTCCTTCATCTTTTTGCTTCTTTAAATTGTTTAGCCCCAATGCTGAAGTGTGACATTTTTAAAATATTAAACCAAATATATGTTTAGTTAGGGGTATGTTATAGAATAAAACATCATTACGTACACTATTTCTTTTACTCAAAATCTCTAATGATTCCCTAATTCTCAAAGTATAATTTGATGTTGACATAATAACTTTTGCGTTCTCGAAATCTTTTTTCAAATGTTGGCTTTTATTTAAACTTGAAATTGTAGTAGATGGTCGGTTAAAGTTATATCTCTCATCCGCTGCGCCAATCTTTTTTTAAATTTCCGTGTGGTCATGCATATGTAGCAAAACACATTTTGTTATGTTTTAAATGCAATAGAATATACACCTGCATTTTCATTGTTGGGTATGGGACCGATTTTCTTCTGAATTAAATATATTAATTTTATTGGAGATTGGGCTATTAAATTAACATCAAATTTCCTTATCTTTTCTGTTTGCATATGAGTTTTAAGAGAAATGTTTGTTTTAAGCTTTTAAGGACCAGTTCATTTTCTAACAGAATCATTTTTTCTGTTTACATATGATTTTTAAGATAAATGTTTTTTAAGGACCAGTTCATTTTCTAACATAATATTTTAATAAATTTGTATACACTTTTTTAGTGAATCATTGTATTTTGCCATGAAATTTTGCTACTGAATGTATTTTAGCCACTTATTAATGATTGACTTTGATGAAAAGTGTTAAAAAATGGATTTCAAGGTTCTAGATTATTCTTGCCTCATATGCAACTTGCATTGCAGCAATGAATTAGCCAATAGTAGGGGAAGGTGGGGCACCTTGGGATGTTTTTAGTAAAGAATTTTTCTAAATTTTAACAATATTTATTCTTATTTTAGAACCAATTATATATAAAGTATAAACATTTTTGCATCAAATAATCTTCATAATAATCTAATATTTCACACAGGAAAGGAATGAAAAAAAAATTGAAAAAAAAATGAAAAAAATTTTTTAATCAAAAATACATGTAAAATTTTTTATTTAATTCTTGAACAAAGCTCTATTTATAAAGTTTTAGATGAACATGAAATAATTTAAGCATCGAAACTTTAATAATTTGAATTGTAACACATGATTTTATTAACAAATATTTATTTGATGCGAAAAAAATTATATTCTTCAAACTCTAATGACATACATGTTTGACCTATTTTGTTTTTTGGAGTGCTAAGTTTTAAAAGAAAATCTATTTAATACACAAATGAGCTATCATGCTTATAAGATTTTTTTTAAATCACAACTCTTGATCTCGTCTTCTCAAAATGGATATCCCATACTTGTTTCTGTTCTCAACATTTTGAATATCCCTTACAAATGCAATAATTCTCAGTTTTCCTGCCAATTTTACCAATGCACACTATACAACAATCGATTTGCCTGTTTCTGGGCCTATCTTGAGCAAGTTTGCAATTCTGTAGGAAAATCAGCATCACATGAACAGTTAAATTCATCACTACTGCCATTACGGAAACCATTTATATTCTTTTACTTCCGTAGGTAATTTTCATCAATTTTGCTAGTGAAACTGCCTCATTCTCACTGCTTGATGAAAATCCTTACCTGTAGTTGCTCTTTTTTTTCCCACTCTGTTACTGCATTTGGTCATTTCAGCATTTTTGGAATGTCTCAAGGTGTCCCAAAACTGAGTGCCCCAAATTGTCCCATCTCGCACATTAAGTAATAAAAACATATTTACACTGCTGATCTTAGCTTTACAGTCCGTTTTTTACCATTAAAATAATAAATCTACATTTTTATCCCAACATGCTCTCACTGGTATTATTTCATATCTTTAATGAAAAATTTATTCTTCAAAACACACATTAATGTTACTCAACCCCATTCAAAACAAAAATATTGGTATTACTTGTTGCCAACAAACACAAGCAATTCCAAAACACATGAGAGAAACTTAGTATCATATATTTGCAATTATGTGTGCTAATTTGCGACTGCAAAATAAAGTCTGTAAATTGAGATGTCCCAAGGTGGGCCATGTCCAAACGTGCCCCACCTTCCCTTAACAGCAAGCAATATTTCCACTTTCATCTGTTTATGTTTCATTTGAATTACTGTATGAATACCTAAAGACTGATTTGATCCACAGAAAATATTTCCCTTCTCGAGCAATCAAACGAAAATTAGCTAATTCCGAAAGTATTCAAGTTCAAAACATCGTATAGAATAATGATACATTAAACAAAAACAATAAATTTAATGATATAATTGAAAGAAATTATAGATTAAAGGAAAAACTACATATTCAAACCGTAGAAAGAGATATAATGAGTTATATCAGAATACTTCAATTAAATTTAAAGAAATTTTGCGAAAGAAAGTTTTCAGAAACTTTCCATAGAACAATGTTTAATCAAACACAATGTCCAGCAGTGTATATCCTCAAACTCACCATATTTAATGAATAATTTTACGAATTCATTAGACTTTAATTGAATATCATGCTAAACTCCCATTAATTAACACAGTGCTTTAATATAAATAAGTTTGGAACTTGTGTATCTCATTAAAGCTTTTACCAGTTTTATGAAACGATGAAAGGAATTTTAATGCATCTGTTTGATATTGTTCTAAATTTCCAAATGAAAGTTTCTTGTTCCAAATGAAAGTGTTAAATTTATTATAATATTAAACTGTTTAAATTGATAAATATTAAAGATCTTATAAAATAAAAATAAAATAAAATAAAAAAAATCTGAAGATATCGGAAAGCGGTTTTGGTTTTCAACAGTATGGATCTTTAAGTTATAAATACATAAAACATAAACATAATTGTTTCAAATGGTATTTTCTTTAAATCTGTCTAATACAATTTGGGAAAAGTTCGAAAAATGATGTTATTTTTCTAGTAGTCTGAATATTAAGGATATAATTACGCTGAAAATAAACATGAAAATTAGATTATTAAATATGATAACACGTACATCGTTGATCAGAAAACATTCAAGCCCAAATATTTAATTGAATAAGTTCTTTGCAATTAAATCTTACTTTCAAACATAGCATATAAAGTTTCATAATTAATATAGAGGAGAGTGGTATACCTCGGACCAATTTTGACTTTTTAATTTTTAATTAAAAAAAATCGCCAAAATTGAAAAAAAAGATTTTATAAAACTTTATGTTGTCACAAACAACATATATTTGTCTTAAATTTTTATATAAATAATTTGAATAACAGTTTTTGAGTTAAAAATAAAATGAAAAGGACCGAGGTACACTACTAGTGGTGAACCTTGGTCCCATTACTCACAAGTGGAAAAAACTTGTTATTTAGTAAAAAAAAAATCTACATTTATTAATAAAAAAGCTACATATATAAATTTTTCCCTTAAAAGCAATAAAAGGATCGATAAATTTTATTTCTTATTATGTTTAAAAAATAAGTAACAGATATAAAACCTCAGAGGAATTACATTTATTATAAATACAAAATACATTAAAACTTATTTATAATTACACTTACTTTTAACCAAGATTAGGTAAGTGAATTCTTCTCGATCTGCCTTTCAGATCTACCAGACGATATTCGATATAGCAGCTTGAACATGATATCATTTTTGTCAACTTCATAAGCAGTAGGATCTTCTCTTTTGAACTTCTCAGAGTTTGGATCTCTTTTTAGATATTGTACTTCATATACATTATCAGTAATTGAAATAATGTCAATGACTGAGAATTTGATTGGCTGGGATAATCAACTTTATGATTGATTTTCTTCTTTGTCTTGAATCGAGCGATCCGTTACACGATAACGTCTGAAATATGAAATCAATTTAAAAAGAATTGTGTCAATAAGTTTGCTAACATGTTACGTAAGGCAAAAATGGGCTTCGAGTGGAAAAAAGTATTTTAAATATGTTGTCTTTAATAAGCAAGTCAAGCATTGGTTAACAATTCATTTATATTAAATTAATTTAGGATTAAGTCTGTTTTATTTTTATTTTTAGAGTATACTTTTTAAATCATTATAAGAAAATATTTTGTGTCAGAAAACTTAATGTTATTTGTCCAATTATTTAGTTACGTTGAGAAACACACTTTTGGCCATTAAAATTGACTCACCAGGAAGAAATGATCTGACGAAAATCAAAACCACGTGAAGTGAAGAAGAGTTAGAATATGCAGATAATTAGTGTTTCAGTGCATTTAGACGGCACAGGCAGGAGAAACGACATCTAAAGCACTGTATAAAAGAATAGCTGCGTAGTGGTCATTCGGAAAGCGCTTTATAAGTTCGGCGTTAGCTCAGAAAATCGTGTTATGCCTCGAATAATAATATGAAATGCTTACCAGCAAGGTTCGGAATTTTATAGATACAAGATTGTTGGCGAGCGAGAGTGTGAATTATTGTTCTGGTTCTGTTCTATCTCCCATCGCATTGGTCGAAGTCCAATCACAGTCATGCGAACATGGACTTAATGGGTGGCTGAGGATCATACTGAAAGCATGCAGGATATTAACCTACTCTCATGACTAACGTTCGAGGGGACAGACATATTGTTGTGACGATGCCAGGCATGCCGCCGGTGTTCTGTTGGTTAAATGAAGACATAATCTTAAGTAAAAGTTAAAACCAAACACTTTATTTAAACCTCCGGGAAATGGGAAGTGGAGCTAAATTCAAAAGTTCCAGTCACTAAACACAGTACTAAGAGATTAAATCATAATCTATACTCACGTCCACGGCTTAAGCTCACCTCGGGGCACTCATACCGGCTCTACCTTCCAAGTTGCGGCTAAATGCTACGTTAAAGCTATAATAAAACAGCCCGTGGCTGCAAACAATCTTTATTTCTCAAAATACGCAACGTATTAAATAATTCTTACCCGCTGACTTTCCTCTTAGGTAACTCAGCTCACAACACAAGCTTACTCGACTCACAATACTAGCTATCTCGCTTTGGAACACCTTGCTTTGCTTCACGACACAATCTATATCACTTGGCTGGCTTCCGCCGCCTCACCACGTCACCTCACAACACAAGCTCATAGCTTTTATACGTTGCAAACTGAAGACGGAGCTATAAATTTGCATAATACTCCTAACCGCAGCTAACTGTAGACTCAAGGGCGCCACATACACTCTGGAAAGTTAAAGCTGAATAAAGGATAGATGTCGCTTTTGCGCCACACATGTTAGAACATTGACGTCACGATCTCACTAAAAATACTAGAGTGCCTTTATCACAAAGGGACACTATGAGGACGGTTTCAACATCATATAGGAAGTTTGCGTTGCTAAATCGTAAGTGTAGTTTCAATCCCAAGTTCGTACATAATCCATGAATAATTGAGAAAGGCAACACAGGAGGCTAATTTACTGGAGACAAGTTTTTATTAATTTCACAGTTCCAAGAAAGGTTGCCGTGCCAGAGAGGGACCCTCGCAGAGATAGGTCCGATCGCTAGTACTTACAGAGAAGAAGTGGTCACAAATACATTTTTCACATCGTCAAGTGTTGGCGCGATACATGTACATAAAAATAGCCAAAAACGACTGATAAGCACAAATTGCGGTGAGAGAAGGCACGTGGAGAGTTTCCGTTAAATAGACTTTCAATGATAGAAACCAAAAGGGCATGATTTGAAATAATTAACGCCAAATGATAAAAGATAGCATATGGCTCGGGAAACCACAAGGATTGCATTCTTTACATAGGGTTAACCAAAAATCTCACGGGCTCAGAAAGGAAATTAATTCAAATGAAATAAAATAAAGACAAACATAGCACATCTGGTTCTTAAGTGAATAGCGTTTAACTATGCTTAACAACAGCCGAGAAATAACTCTTTAAAAGGTTGTTGCTATGGGAAAATACATACATGTACATGAACAAACGGATGTACGTTGTGGTTTTAAAGAAAGAATTAGAGATAACTGAAATTATATTTTAAAGGAAAAATGGCCGTTAGTAACTGAATAGAATTAAAGGGATTAAAAATCTAGCTTATTAAATAAAGATACAAATTAAGTGAATATTGTAATTTTAACTATGGGGAAAAACAATTATTAACTAATATGTAAAGGAAAACGCCTTTACATATATCTCCCCGACGACCGACAAAGAAAAAGCGTGAAACGCGGGAGATAAAAGAAAAAAAAAACCCACAAACACATGCCTCCTCTCAATGCTACAACACCAACTCATAAACAAAACATATTTTTTTTAAAGAGGAACTGGTGATAACTTGTCTAATAATGCAATACACAAGTAGTAAATAAGCAAAGGAAATACATCATGTCTCAATTAAAACAAAAAAAAAACATGCTAATAAGCATGAAAAAGCAAGTAGGTACCTATAAAACTTGCAAAAAGTCTTTTTTTTTAAACTGCAGTGAACTTCTGGACAGCTGTATATTATCTTGTTTCTTTTTTTTCTGTGTGCACACTCAATATTATTCCAGAAGATTTTAATTCAGATTGCTTGAAATTTCTATTCAAGCCAAAGCAATTTTTTATTGCTTAAACAAGTTGGTTACATTCCAACTTCTACTTTATTATTATATTTTTGAGACATGAATTATATTAAAAAGGTAAAATAACACATAAAATATTGAATATATATGTAAGAACACAATCAAACATAATGAGAATTCTGTGACATGCAAGTTTTATAACTACAATAAAAGGAGAAGCAAATAAGCAGAATTATATGATTTACCTTGACTTTATCAATGATTCTCTGTGTCAGAAAAATCTGTTTACTGATCTAGGTTATATTTTGTTTAGGTAAAAAAAACAGTAGTGTACAATGAACTTTAAAAAAAAAATGTAAGAAAACTAGCCTTCTTCAAAAGATTTAATGTATAACGTGTGAGAAAAAAATGTAAGGCAGGTTAATGTGAATCATACACAAGCGTTAAAATAATAGATGTATGTGTGTGTGTGTGAGTGCAGCCCGAAACACCATTCGGTGTAGTAACTGAAGACTATCAGCATGCGGCTGCATATGTGAACAGGGAAAGAGTACAAAAAAATAAGGTTTACCTGTGTACAAACTGATCAGAAATAATGAAAACTTTACAAGTATATCATGTGTAATGTCTTAATGGACAATAAAAGAGCGTAATGAAAAAAAACTGACATGGTGTACATCTATTAAATTGAGAAAAGTCCTGTTAAATCAAATTTCCGCTATACACACTACTAAAAAGGATGAATGTAAACACGGTGTAGTATGGAAAAACTGAAAATTGAAACCGCAACTACAAATTAATTTTAGAAAACTTGGGAAAACACATGAGCGGTGCATGTAATAACAAAATGTGCAAAAAAAAAAAAAAAAAAAAAATATCCAACAAATTTCTGACAAAGTGTAAACGATCATATGAACTATGTGAAAGAAATCATCATGTGTGAAAGTAACAGGAACTGACATAGCAAACCTACATAAAAAAAATCGAAATGTAAAGGGCTATAGTACCAGTGCACACGAAGAACTGAAAACACAAGGAAGTAGTATTCTTGTAAACGATGAACTAATGTGTAATGTGTGTGAAACAAAATTTTGGGTACTGAGAGACCCAAATCATGAGCAACGTGTCTAATATACAATGAACAAAAATGCAATGAACTAATGTGTAAATTCAATGAACAAAAGTTCCTCCTGTACACTAAGCACAAAACCCATTGTGTTACGTTTAGAAATTTACCGTTGTTTACACTGCCAGTTAAGGGTTAAATTATGAAAAAAAACAATCTTGCTGTAATTTTGTTATAAAAGGCACAACAATGTCCAAACAGTGAATGAAGAAAAAAACAACGAAAAAAAAATTATCGTGAAGTGAAAAAAATGTGGAATTTCTAAGGTAAATTCTATCCAACAAATTCTAAAAATGTAAAAAAAATCCAATCTTTTTTTTTTTTTTTTGGAAAAAAATGCAACAACAATATACCTTCTTTCCTGAAACAGAAAATACAGTCATGAAAAATAAATAGAGCAACATAGTAAACAACCAGTATGTGTGTAAAAAAAAAATCAATGAACAATCGTGTAAAGTGTAATAAGGGTCTGGTTAAACTCTAAATCATCTACCTTGAGTTTCGTATAAATCATCAATGAACTACTATGTATGAGGAAATAAATATACTGTCGAATACTATCTTAGCAAAAGAATACAACTAATAAAATAAAATGTTTACATACACAATATTATTAAAGTTAAAGTGTAAATGATTTAAAATTTTATTAAGAGGCATCAAATCTAAAATAAAAAAAAAATCCCCTTTTTTTTTTACCTGATCCAGTCGTGAAAGATGATATGTTTCAAAGCAGGCAAAATAACAAAACATTATACACCGACATGAATTTAAAACAAATGCAGTCATATATTTGAGAGAAAAGAATTGAAATGAGAAATATTGTTATCGAGTCACTATTTGTACAACTAATGAATTATCACCTGTGTGTTTACCTGTGTAAAAGTAATTCAAACGTACAAATTATTTCATGCATGAAAATTTAAATGCATGTGCGATCACTGTGTACAATTAATTTATGTACACACCTTATGTAAAACAAAAAAACTTAAATTATTCTAAGTGTTCGCGTTGTGTGAATAAATAAAATATTAAAAAAATCGTGTAAATAAATCCATTTCAGTCTTTGACTAAGCAAGCGGCCAACTTGCTCAACCAAACCCTGAAATCAAAACATCAGACACATTGCTGCTCCCGGGAAAACAGCGCCGTGAATGATGACCTAACACAAAAATAAATAAAATTTTATGACTGCCAAAATAAAAGTACAAATACATAAAAAAATGTACAGTGTAGGGGTATGCCAAATGCCACACATACCAAAGTGTAAAAATTTAAAAAAATAATATACTTCTACTAGAATGTGTATTGTGTGACTATCTTTCATTTAAGAAGAGGGGAAAACGAGATAGCATCATCTCTGTGGGCGTGTTCAGCGAACTTACCAAAGTGACCAATGTAACCGGTAACTTACCGGAGTGGTATGTAACCGGTAGCTAACCAATTACAGATTCTCTGGACGCACTGGTTAGATTTGTCACGTAGCGCCATCTGTAGAAATAGTAGATTGCCAATTTGATTTAAACAAACTTTCATGTTACCAATCACGTGACCCAACTAACCGGGACTTTTGCTCGGTTAGTTCGGTTCCTTACCGGTCACATTGGTAACTACCTCTGAACGACATCGGTTGCGTACCAGTTAGCAGACTGAACGCTTTGGTAACTAACCAATCTTACCGGTTACTTACCGGTGACATTGCTGAACACGCCCTGTGTGTGTAAGATTTCATATTACATCATGAAAGTGACTCAAAAATATCTAATGGTTATGACAGAAAATCGAATCAAATAGAAAAACTGGTTACTGAAAAATAATATGTGTATTATTATTTTTTTTTTAGAAGACACAGGAATTAGAGAAGTGTATTAAAATCTGGGTAATAATAATAACTGCCAACTTACAACTGTAGGAAAAATAAATTTAACTTGCTCCTTTTTTTTTTTTTTTTTTTTTTTTTTTTACGATGTCACAGATGCAAAAGTTAAACTTTCGAAGCCCAATATTGGACTCTCTATTTAAAATTATGTGTTTAGGTATGATACAAAAATAAAATGTATAGTACTTAAAATATAAAAGTGGGATTGTCACTCTTACCTGTATATACAATAAACATAAACAAGTGTAGGTATATAAAAATTCACAGCAAACATCTATAGGTGTAAGAGAAAAACCACAAGAAAAGTATGGTGTCTATATATATTAAGTGTACAAGTCTCAAAATTATTAATTGCAAAGCAAGTTTTTTTTTTATCTCAGCTAGAAGAGAAATTTTATTTTTATTTTTATTTTATTTTATTTTTTTGTGAACAAATACTACTCTTTTTTTTTTTAAAGGTGTGTAACTATTTCCTAAGAAAAACAAACAGTGTGACTTTAGTCAAGCAAACTGCATCACAAAATATTGTTATTGGAGAGAAGAAAAAAAGAAAAACGAATAGAATGCAATGTGACAATAAAGGCACTGAAACGATTATACACAAAAATGCGAACCAGCGCACTTGGCTGAGTGTATTAACCGCAAGCAACCGACCCGCAATTCAAGAGCTCAGAAATAGATTAAGTAATCATTTCTGAATTGCGAGTTTGTCACACCGCAGAATATCCCTGCATCACCGGAACATCAAAATAGAAAGAAAAAAAAAATGTAGGACCTCCAAAATGACTACTGGTATACACCTGCATATTATGAATGGTAAAAATCTAAAATAAATAGATGAATATTTGCGTTTACGGGGGGGGGGGGGGTAACTTAAACAAGTAAAAATTAAACACATATGAGGATGCAGCGATACACGTGAAAAATTGAAAAAAAAGGCTTTCACTAGTAATGACTGCAAAATGTAAATTTGTGTGTAAAATTGGTGGGGTATCGCTGAATCCAACACACTGACTAAAGTCAAACTGTACATAAACTGACAATTTAATTTGAGAAAAAAAATGTCAACACCACAACTTATTTTATACACCCTTGAAATTATTCAAGAACGAAAAAAAATACACTGCAATAAACTAGTGCCTAATGCATGTCACTGTATATTTAAAAAAGGCAATCATTGTTGTCAGAATAAAATTAATTTCAACTTAAAATAGGTGACTGAGTATAACTGAGAAAGAATTTAATAACAGTCATGCAAAACAATTTTGAGCACTTTTAAAAATATGAGTACTCTTTACCTGTACATAATTGTTCATGTAAAATATATATTTTATATGAAAATATGTGACGAATTACACCAAAAAAATATGTACTGCTTTAAATATTAAGACATTTAACGGAACCACAATCTACTACAAATATATTTACTAAATGTTTACAAACTTGAGACAAAATATTATAAAAATATCTTTAAATAGCTAAAATATAGAAAACTTAAAATATATAAAATGTAATAAAAGCATAAAATTTCTAAGATGAAATAATATATTCAACGGTATCAATTAAAAATATTGGTACCACAATGTTTTATAGAACGTAATGTCAGGTTCTTTTTTTGCCAGTCAAAAGAAGTACTGTCCTGGGAAAAACTTCTCTTCCACTATCATATGCTTAGAAAAAAAAAAACATTTTAAGAACACATAAGCCACTTTTCAGTAATCCTGATTTATGTTTTATCTATTAAACCTATGTTTGTAATAGACACTAGAAAGAGCATACGTCCATAAAAACAAAACAACTTTACACTTCAGCAAAATTCTTATAAACACTACTTACCATCACAACCAAAATTACTTTTTTTATCAGCAAGTATTAAAATATGCACAAAGTTATAGAAACAAAAGATATTAAACTTTTATATCAGATATTTCATAAAATTTTCTTCATTCCTTGTTAATCTCCACAGTAGCACAAAAGGTGAAGAATGCAGTAGATTTAATCGAAGAAAGAATCACGAGAAATTACGCAATGTGCACAGGAAAATATATACAGTTACGCTTAAAAAGTTATTATCGAAGTATCTTATACCAGATTATTTTTGAAACAAAATATTAACTTAACTAAGTTTAAGCAAGAAATTTAGCTTTTTATAGGCTAGAATAATGAAAAGTAAAATTAACTTACATAGCCCACTTATGGGGGGAAAAAAACGTAATCTTTTACGAAAATTTAAGTAAAATCTTGGATTCGTTTACTCTTTTTTTTATTATCCATTTTTTTTAAGAAGGTTGTAACCCAAATAAATCTCAGTGATGCCCGTACGACGAATAACAAAACGAACACATTGTTTCCCGGAAAAATGCATCGGAACTCTATGGCAGAAATTGTCTCTATTTCTTTCTTCACATTATAAAGTACAGAAGCACGGTGACTAATTACTTCTTCATCGTAGCAGACGTATTAAGCGCAACTGGATGAGTCAGATTTGCTGTGATAGTATTCTAGCAGATGAAAAACAGCTGTTTCAGAAAGCGGAGGGAAAGAACATTTTCTTTGATTCACTATCGGCATGAAGAAATAAATAGATGAATTCACCGATGATTAAAGGTTTCAACGGCGGTTCACACTAGAAGAGTCTTTTTTTTTTGTTCGCTTGGTGGTCACTGGAATGCACAATTGAGTTCGCACTTCTTAGGAAATTCAGCATGTAAACAAATCTAATTTGTCGATGACTGATGATATTTTTAAATACCGAAGAATATTAGACGTTGTTATTATGTAGTTTTTTTTTTAATCGTACAATACTGGGATCCCTCTCTGACACTAAATTATTCAAGGACTGGACGAGGCACCAGTTAATATATATGAGGACGGTTTCAACATCATATAGGAAGTTTGCGTTGCTAAATCGTAAGTGTAGTTTCAATCCCAAGTTCGTACATAATCCATGAATAATTGAGAAAGGCAACACAGGAGGCTAATTTACTGGAGACAAGTTTTTATTAATTTCACAGTTCCAAGAAAGGTTGCCGTGCCAGAGAGGGACCCTCGCAGAGATAGGTCCGATCGCTAGTACTTACAGAGAAGAAGTGGTCACAAATACATTTTTCACATCGTCAAGTGTTGGCGCGATACATGTACATAAAAATAGCCAAAAACGACTGATAAGCACAAATTGCGGTGAGAGAAGGCACGTGGATAGTTTCCGTTAAATAGACTTTCAATGATAGAAACCAAAGGGCATGATTTGAAATAATTAACGCCAAATGATAAAAGATAGCATATGGCTCGGGAAACCACAAGGATTGCATTCTTTACATAGGGTTAACCAAAAATCTCACGGGCTCAGAAAGGAAATTAATTCAAATGAAATAAAATAAAGACAAACATAGCACATCTGGTTCTTAAGTGAATAGCGTTTAACTATGCTTAACAACAGCCGAGAAATAACTCTTTAAAAGGTTGTTGCTATGGGAAAATACATATACAGTTGGCAAAAAAAGTATTTGTACACTCTAAAATTTTTAATTTTTAACTAAATAAAAACAGATATTTTGTCAAAAATAGTTTTAATACAGTCTGTTTACCGTGCGTTTTAAATTACACAACAGAAAATTTCGATAAAGATGTAAAATAATTTTCTAATAGGAAAAGTTTAAAAATTTCTTGCAAAAAAAGTATTTGTACATTTCTCCATCCTGATATGTACTGTGTTTTATAGTGTTTATGGTTCAAAGGACTACTTTTACAGAAGCTGTTAACAATTTTTGAGTTCATATTATATTTGTCTGACATTTAATCTAATTTGCTCTTGAAATAATTGAGTATAGAACCTAATACTAGAGAGGCACCTCTAGATATATGAAATCCTATGATTGTGCATAATAAAAATTTAAATTCGCAAAACGAATTTGTAAAAGCTATTAAATTACCATTTACAACTATTGGATGTATAGTGAGAAACTATGAATAAATTAAAAGCATCGAAATTCAATGAAAACCAGGACTTCTTAGCAAACTAACAATGAGGGAAAAAAGGAGTGTTGTTAAAAAAGCTTTAAAAAATCCTATGCGTTCGGTTCAAAAATTTGCTGGAGACCTTGCGACATCTTCTCGCATCAGAGTAATACCTCAAACAATAAAAAATATTCTTATCAATGCAGATTTAAAAGGAAGAACCTCAAGGAAAAATCCATTCATCAGCGAAACAAATAGGCGAAAACGCATAGTATTCGCTTTCGCATACAGAAGTAAATCATTGGATTTTTGGAAAACAGTAATTTTTTCCGATGAGGGAAAATTCGGAATTTTCGTACCATCAAGCATTCGAAAAAATTGGCGTAAAAGTAAAACTGTTCTAGATCCAAAACGTATACTTCAAACTATCAAGCATGTTGGGGGGAATATTATACTTTTGGGATGCATAGCTTCTAATGGAGCAGGACATTTAAAATTTATTGACAATGGAAAGACAGGTTTAACATACATTGATGTGTCGCGCCATAATTTATTAAACTGTGCCAAGAAATTATGCATAGAGGAAGCTTTTCACTTTCTACAGGATAACGACCAAAGCATACTGCTGTGATCACCAGCACATGCTTACGACAATACTCAAAGACGACTGGTAACTCTTCTAAAATCTCTAGACTTGAATCCAATAGAAAATTTGCAGATGCTATTGGATGCAAAAATCCGAAAAAAAATATGTATCAGTAAAAAACAGTTTTAAAGAAGCTCTTATTGTGTCATGGAATATTATTAACCAGACCGCTACAAAAAAGTTGGTGGAATCTATGTCACACCATCTAGAAGTAATCATAAACGCTAAATGAATTCGCACAAAATATTAATTTGTATCATTTTACTAAATTTTCATTAATTATATTACATTAATATAGTGTACAAATACTTTTTTTGCATTATATTTTTGTATATTTGTTTATTATAATGTAAAAAATCGATTCGTTTAATTTTGTTTTTGCTTCTATAATATTATAATGCATTAAATTAATGTATTACAGTATTTTTTGCTTAAATCTTTAGTTTAATTTCATTATAATTAAAAAAAATGAAGTGTACAAATACTTTTTTTGCCAACTGTATGTACATGAACAAACGGATGTACGTTGTGGTTTTAAAGAAAGAATTAGAGATAACTGAAATTATATTTTAAAGGAAAAATGGCCGTTAGTAACTGAATAGAATTAAAGGGATTAAAAATCTAGCTTATTAAATAAAGATACAAATTAAGGGAATATTGTAATTTTAACTATGGGGAAAAACAATTATTAACTAATATGTAAAGGAAAACGCCTTTACATATACTCCCTCATATTATGAGGTCGGTACAGCAAAACCGCATAAACAAATCACGGACCATTAGTCAGGAAATCGGCATGTTTTCAGCACTTTCAGTATCCGCTCTTTCAATGCAATGACGTTTGCAGCAGCGTCAACTGTCAGGACGCCGACAATTATTTCCCTTGACAATGCAGCACAGCGAGTGACGGCGACTCTGACTCACCAAACGATAAATTTGGATGCAGAAATGGCACAATGTCGTTTTTTTAGACAAGTCCCGCTTCAGATTGCAGTATTCTGATGGCCGTGTATGTTAGACCGGGAGGCGGCAGCACAGACAATCACCTCATTGAGTTACCGGAAGAAAATCTAACATTAATTAAATCTTGATTAGCATATTAAAGCGCAATCGGTCTGCCAAGTTATATTTTGATGGAGAAAACAAAAAAAAAACTGGATTTTAACGGTTGACTCGAAGGTTTACTATTGTGCTTTCCTACGCGCAAGAGTATGAAAACATGGAGGATTGGAAACAAGAAAACATAATGGTAAACCTATGGGTCAAATGCTAAAATCGGGTTTTTAAGTGTTTTCCACCAAGATAAGACTTGGCAGACCTATTTTATTTTAATATTCAAATTGATATTTAACTAATCTTAACCCATGAATTAAATGAGGTGATTGATTGTGCTGCCGCCTCCCGGTATACTGTTCAGATCGACAGTAATTTGAACTCAGATCGGTACATTTCTAATATATTTCGTCAAGTGGTTCTGACCTGTCTTCGAGACCTGCCAAACGCCATCTTGCAACAAGATAACGCAAGATCACATTTTGCACGTTGTGTTCTGACATGCTTCAGTACACAGATAATACGATATCAGATTACAACCATGGATAGCATACTCTCCAGAATTATCGCTCGTTGGAAACATCTGGAATGTACTGCTAAGTGACAGGCCCACTGCCTCTCTCCCGCTGATACGGTTGGTGAAGTGTGGCATACATGAAGTAGCATGGGATGTGTTCCCGTTTCCGTCATTCAAGCTCAGTTTTACTCTATGATTAACTGGATAAGGGCTCTTTTAGTTACCTATTTTTACAAGTTAGCTATTAGTATAAAAGAAGTTAGCTATTTTTACTATTTTGCAACCTTGTACACACCCAAACGGCTTGCAAATTTAATAATTTCGTTTTCATTCCATATTGTTTATGTCCAATAAATATCTTTTTTGAATTTTCTTTATTCATGGTGTTGCCATTCTATCGCCAGCAGTGTATTTTATTGAGCCTTTTTTTAATATTTATTACAAAATAATTACAACAAATGAATCAATACCATACGCTAAGTTATTGATTACGACTACGTATCACTGTTCACTTTTTCATACCTAAGTGATAGAAACTTCCTGGATTTCGATTATAAGAATTTGTGCAACTGAGTCCTCTATTCTATATCATTATAGAAATATAGAACGTGCAAAGAATTCGAAAAAGGACAAAATACATGAAAACCTGAAAGCGCCTACCCTGCAATGTATGGACAATGCAAATAGCCAATTGTGTAGAAAATACTTTTTTTTGTTCACTTTATAGTTTATTTTAATTATCTAAAAATGCGCAAAAATCAATAAATTTAAGTATAATCATTTGTTCAGCAAAATAATCTTTCAATTTTCAAATTTTCAAATATAAAACCTATTAGCGATGCGTTTTATTGTGCTTGCATTTTTAAATTTGAAAAAAAAAATCCCTCTTGAATTATCCCTCAACCTATCAAAATTTAAAGTTTTCAAAACATTTTCACTATTTTAAATTTCATTTAAAAATAAATTCTTAGTTTATAAAGAAAAATATTTAATTTGAAAACTGAAAGAATTAAAAATTGTTAAGTACAATTTTCATAACAAAGTTTAAAAATGAGAATAATGTAATTCGATTTTATTTTCATATTATATGTTTAAATGGAAACGAAATCTCAAGAACTTGGAATTATAGATTTTTTTTCAAGTAAAATTGCTTTAATTATTTTCAAAACCATGATACATTTAAGACAATAAAAAGTTTTCAGTTTAAAAAGAAAATAATGGCAATTCTTCAGCCAAATTAAGTATCGAAAGCACCAGATAAAAATGTTCAGTAGTTAAACGTTCATTTGCTCTTTAAGAGTAATTAATTTTAAGAAGCAATTTTCTGGGTTTTTTTTCTTTTGCGTGATGATTAATGAATGTTTTGTGCATGCCAAATCAATGTACGTCATAAAAATACATTCATTTTGTTCGTCTGTTTTTGTGTATTCAAGTAAATTCATATTTACTAAAATATCTAAAGAATTTTTCCTATTTTAATTGAACAATATTAAAATTTTTTTACTAGTTACTAAATATATAATTATTGTAAAATATTTTAGTATTTTAACTATTTTCTGTATGAAATTACATGTTCAAACGATTAAAAACAATATAATTAAACAATAACAATATTAAACAATAAAACAAAACAATAACAACAGTTAAAATCAATATAATTAAAAGGAAATTTTAGTAACGCGAAGGTTACATTACAAATAAAACTGAAAAATAACTATGGATTCTCTAGAAAATATAGTAGAAAGAATAACCATCTTACGTAAACATATACATATACATCTTAAAAATAAATTTAAAAAAAGTAAAACAGTAACATACATTGCTATATATATCCTCGGGGTGAAAGTTAAATTGAGATTAAATTAATTTAGACAAGCACAAATGACTTTACGATTAATTACGAAAAATGTATAATTTGAATTTTATATTCAATAAATTATATAAATGTAAGGGTGGATATTTTAATAAAAATGGACTTCTTGAAACTTCAGACATGAGAATACAAAATTACAAACTCATTCCAAGTAATTTAAGAGTTGTGCTTAAAACTATACTTTATATTGTATTTTGCGGATAAAAATGAATTTTACATTAGGATTCCGAAATTTTAAAACTGTTTTATTGCTAAATTACTTGACTGAATTTTCTTTTGTTTGGAATCCAATAGTAAAATTTACCGAAAAATTCAAATATTATATACAAATTAGATTTGTTGTTTAGTTAGGTTTTAATGGCAAAAAATCCATTTAAGAATATGCTGGTCTAAAAAAGAAGTTAAAGCAAAAACTTTCAATTATATTTCAAAAGTTAACTTAAAACCACATGTCATAAAAATAAGTTGAACTGAAGCAGAAAATACAGTTTAAGGATAAACTTAATGTTATAATGTATGTAATTAAAATCATTTATTGAAATCTGAACAGTGTGTTTATGAAAACGATTTTTTTTATTTATAAACTAATATTTGGGCTAAAATTAAAAGTATAAAATATCTAAATTGCGTAGTATATACAGCTTTATTCAAATCGCAGGTCATTAAAAGACAAATTAAAATCACTTTAGTTCAAACTACTCAAAAACAGTATTTTTTCTTTTTTTTATCAGAGGATTCAATATCCCTTTCCAGATAGCAAATAAATTGTTTGAAAACTTTAATAGTAGCAAGCGGTGGTTCAAGACTTGATTGGTCTTTTTTCTTTTCTTCCCATTTCTCCGTTGTGAAGAGATTTGAATCGAACGTTTTCTTTTCTCTGCACATTATTTTTGCTTTACTTTCTCTGTTGGAGAAACATTGGTTATTCATTTTGTTTTAAGATGGAAATGGAAGATGACTTTCACGATTTATATGATGAAAGTATTGTGACACATCTACAACAAGATTATAATACAGGGTGTCCGAAAAGTCTGGAAACGGCCGAATAACTCGAGAAATACATATGAGATTGAAAAACGTAAATATACGTGTTAAATATTTTTAAATAAGCAACTCTGTGATACCAAATTTGACCTTCGAAACCGACCCCCTGGGGGTCAGAGGGGGTCCAACTTTGAAATCTTAAATTATAACCCCCATTTTTTATTGCAGATTCGGATTCTACGGACAAAAATACGTAACTTTTGTATTTGATGTTTATTTCAAATCTTCGTTTATCACGGTGTAATCGAGCATATTAAATCGATACATATTCCCGCTTTTCCAACGGGATTTTCCCTAATCGAAACTGATTGGGCAGAATTTTTGACGTCAAATTCCTCGTCTTTTGTAGGAATAGCGTTTCCTGAAAATCACCCGTGGCGATTATTTCAATAGTGCTACACTGTTAAAAATTTGACCCATTTGCTGCAGCGTCACTCCACAGCTATTATAGAATATCTCTTTTGTGACCAATGAGAATGCTCCATAACACAGTAAAGTAATCGTTTTCTATAAAAGCGGTGGAGTGACGATGCAGCAAAAGGGTCAATTTTTTTTACAGTGTACTTTACTGTGTTATGGAACATTCTCATTGGTCATGAAAGAGATATTCTATAAAAGCTGTGGAGTGACGCTACAGCAAATGGATCAAATTTTTAACTGTGTAGCACTACCGAAATAATCGGCACGGGTGATTTTCAGGAAACGCTATTATTGCAAAAGACGAGGAATTTGATGTCATAAATTCTCCCCAATTAGTTTCGATTAGGGTTGGTTGGTTGTATAGGGTTTAATGGCGCAAAATCCCTTCAGGGACATGCTGCGCCAAACAAAGACAAAATATATAAAAAACATGGAATTAAACGAATATTTAAAAACAAAAAGCTATCTGGATGAGGTAAATATAGTCATAAAAGTGTGATAAAACAAGAATAAAATTAAAGATAGTGAAATGGAAAATTGTTTATTTCAAGAAGGCATTTGGATGGGGTTTCCATCCAGAATGCCAAAAAAGAATGTCAAAAATTAAAAAGTAGTGAAATCCAAAATCATAAAATAAAAGCCCGCATGTTTTAAAAAAGCAAAGAGTGCCCCATGAGGTGTTTCCCCAATGAGGTTCGTCAAGACTGGTGATGATGAATTAAAATAGAAACGATACAAGTGTTGGAGGCCCGGACAGTCCATCAGAATATGACGAATGGTTAGATAATCAAAATGGCAGTGTGGACACATGGGTGCATCCTCCCGTAGTAAAAGATGTTTATGAGTCATTCTAGAGTGTCCAATTCTCAGACGAGTCAGAAGAACGTAAGTTTTTCATGGATAGTTCGGAGGCCAGGTCATGATAGTTGGTTTGATACAATGCAACTTATTATTGTTCTCGAAATTCCAGCTCTCTTGCCATTTATTATGAATAAAATGTTTTATAATTAGTTTAATGTCTGAGAATGGGATTTTATGATGCAATGGATTACAAGCAAGTTTTGCCGCTTGATCAGCTTTTTCATTACCAGGAATGCCCATGTGTCCAGGAACCCAGCAAAATAAAATTTTGTAACCACGTCTAGTCAATTTAGTATAAAGGTCCAGGATGTCTGAGACATAAGAATGCTTTTTAAAAGATTTTAATGCGTCAATAGAGCTATTTGAGTCAGTATAAATTATGAAGGAGGTATTTTGATGATTAGAAATGTGCACCATGGCTCTCTCAATTGCAATCAATTCGGCTGTAAATATAGATGTAGAAGGGTGAAGTCGATAACTAAGGGTCATACTATCACAGTATATACCACAACCTACAATATTACAATTTTTTGATCCATCCGTATAAATGTCCAAGTGATCACTAAAAATTGCACGATGTGCAGCAAATAATTGTTTAAAGGCTGTAGGGGCTAAGTTCTTTCTGTCATAACCTTTGAAAGGATGGAGGGTTGTGATAACAGGTGGATTCCAGGGAGGATACATATGCAATGGATATGTGCTCACCCCAATATTATTCAAAGGGCTATTTCTGATTATGGTTCTCATTCTGACTCCAAAAGACGGGACGCAAGATGGACGATTTTGATAAAGAATATCATTGTCAGAGTTTAAAATGTATGTATGAAGTGGATGACTAGGGACGTGAAAAAGGAGACGGTAAAACAACCCCAAAGAAAGTTTTTCACGGGTATAATGTAATGAAGGTTCATTACAGTCAACATATAAGCTTAAAACAGGTGATGTACGAAATGCACCAGAGCAAACACGAAGTGCGCTATGGTGTACTGTGTCAAGTTTTTCAAGAACAGATTTTCTAGCTGAGCCATAGACCTGGCAGGCATAGTCGATCTTTGACCGGATCACAGCCCTGTATATTTTAATAAGAGAAGTACGGTCTGCTCCCCAAGAAGTGTTAGAAAGTACTTTAAGTTTCGATTAGGGAAAATCCCGTTGGAAAAAGCCGAAATATGTATCGATTTAATATGCTCAATTACACCGTGATAAACGAGGATTCGAAATAAACATCAAATACAAAAGTTACGTATTTTTGTCCGTAGAATCCGAATCTGCAATAAAAAATGGGAGTTATAATTTAAGATTTCAAAGTTGGACCCCCTCTGACCCCCAGGGGGTCGGTTACGAAGGTCAAATTTGCTATCACTGAGTAGCTTATTTAAAAATATTTAACACGTATATCTACGTTTTTCAATCTCATATGTATTTCTCGACTTATTCGACCGTTTCCAGACTTTTCGGACACCCTGTATATAATAAGATTATAGTATTGTTTTGTAATAAGCGCTAATGATATGAGTGGTGAGATACAAGTTATGATGATTTTGACAAAAAATTGAATTTGGACATATTTTTTGTATTATAGGTACAGTACCCATTACGTGTTTTTCTTTATAATGCTCAATTACACCAGTTCATCGTAAAGAGGAATGAGTTAAGTGACTATATCTTTTACAAGTTGCAGATTTTTCATGCGGAGTAATGTCGTGGTTGACTTCCGATCATTGTGGATTGATAACGGAAACTGTATCATGGCTATAATCTTGAAAGTGAAATATTCGTAAAATATTAGTGATGTACGGCCAAACATCACAGCTAAGGTATGCAGCTTTAATTCTTGTAAGCAATCGATGTGCTTGTAGGAAACACCCGTTGATTCACACATATATTTTTTCGGCGTAATTCGACTTTCAGTTATATTTTCATCATTTAGGTTTTTAGTTGCTCTTTTCTAGAGTATAGAAGATAAGGTTATAAATTTACGCCACTCGTATAATTTACAAATGGACTAGTAAATTTATGAAAGCCATTTTTTTCCCTTTGAAAGTGTCTGCGACTATCAATTCATGCAATCTTTAAAATTTACTGATAACGTATTGAAAAGATTTTTAAATCAGTAAAAAGCAAAATGTTCTTAAATGACTCATTAGAAATACTACGCTTAGGGGAAACTGGGGTACAATGGTCCACCTCCTATTTTTGATATTAATTCTGTTTTTGAAAGCTTCATATTTTAGTATATAGATGGCAGTCATGAAGTAGTAAAAAGAAATTTGAAACCATGTGCATAGCTGACATTTTAGCCATTTTATGCTTGATAATTGATTTGACACAGGGGAAGTAAGGCAAAAGTAAATATTTTCAGTGAAACATATCTTCATTTATTTATTACAGATTTGTAATTTAAAAGACATTGTGTGGCAAAATAAAAAGGTAATACAATACATTATTATATTTATTATAGCTAAAATAATATAATTCTAAATTTCTTTTTTTATCATCAAGTTTTTGTCAAACTTCCATATGGGGTATCCCATGTTTTTAAAAGTTAAATATTATATGTGAAATTCAGAATTAATAAATTATTTTACTTCTGTGTGTAGATTAATTAATGATTCATGTTGTGTAATGCATTTTTGAAATATTTATCTGTATAATATATGTTTTCAAACATAAAAATTAGCCCAAATTAAGAATTAATAAATTATTTTATTTCTGTGTGTGAATTAATTAATGATTCATGTTGTGAAATGCATTTTTGAAATATTTATCTATATAAGCTTTCAAATTTAAAAATTAACCCAAAGTGAACACCAAAAATTAGTAAACAAAATATTTTGTGCATTTGAGGGTTTTTTTTTTAATTTCATATAATTTGTTAATTCAATATGCCTGCACTTATGCATACATGCATCCATAATAAGTTAGATTTAAATAAAATAGTAGAATGAGAAAAACAAAAATTATATCTACCTATTAGTTTGTGTCTGGATATAATAATTAAATAAGGTAAAATTCATTAAAAAAAAATACAGATGATGTAAAGTAGACAGGAAAAATTTATTATATTTTTTCCTTAGTCATATATCTAGAGATATATATTTCTTATTATAAAGGTTTATATTTAACTTTAAGTGGCATCATTGTACAAAAAAGACACATATTATTTTTCATATTTATTTCAGCAATGCCAAGAAACAAGCCTAGGAAAACCAATAGAGGCTCTGTGCCACATGAAGTTATGGAACAGGCTGTAAAATGTATTGTGGATGATAATAAACCTAATTGTTC
This sequence comes from Maratus speculifer, assembly GCA_964019185.1. Classification (NCBI taxonomy): domain Eukaryota; kingdom Metazoa; phylum Arthropoda; class Arachnida; order Araneae; family Salticidae; genus Maratus; species Maratus speculifer. Next base: position 157,718,133 of record OZ025299.1, read on the forward strand.
AATCTGAGACCGGTATAATGACTTAACGATAAAAAAATGAAGAAAAAAAATGTTACTTTAGTTAGAGCTAAAAGAGTGAATAAACAAATAAAAATGAATAATAAAATGTGAATAAACAAATATAAATGAGTAATAAAATGTGAATAAACAAATTATGATATAGTTTATGTTTCTTATTGTTAAAAAATGAACTACACTGATATATTTTTATTCAAATTACAAGTGGTCCATAGAGCCCCATGCTGTGGACCATTGTACCCCGGCATTGGGGTACAATGGTCCACTTTGTCACTTGCTATTTAAAAAAATATTTTTAAAAAAGTATGCATAATTATTATTTTTGAGTTGATGCAGTATAAACATTAATGTATAGGTAACATGCATGTACTTGATCAAAAGAAAAAAAATCAATACTTTAAGAGTAAACAGTCAAAATTTACAAAAGTGGACCATTGTACCCCAGTCTCCCCTAATAAAAAAATCCAGTGTAAAAGAAATTCTTTAGCACAGTTTAGTGTTTTTCACAAAGATAAAGTACGTCCATAAAGTATACAAAAAATCTTTCAAGATCCCAAACGCAGTGTTCACATTGTTAAAACAAGTAAGAAAAATCATGCGTTAAGCATAGATTATGAAGCACTTTCCAATGCTCCATGAAATCTTTAACAAAACTTCGTTATTTAGGTAAATAAAGATATAAATCCAAATATGTATTCCAGTACTATTAAACAGCCCTGTATTTGATCTATCTATAATGGGAAAATTTAGTTTAGCAAAAAAAAAAAAAAAAAAAAAAAGCCTTATAGCTTGAAATTTCTCTTTCAGCAATTTATACTAATAGATGGAAACATGCTTGAATACTTTGTTCAGCCTTTTAGTTTGCCTGGTACCTTTATTATGCATCAGTGCTAAGCTAAAATTTATTTTAAAACACTCTTAAAACAACTGAAATCACTTTCTGATAAATTATCGTTCATAGGCTCTATGTAACCAATTCTTTGCGTGGTCCTGTACATCATTTTATCTATATTCTGCAAACATTTCTGTAAATTTAATGCAGTTCAGCGTAAAAATGCATAATTTATTTAAGAATCACTTTTTAATAATTCAAGTTTATATTCAGTAATGTTGGCGAGATCTTTTGGGTAGCCCTGTATATTAACTATAGCATTTATATACACCATATAATATGCATAAATTTAGTGAAACTCATACGCGCATATCATCCTTAAAATGCATTTCCTCCATCCATCAGCCATCATCTGATACATATACAGTACTTCGTAAAGAATGTACTATTTGAAATCTTTTGTGTGTCCCTGTAAATGCTATGGACTTTATATTAGGGAAGTCAGTATCGTATAATTTATATTAAGCCTCATTGACATACATCAATTTTATTATACATGAAACAGTTTAATATATTTAAAATGTGTCACACACAATTCCCCCTTTTACTATTATCTAATGGAATTCTTTTGTGTGGCCCTGTAAATGAATAATAGCTACATTTTCACCTCATATTTTATAGAATGCATATTTTAATGCACCTTGTAAAAGCATTCAATTTTAATATGTTTGACAGTGTATAACATCTTTAAAATTCCTTTGAAACGATTTTTCCCCATAGGCCGTAATGTAATGGGAAACTTTTGACTCTCCCTGTAGATAAACTAATCATGGTAGAAACTTCATTTTCAATAGGGTTCGTGCTAGGGTAATCGTCAATAACATCCTAAAATTTCATGGCAATCCGAGTATATTTACGTGAGTTAGAGGGCGGACAGACGGCCAGACAAACCAAATTCATAAGCACTTTTCAATTTTTTTGAAAAGTGCTAAAAAAGACGATTTTACGGAAATTGCACTGGCAATAAGGATGCCATTGCAATGTAGTATTTTTCAACGGAAGAATCCCGAATTTTCCCGTTAAAAAAAACAGTGAATTGTACCGGCGTAGCAATTGCCAGTACAAAATCCGTAAAATAGTCCGTTTTTTTCTTAGTGCACTACCGATCAAACATGAGGGTGCGCATTCGATCACTAGTGCTGACCAGAGCTTAAATGATATCCATAATGGGACATATCAAAATTAAGGCTTATTAGCGAAACTTCTGAAATTTCTAAAAACTAAAATATGTAGACGATTTCTTTAGACAAAAAATTAGTATAGCATTCATTTGTACACTGTAAAAAAGAAATTATTAAGTTACTGAACTTTTTCTAGGAAACTGGGATTCCTAGAACTTTTTATATAACGGTAACCGCAAACATTAATGTAACAGAATCGGTTACATAATTTTTTACTGTTACCGTTATATAAAATATTCTAAGAATGCCAGTTTTCTCGAAAAAATTTCGTAATTTTTTTTTTTTTTTTACAGTGTAGATGTTTATTACTAATTGATTGGTAACATTCATATTTTTTATATGATTTGCGATGGAGTTAACAGTGGTGTGTCTTTTTTTTACACTGACTGTATTTAATTAACTGGCAAATCTGCAGATCAGCAGCCTCAACGTCAGCCCTGCAAATCCTTGTAATTTACCACATTTTGCGGAATATTTAACTTTATACAAACAGCAGTTGAAATTTTTTAAGTAATATAAGTATTTATAAGAATAAAAAATAGGAAGTTTCAGAAGTTAGATGCAACAAATTGATCGTGTTGTTATGTAATGATATTCTAAAATTCTGATGAATGTCATATTATGATAAATTTTTAGATTAAAAAAGTACATTTCATTAGGAAGGCAGAGTTCACCGGAACCCCCCCTCCCATTATCACGACGATTTTTAAGGGTTAAGAACTATCTGATATTATTGACGTCTTCAGAATTAAAAAAAATATTTATATGTATTTTTGTAAATTATTTTCTGAAACATCCTTTTTTTCTCTGTCTCAGTGACTTTGAAGATAGTTTGCAGTTCATTTTTCAGACAACTTCGTTCTGCGCAGACGCTGGAAAACGTAAACTTTTCGAGTGATAAAAGCATCTTTCTGGGCTTTAAAAGAAGATGGGGGCGAGAAGAGGCTTATTATATTATTTAAAGTGGAACCAGAATTTAATTGAAAGTTTAATGCATCATCTAAAGGTCAGAAATTAAACCGTCAATCACTATAATAAAGACTTTAGTTCGTATGAAAAATTTTTTACTTAAAAATATAAATTATGCAAATTTCAGGTTACTGTCTTCCGAAGAATTTGAGAAAACCTACACCAGGTTCGTTTCGTAACATTTTCCTTTAAATATATAAATTTATTTGATATCGGTTTTAAGTATATTTAAGGTTTTAATAACGGTCCTGGTCTATAAGCCGGTCTTAGATTTAAAAAAGATTAAATCCAACCAGACGAAATTATGTGCAGTATGTCCTGTGTACGGCACGTACAATGCGGAAGCAGTGGTTCATCTGAATACTACAGGTTCATCACGATACATTTTTATTAATTATATAATGATAATTCCGTAGGTATATGCTGCCAAGGGTTGCTGGAATACCAGCGTTTGTTTATTTTTGAAATACTTTCGTTAACTCTAGCTTTAGGTATATTTAACCCCTTAAGAGTCGGTGGGGTGTATTTTATCCCACCTAAATTAAACGAGATTCGAACCAAAAACTTTTAACGAAATTTTATTTTTTAACTTTGGCGGCAAAATGTTGAAAAATTGCTTTTTCTTATTTTAAAATAAAATTTTTCGATTTTTTCGGTGAGAATTGAATATTACGGATACATTATTGCTTGTCCCTCAAAAGTTTAATTTAAGCCGTCACCTCGCGTAATGTCAGGCGGATCAACAAGTATCTCACTGGCCACTTCCACATTATTCACAATTTTTTTTTATCGATAGACAGAAGGGGGCCCCCAGAAGGATGCTTGCCCCCCACCCCCCATAGCCTTAGTCGGCCCTGAAATTACAAGAATTTTTTTTAATATAAATCCTAGAGATTGCATAAATTTTAAATTACTATTATTTTGTTTACAAATGTATTCTGTCGTAAATAGACTTTCATATGGCAAAGAACAATTTTTGAACAACTTTTTTTAATAAAACTATTTTATCAGAACTAACAGCTTAGCAACTAGCTATTGGTAAATGTTAATAAAAAGGACATCCGGTATAATAGAAATAGTGAATTATTAATTTTTATGTTAATTTACACTGCAGGTACCACTGAAAGTATGAGAAAAGTTCTTTCTACTTTTGGATATTAAATCAATAAATTTTATCGTAGAAACTGCTTTGAATGCGTATAAAATTGCGTTTTAACTTGTATCCTCCTATGTTCTTTTTTAAAAAATATTGTCACTATGAATGCAACAGGTTATTTGATTAAAATAATAAAAAGAGTTTAAGTTTTAATAAATTATCATGAAATCTCATTCTATAAAATATACCAGAAATATTTCCAAAAGAAAGTAAAAAAGTAAAAGAAAGATAATTCTGGGGATTGATAAAATAATTTCCAACTTTTATTAATAAACATTTTAAGTACTTTAAAATCATAGCCTAATTTATCGTTTGCCAAAAAATTGCACTCTTTGATACTATAAGTATTAAATACTCTAAAATGGTAGATTTGGTTGAGAATACAAATAAGAGAAAATGGACTCTAATGTGTAGATTATTAAGTCATTTGCAGCTTAAATATCCTTGTGATGCTTTAAAGATTTGGATGGCCGCCAAGCAGTATTCCACAGTTAAGATAAAGTTTCACATATTAAAAAAGTTAGGAAAACTTTAAATATAAAATGTTTAAAAAGCTTTTTAATAACTTGTTAAAGACTCGTCAATTTAAAATGGTAAATAGTATTTTGTACAGACGTATTTGATTTTGAAATAATGTTAAAAACATTGTAAAAAATACTTATTATATTTCATACATAGTTATTAATGATGTTTCTAATTATTAGTTATTTCATTTCCGTGATTATTTACAGTTCATTTACAAGATGAGTAAAAATGCATTTTGCTTTTAATTTTCAGGTATTTTTTGCTCCATATTTTTCAATCTTCTGATTGCATGTTTTATTTGAATATAATAACTGCTTTTATTGGTTGTTACTACTGTTTTTTATAGCAATGTTTTCATTATGACTTTGTCTTGGCGCAGCATGTCCCAAAGGGGACCTTGCGCCATTAAATCCAAATCAACCAACCAACCAACCAACCAACCATATTTTTCAATGAAAAAATTAAACAGTGGAAAATTTTCATTATTTCTTTATGTATTTCTAGCTTAGTATTTTAAACAGATTTTGAGAATATTATCTTGTATTTTGTTGTACATGTTTAAGTTTGTATTTTGTATGTAGGGTAGATGTGCCAGTAATGGCTCCCCTTAAGGAATTTCTCTAAAAAATAATTTTTTATTAATAATGATAATTATTGTATTCCAATTTTTTTCATATTATATTAATCTTTCAACAACATTTAACTAATCCCGCAGTTACATTTTCCAATAGAAATAAAAATTTAATTTTAAATAATAGAAATATGTCTAAACACCCAAAAGCCCAGTAATGGACCACCTATGTTCCAGTAATGGACCACCTATGTTCCAGTAATGGACCGCCTATGTTCCAGTAATGGGCCACCCTACAAAAAAATAACAGATAATAGTTTTTAGGTGCGTTCGTAATTATGTAAATACGTAGCCCCTATAGTTGTCGTCCAGTCCGTTCGTCTGTCGGTCTGTCTGTCCGTCTGTCTGTTTATCCGCATATAACAACGCAGAAACTATCCAACCGAATCGTTTGAAATTTAAAATACATAATTATTACATAATTTTGTCGAGTCATTTCAAATTTTATGAAAATCGGATGAATAGATCAATTACAGGGAAAATCAAAGGGATTCCGTTACATTACGGTCAATGGGAAAAAAAGTTTAAAATGCATATTAATCGTTTGAAATTTAAAACGTATAATTATTACATAATTTTGTCGAGTCATTTCAGATCTTATGATAATCAGATGCATAGATCAATTACAGGGCCTATCAAAAGTATTCCGTTACATTACAATCAATGGGGAAAAAAGTTGCAAATGCATTTTAAAGCTATTACACTCATTCGAACATAATAAAATTGACATGAACCTATGACGTATATATATACTAAAATATAAATTCTGTACAATCTGTGATGCAAAGAATATTTATTATTAAATTACAGGGCCACACAAAAGTATTCCACTACATAATGCTATACGGGGAAACATTGTTTGGGACATGTTTTAATTATATTAAACTGTGCCACATTTTATAAATATGATATACGTTGCTGAGGTGCAATGAAAATTGCTTCCTGTATGTTTATAGGAACACAAAGAGTTCAACCACTGTACTGTATCTGAAGTATTGTCTACTATATCAGGAAGATCTGTATATTTTTAAAACTTCGTTATCGTACGAACACACCTCGTTTGCTACGCTTCACGTGCAATTTCCATCGTGCTTCAATTGTATTTTGCTCCAGAACTTAATGAAAGCATACTAATAAAACAAAATATTAAAACTTAAGTTAGAAATTCATTACATTAAAGGATTTATAATGAAAAAACATAAAACAAAATATTTAAATTTAAGTTATGAATTTATTATAATCAAGGATTTATAATGTGGATATAAAACAAAATATTAAGATTATTATTAACTGTTTATTAATAACTAACATTAAAGAATTTATATAGTAAAGATATAAAACAAAATATTTAAATTTAAAGGATTTATAAGATAAAGACAATATTTTACTGAAATCAAGTTTAGATAAAATAAGGCATTAAAAAATAGTCTCCAATCTTCATTCATATCATTATCTAAATGATGTGCGGTGCAACTGTGAAATATAAATAACAGATCTTCAATTTTATCATCTCTTTCCTATAGTCCAAACTATTCAATATGGAATTTTAGAATGCATTTAAAATGATAAATGTTCTTGCACTATCCAACCATTTTCAGATAATCATATAGCCCATCAATTTGGCACAGATTGATTCCACAATTTCCCTTCAGAGATGCTTATATGGATATATTATCACCAATGGAGCAATCTCATTATTTGCTGAAAAACATCCCGTAACAGTGATTTGTTCTTTTTCGTTATTTGGTACTACGTAATACACATCTTTAACTGATTTTGGTCCCAAAATTTTCCTTGTTTTAAGAGCACAAAAGAAACCTTGTTTTAACCTTATTGAAAATTCTCTCTGTATGCTTTAGAATTCGGAAGAAAATATTAATAATATCTTCTTCCAAATTTGATTTTACATTTCTGAACCAACTTAAAACAACTTCTGTTTTAACGGCACATCTAGATTTTGTCAAATGTTCTGGTTGTGTTTTGTACCAATTTTGGATGACTTTTTTAAAACAACTATTTATAAAGAAATTATCTTTATTAAATTCTAATAGGTAAAATTTAAGTATTAAATTTGATTATTTAGCTTTTCAGTTAAATCAAAATATTTTATCTCTATTGAAATAACACTTATTGTATTGGTCACTTGTGTGGTCCATTACTGGAAAATCACGAAATAAGCAATCCAGTAATGGACCACCCCTCCTAAAATCTTAAAAATAAATAAAATTTTGTAAAAGGTCATTGGTATATTAAAGTTAATGTTTTATATTGCTAACGAAACAAAAACATTCAATTTTTACGGAAAAATAAAAAAGATATAAACTAATTAAGTAAAGTCTGCTCTTAGCATGTTCATTAAGATTTTCAGTGAAAAACAGAAAAGCTGTGAAACTTTATTTTCTGCTTCCTAATTGTTTTGACGAAAACTGTAAAAAATTAATCCAGCTTATAAAGCATGCAAGGTAGAGTTCAGAAAAAATAATAAAAGCTTAACTATTATTTATTACTTTTTTATAAACCAAAAAGTGCGAGGTGGCCCATTACTGGCACATCTACCCTATAATTAAAATTCTTTGTTTTTTTCTCTTTAACCTGTAAGTATTACAATAATAACATTAAATGTACAATTATAAAATATTTTTTTCAGAATTTGCGGGCGAAATTATTCAACAGATCACTCTTTCATGTATACTGTAAATATTCAAAGTAGGTTTTGCGAAATATCTTTATTTGTTGAGCATGTTAATTTATTAAAATTTTAATTATTACTAAATTTATATGCATTTTGTTACATTGTAGAATTCAAAGATATGTTTTAATGTTTCAAAATTCAAAACAAAATTAACATAATATTACGACATAGAATTTTATAGATTGTTTTGATAAGCTCATCTCAAAAACGGCAAGCCATATTTCTCCAGTGACTGTGCAGTTATTTAGACAGTTTACACGTAATACTATTCCAGCCATTGTCATTTTAATGTTTCATATTTATAAGTAATATTCTTTAACCTTCTCAGCGTTATGAAGTGATATATTCGTTCACTAAGCTGAAGTGATATATTCGCTGCAAGTTTCACTGCATTAGAAGCATTATTTAAATTAAGATGATTATGAAGATATATTGCAGCTTTAAAACATTCAGTAATAATTAATACTTACAAGAGTTACATTCATATCTGTAATTAGGTATTTTATGATTTGTTAAATAATTAATATTTTCTTAGCATTCTAAATAGTACAGCGAAAACAGCGATACAACTTTTACTTTTTGCTGGGCAGTCAGCGGGCTCATTCACATATGACTTTCATTTTCATTTGACTTTTCTCCGTGGAGAAAATCTTCAATTTAAAAGGTTCATACGATCGAACAAAACATCACAAATTTCAATCATTTATTTGATAACCGGCTCGACAGGTCTCCAGAATAGTTAGTTAAACCTGGAACTGTTCTTTTCATTTGCAGTATGGATAAATTAAAATTAACTTATATATATATATATATATATATATATATATATACAGGGTGTTACTAAATTCATAGTACAAACTTTAAGGGGTGATAGTACACATCAAGACAAACAGCATTAAATGGGAAACTTAGGGTCCCAAACGTCTTCCGAAGGAGATAGGTGCCATTAAAGTTTAGGGTCCAAAAATTCAAATGATTATAAAAAACAGAAAAATTGGTCGATTCATTTGCGGTTTTCACTAAAACTATTCTTTATGTCAGTATTGTCTTGAAAATAAGTTATAAAGATAAATTTCAAAAAATGCCAATAGAGGGCATTTTAGACTTTGGAGTAACGAACAACTGTTTTTTACTGTTATTTTTTGCATCTCATTAAATTTTTTTAGAAGCTTAGACATAAACTTAAATTTTGAGCTCAAAATCTAAATCGTTGGGAGTGGTTAAGTAGCGCAAACTGAACTGTGGGGGGAGGTTCAAATATCAAATGATTATAAAAAACGGAAAAATTGGTCAATTATTTTTGCGATTTTCACTAAAATTATTTTTTATGTCAGTATTATCGTGAAAATAAATTATAAAGATAAAATTAAAAAAATTCCGATAGAGGGCGCTTTAGACTTTGGAGTAACGTACCGTTATTTACCGTTATTTTTTGCATCTCATAAAATTTTTTAGAAGCTTAGACATAAACTTAAATTTGAATAGTTGGGAATGAAAATCTGAATAGTTGGGAGCGGTTAGGTAGCGCAAACTGAACTGTGTTGGGATCATCATCCCTAAATGTCCTTCCATTCTTGATCTTGATTTTTGGGAAGCTTACCACACCATAAAAAACTCCTTAGTCAATGACTTATCTAGTACTCCTTATTTTCCAAGTATTTGGAAATCTTTAATTTAATACTTTTTTTTTCACTCGCTTTTTAGTTTTTGTTTTGCTTGTTCTCCTAGAGATGTCGCTATTTGTCCACCCAGTTGTTTTGGCTGCTTTCTTCTCATTGGTTGCTTTTCTTTAGGCGGGATTGTTCCCATAGCGGGTATATAAGCCTGCGTCTCTCTGTCTCTTTGCTCAGTTTTGCTATTTTTTAGCTCTCTGAGTTTTACACTGATGAAGAATCTCGATAGCAGATTCAAAATAGCTATTTGCTACCTTCCAATACTTTATTTGTGCATTTATAATCGTTGGTTTTCTATCTTTAAACATCTGTGCACAAAGGCTTTATTTGCTATTTTAATGAAAATGTATATGTCTGATGGTAAAGAATTACTGCCATATAAAATATATCTATAAAGTTACTAAGAATTTTCTAGGAGGCTGGGATACCTAGAACATTTTATGTAACTAATAACAACAAAAAAAAGAATAAATAAATAATCAGGTAACAGACGCGCGTTTTCACTGAAAGAAAAATCTGTAAGGTTACTAATATTTTTTAGGAAACTAGGGAATATCTAGAACTTTTTATGTAACTACAACAAGGGAAAACATAGAATTTTTGCGGGTTTTCGATAAAAATTCCGGAAACATTAAGAATTCTGTAGATTAAAAAATTACTTCTGTAGATTTACACTTTTCTTCATTATAGTATTCAGATAAAATTTTAGTATGCATGAAGATTTCTGTAGCTTTTACAAAAACTAGTTTTGTTGATTTGCAATTTTCTTTACAACTAACTGAGCCGCCTTACGTTGTCCGGTCCCGTAATAATATTCTTAATTAAGGGGGTCCGGGACAAATTTTTAAATAATTTTTATTTATTAAATTAAAATTTTGAATTTTTTGTGATGGTTAACAAAATCACGTGATAAAACTTCTCTTTATTTGTCTATTTTTTTTTTTATTTAAAATTTATTTAAAAAGTGTGGTAATTTAAAATTGTTATAACTCAAAATATAATTTGTAGAATTTTAATTTTTTAACATTTAAATAAGCAGAAATACTCAACTTTTATTTTAATTCAGAATTTTTTAAAATATTAATAAAAAATAAAAATAAAATTATTCAAAATAATAATTTGAAAAAAAAAATGATGTAACTTTTATTTAAAATATCTTATTTTCAGAAGTGAATATTTTTTTTTCAATTTTCCCGAAACAAAATTAAAGTAAAATAGTAAAAAAAGACATGTTTCAAGTTTGAAGAATTTACCATTAACAATACTTGAGTTATAGCAATTTAAACCCGAGTAATTGTGAAAAAATCTATCCTGAAGAAAAATGTATTTTCGCAAGAAATCACTTCTTGATAACCATTACTTGAAAGCTAGATTTTGAAAACATAACAAAACGAAAAAAATAATATTTCCTCTTCTAATTAAGATAGAAATATGATTTAAACGTCATTTCAAGCATAAAAAAAAAACAGAAAAATTTTTAATGCAATGAAACAATTTTTAAGAAATTTGAAGATTTTTGTGTCCCGGACCCCCTTAAACCTGCAATTTCTACTGCAAAATCTCATAAAAAGAACCAATCTCGAACCGAATCCCCGCTGCCTACGGCACCATTTAGCAGAAGTGGTGTGCATACATGGGGGAAAAAGAGGGCTGGTGTCTGGAATTTTTTAGTTTCACATTCCACCACCAGTGGGCGAACTCTTTTCTTAACAAAACTGTTTCTGGACAAAAAAGATATTTGGTGAATTTATTATTCGAAAATTGGGGTAAGTACACTTTTAAAATTCTATAATAAATATGCATTATTTATCCTAGGTTTCTGAAAAAATCGAATCTAAAAAGGAACAGTTTTAAATATTTGATTTTGATTTCTCCTACTCTTTAAAATCCATATTATGTATTATAAACTACCTCAATGTTTTATATTAAATAAGTAATATTTATCCCAGGGCTTAATGAAAAGTCCGCATTTGAAATGATAGAAAATGGTACAATTTTAAATATTTGACCGCTCCCCCTAAAATATCCTCCCGCTCCATATTTGATGCTCACTACTCTTTAAAATATGTACTATATGTTATAATTTATCTGAAAACTCGAAAACGTTCGTTTTGTGAGAATTTTTTTTAAAAATTAATTCGCGTTTCAGCATTTTTTTCCTTTTTAAAAATAGACTTTTTTATTTAAAAAAACTTAGATTTTTATAAATTTAGATATTATTAAAACGCGTTTAAAGATATTTCTCGGTGCGTAGTTTTAAAATCTCTAAATGGTGTATTTTAATGGTGTATTTAATTTGTCATCACACCAAAGAGTCCTAACATAAGAATCATTTGTGGTTTCGAAAAACTTTCTTTTAAATAGAGCAAGTCATCCAAGTAACGAATTAATAATTAATATCTAAGTTTGCAATTGAGTGACTGTAAAGAAATTTACATATTTGAAATCAGCGAAAAATGTGTCATCTCGATGTATAAAAATTCAATTTATAGGTTTAATTTTTTTTATTACAGGTCGTCTATAAATGTCAGTACCCACAAGCGCTCAGCTGTCTGCGTTGAACACCTGCTCTCGTTATGAAAGATTTCTCAAAAATCTGTTTCTTTATATGGAAATAAAATGAGTTTTTCTAAATGAATTTTTAATGAATTTTTCAACTATTTGTTGGAGTAGGAAAATATTTTTTTTTATATTTCTGAAAGGCGAATTTTTTCTGTATTAAGCTGTCTACTTTTTAAGATTTTAGGCTCAGTAGAATTTAAAATACAGCCTTTTATAAAAAGCCGAGTACATTTATCGCTATTGTGGCCCTCTATTTACACTAACCTTTTTCCCTCTCTTCCAGTTTCCAAAGAAATAATCTGCGGTTTGATAAAAATATATGCTTCTATTGAATTAAGAGTACTTTTCCATTCTTCTAATTTATGAATTTTAATTAATTCCTCAACTAATTTATTAGAATTTTTAAATTCTGAGGATCAGGTACATTAGGAGAGGCCTTGGACAATCTTCACAAAAAATTGGGTCTCGTACATGCCGTAGTTTTCGCTAGCCATTGCAGACTCACACACAGACAGGCAGAGCGATTTGTTATTTTGTTTAATATAAAAAGAATGTAGAGAAATATATCAAATGTATATATTTCCAAATTGAAGTAAAGCACCAAAGAAAAAGGTTTCTTAATTTTTAGTTATTAGCAGATATATTAGTTTTAAACTCTCATCGAACTCTAAGGAACGAGATTCAATTTTCCTTAGTTCAGCGGCGTCCGAATAAAAGGTATTTCGTAAAGCGCAGATGTAGTACCTTTTCTGTCTTTTTTCTGAATTTTAAAGCCGCAATCTTCCTTATGGATTTCAGACAAAATTATGGAAAACATCTGTGATCACGGAACTTTTCTATTACTAATTAACTTTCCTAAAAATTATTACTTCGATTATTACTTTGTTAAGCTCGTTTTAACATTTACAGTATTTTACACGTTTTCAAAATGCATCTTCCGGCTACCGGATAAAATTGTAAAAATATATCTATCTATATTAAGGTTGTACCTTTCTGAATGGAAAAATGCCCATACATTAAATATAATTTTCTGTGTTCAACTGTATCGTTCATGAAAAATAAACTGAATATCCATTATTAAATTCTTTTTGGGGGGATGGGGAAGCTAGGGGTTTATCTTCGTATTTTCTGATTTTCTTGTAATTTAAAACTGTCACCGACATTTCCTGGATGAAAATACAAATAGTAATAACAATAATAAAGAATACCATGTATAAACGGCACCTGTTTGTAGTCAGGGCTTTGCTAGTTTAATTTACAAATTATTGCAACATTTGTATGACCTTTTTTCCTATTTCTCTTGTAAGGATTTCATAAATTAAGTCGATGTCTATTTATTCAGCTTATCCTCTAAAATCTGAGCCAATAGATTAGTGCATCTTTTTATATCATAAATCTTTCTTTTACATTACTAGATAAAGGGAAAATAACATATTTTTAGGTAGCTTTTGGAATCATTCCAGCAGGGGATTTATTAAATATAAATAAAATGTAACAGATTTATTTATTAGGATGTTTCGTAACTGTCCAATACCAAAGAATTTAGAAAATCTTGGGTTTAGGAGTTTCAGGTAATAATTAAAAAGTTTTCATATTTTGGTCTTTGAAACACATCTTCAAAAACATAATATTTCAATTTCTTCTATCTTTACAAGCAGAAAACATTGGAATCGTGAAAATTTTCGAATTTAGGTTTTCAACGGATTTACACTTTTTAATGGTCAGCGAATCCGAAAAACATTTATACAAATTCACTGTCTGTCTGTATGTGACATAATGAGCGGAATTCAACAAAACTTTAAGTTCAGTTAGTTTCTGATTTGATAAAGAGTATTTTTGTGTCACATTTGGTGCGGACTGACTATTTAGAACTTTTTGATTTGCCCGTCCATTTTGAAATTTTTGTTCTTATACATATGTGTGTGTGTTTATGTGTGTATGTATATATATATATATATATATATTGATATATAGTTGTTTTAGCTTTTATTTTTGTCTCGTCATTTGTAAATTAAAATGACGTTAAATGTGTGTCTGCAATTTCGTCATTTGTTTTACTGACGTATAATTCTGTTACATTTTATTATTTATGATTTTCTTTGCGCTTCTATGTTTTGTGCTCTGATTTGGATACTAGGGTGTGTTTGTAATCTTTATTTTTATTTATTTATTTATTTATTTATTTATTTATTTATTTATTTATTTATTATTTTAAATAATTGTCGTTGTTTTTCTGCCTCTGTTTGCTTGTGGTTGCGTCCATGAATTGCGGAGAGGGATTTTCTTCTAGGGGTTAATGCCTTTGCCATTTCTTGGTGGGCTTCCTGGTAGAGTGATCTAGTCCCTGATATAAATAATAATAAAAATAATAAATAAATAAATAAGGACCACAAAGACACCCTAGTGTCCACAAAAGAGCAAAAACCATAGAAAGACAAAGAAAAGCCTAAATGATAAAATGTAACAGAGATATAAGTCAATAAAACAAAATAAGTCAAATGAGATTTTCAAAATTTTTTTAATAATTGTCGTTGCTTTTCCGGTTCTGTTTATTTGTGGTAACGACGATGGGTGGCGGAGAGGGATTTTCTGCCAGGGGTTCATGTCTTTGCCATTTCTTGGTTCGCTCCCTGGTAGAGTGATCTAGTCCCTGATATAAACTGGTGCTGATTACTTTTTGATTTAAATTGCCCAACAGGTGACGCTTCTATGCTGCGTTTTTTACGAATTTCGCGATAACTATACCTCAGGAGTTAATGAACGGATTTTCATATAACTTCAGATTCCTTTAGTTTTAATATAAAATGATGCTGATTACGTTTTGATCTAAACAACCCAACATTTGGCGCATCTATCTAAATTTTTTTTTACGATTACCGATGTGGTTCTATCCAAAAACTAACGCACAGATTTTCGTCAGATTTGAGATTCAGATTTTCCTTGATATAAATTAGTTGTCGTTAGTTTTTGGGATAAATCCCTTGACAGGTGCTGCTTCTATCCAGATTTGGTTAACCTGGGAGAACTCGCTACATGAGATATTCTCTCACCATCGTATGTTTTATAAGACTCTTATTTAAACCACTTTTCCTTTTTAATTAAAGTTTCAAAATGTTATTTCAATTAATTAACCTGTTTTTGTGAATAAAACTACTAAGGCAAAAAAGGTGATAGTAAACGAATGTAAAGTAAAAGAAAAGTAATTGAGCACTGTGAGAGAAATTCTCACTAGCGAGTTCTCCCGGGTTAATGATTTTCACAATGGTTCTATCTCAAAAAGTAACGCATGATTTTCATCAAACTTCAGATTCAGTTATAACACATAAATTACTGCTGATTAATTGCTACCGGCAAATCACCTAACCGATGGAGCTGCTACGCTTACCTTTTTCAAGAAGTATTAACATGCATGTTACAGAAAACAATTTTGGGATTTTCACATCCGACTAGTTTATTTACAGTAGGACAGCTCTGTACAAGGTGTTATGGAAATGAAATGGGAAATTTATTGTCTGCAAGCATAACAAAGTGTTTAAAACAAACATAATACTCAAAATAAAATTAAATGTAAGGTACCTGTACCCAATATGGACACCCTAAGGAAACTGTATTTTTTTCACCCCCATGAACAAGTCATACGACTCCAAAAATATGTGTCCACTATCCTTGGACTATTGACTATCATTATTAAAATTAGCGACCTTGTAATTATTTTGGTTTAATTTAAATGATAAAAACAAAAAAATGTTTACAAGTGTCTATATAAGGAACAACCTGTCACTATTATGGACAGGTGTTTCCTTATTGACTTTCTACACAGTGTGTATGGAAGAGCCATTTTTCCAAGGGATTTTAGAGGAGAGGGAATAAAAAAAATGTATCTTAAAGTATTCGGAGGAGGAGGGGGGTCAGTAAATATCTTCAGAATATGCATTTTAGAAAGGGGTAGAGTCATTTTCGGTTTTTACCCTTCGAAGACCCATGCAAAGCCCCTTAGTTACTAGTAAATATTATGAAATAATATTGTCGGTTTTGCTTAGCTTTATAGCATCTGTCTGCGAATTTACATCTGTTATTACTCAGTCCTCACAGCATGGACAAATAGAAACTTTTTCACCATTGGCAGTAAGTCCCACATAATCCTCATGAACATATCTGCCACATGTGTTGCATGGCCGCATGTTTGAACAAGCATCAATACTGCAAAAGAAGCAGTACCAGCTCCTTTGTTGTGGAAGTCATACCATTAGTACCTACGATTTCGCCAACAGATATTCTACTGGCGGGTGGGGGGAGGAGCTTCTTTTTATTTTTCTGCAAGGGTTTTTTGGAGGAAGGTTTTGTGGAGATTGTTCAAATGGCATCTAGTTGAACAAAGATTTTACCACTTTGATGCCTTTTCAATTTATTGCTTGGCAACGTTGAATTTTCTTCTTTCTTACAGGTGTAGTCGATGGGGACATAAGCTGTCCATATTGGGAACCAGGCGTAGTTTTACTAAATCTTGTAACAAATGAATAAGGAAAATATTCTTAAGCAAAATATACAATAGCAATCAAAATATGTTTTATTAGCTTTCTAAAATACTCCACTTTTCAACATTTAATTTAATTTTACCATATCTAATAAGAATTTAAGCTTACAAGTAATTAAGATCAGCACATCTCGAAACAACAAGTTCCCTCCTAAAGGGCGAACAGCGCGCTTTTTTACACTTTCCAGCCTTAATTATCTTTTCAACTACTTTTCTTCGCGAAAATGTTGAGTCATATCTCGATTAAAATTATTACCTTTAAAAATATTAGGGGTGTCCATACTGAGAGCCCTGTCCATATAGGATACAAATGCCTTAATACATTTTGATAAATAAGCAATTAATGTAGAAAAGAAACGATGCACGATTTTTTACTGTAATGCAAGTAAATTTTCTAACGAATTAAAGAGAGACATTATAGATACTAACTAGAACTTTGGAGCGTCGCATTCTATCATTTACTGCACATCAATTTCGAGAATAAAGAAGGATTCTTCTTCATTTTATTTAACAAACCTAGAATCACTTGAACAGCGCAGACTTTTATCTTGAACATTTCTTTTTGCGCTAATAAGTAAATTGAAAAAAGTAATTCATCCTGATACTACTTTTAATAATAGCATTACAACATGAGACATTTTGCAAATGAACAAAAAACTCGCATCCTGTTTGTTTCATTTTTTAATGTCCATCCTCAAAAGTTTAAATGAAATTTACGTAATTTATTTTAGTTAATGAGTTTCCATTTTTTAGAAACTATTTTTAATAAAAATGTTCTTTTCAAGCTATTCCTCAAATACGTTTATTCATTTTTAACACTTTCCAAAATCGTTGAAAATCCTTATATATATTATAAATGTGAAAGTGTGTCCGAAAATTGGAATGAACTTGGCTTCAAAACGGATGGATTAATGTCTTTGAATTTTTGTATATAGATAGATTATTGGTCTGAAATGAACATAGGCTAATTTTTATTTATTTTATTCAAATATTTTTCTAAATAATTCAACATTTCACTATTTTTCATACAGAATAAATTGAAAAATTTTTCATAATATTTAATCATCTTTCTTTTTTCGTTGCCAAAAAATAAAAAAAACCGGAATAATTATTTCTCTTCAGTAATTAATTTTCAACTGAAAGATTTTCACGTGATAAAACAAAATGAAATAAATAAATAGACCCTATTCTGTTTTTCAGTTCGAGGTTAAAAACCACGATTTTACCAATTGTGACGTCAGAGGAATGCTGTTTTTCTTCTTATATCACGCAGACGATTATATAAAATTTCTTTTACACTTAGAAGACTTCACAAGAATATATAACTTCACACTTTACAAGAATATAAATATTTTAGTAGTTTTTCCAGATATTAATCCGTAATAAAAATGAACCTTTTTCTTTCTTTTGGTTCGAGGCTATAAAATTCAACGTTTTCAACGTCACAGGAATACTTTCCATTAAGAATTTTAAAAATATCAATGTAACGTCATATCTGTGCGGCATTGAAAATGAACCAGGTAGCAATTATAGCTGAATCACAGGAGCACTCAAAAGGAGACTTTACATTATGGTCTACAGCGAAAAAATCATTTGTGGTGTATTTTGATAATGTTACATAATTTTAAATGTAATAAAATTTACATGCATTTTTAAGGTTCACAAGAACATGGTTACTATCGAATATATTAAGTATAGTACTTACAGTGTGCGTATAAGCAGCTCAAAAGTGTTTCAATATATCATAGTCTATGAAGACAAACCATTTGCAGCGTATTTTAATAATGTTATTTTATTAAGGTTAATTTAATAATATTGAAATTGATATCAGTTTCTGAAGTGTACTAAAACAGGATTTCTGTAGAAAATGGGGTGAAAAGGTTTAACATTCATTTATAAGATCACCGAAAAATGTTCGGTAATATAATAGTCTACGGGGGAAAAATATTCCCGGCGTATTTTAATTGCGTTGCACTATTTAAAACACGATGAAATTAACATACTGTGATAATCAATACAATGATAAATACTGAAATTTACTACAATATGCTTGCAGTTAAGTATGATTTGCATCACATTTGTTGTTCATTTACAGAGACGCATAAAAAATGTTGGACCTGTGTCCAGATCTCAGATATTGTATCCAAAGTATGGTCTATTAAAAAAGATTGCTGAAGAGCTTTTTCAATTATCGTATGTATTTTAAGGAAAACTAATGCATCCTGAAGTTCAGCTACATTTGGTATAATAAGAGATGTTTGTAGAATTTAAATAAATCATGTATCGGACTATACAATAAACTGAATATATGGTCACCTGTGCAATAGCGATTCCCGGAAATATGAATTCCATAATTTGAATCGGGTTTTTTGCTTGAATAATTTAAGCTAAATATGCGGTCGTATAAATATTTGCACGTAATATACAGGACTGTACAAAAGAATTCAAGTACGTTTCTGTCTATTATTAGAAATTGCTAAAGGTGAATTTTAATCTTCGTTATACATTTTCTAACTAAGCAAAATTTTAATTTTGTATTTAGAATATTTACGAACACATAGATCATATACACAGCTGCAGAAAAGAATGGGCCGGCGAAGTTATATATTATGGAAATGTTCGATATTTTTTTTATTACCTATGTTTAACACATGATTTTTCTTTCTTTGATATGGAATTCTGAAATGCACTACAACATGATTTCTGTACAATTGGGGTGCGTTACAGTTGTTCTACAGTATAAATGGTTGCAATTTCATTTTCGCGATTGTACATATTATCTAACCAGGGGCGTGCCAACGTTGTACAGCGCCTGTGTGCGGAACTACAGTTGGCGCCCTATACCTCCCCCCCCCTCCCGAAAAAAAAGAAAAAATTCCAAATTCGTTTGGAAAAATATAAAATCGTTCAATATTTCGTTTATGATATATTTAAGATATTTTCATCGGCTCGGGCAAAACTTTTTTTTCATAAATCTACATTTTTCCGTTAATATTACAGCCATTATTGTAAGTCCTAACTTATTTATGTTTAAATTGAACTTTTATTTACCACACTCTGTAGCGTCGAAGGTTATTGTTATGCGCATCTAATGCTAATATACGCTCAGATTTCGATATTTTCAATTTTATGTTACTTACCCATCATACGTAGTATAGGGCAAGTCTTGCAATCGTTTTGAAAATCGAAAAATTTTTTTTGACGGATTTACACGTTTTAGATAGTGGAGATTCCGAAAAACATATTTTTAGAAAAAATTTTTTGCCGTCCGTCTGTCTGTCTGTCTGTCCGTCTGTCTGTCTGTCTGTCTGTCTGTAAACGCTCTATCTCTCGAACAAATTGAGATAGAGACTTGAAATTTTGTATGTAGTTAGTATGTAAGAATGGGACGAACCCTATTTAATATCAGCAACCTCGATTATCCGGAACTATTTTTTTCGGACTCTCGAAAAATTCGTTCTGATGAAAGGTATATAAAATTTCTCGAATTTTTTTTGTTCTAAGGAATGGATGTAAAAGGCAATAAAATAACACACATTTTGCATATAGAACCAAGTTGATCGGATTATTAGTTGTCGAGATATTTGTAATCTTGTTTTCCACATTCTTCGATTTTTCATGACCCTGTATTTCATTCAAATTTCAATTCAAAAGTATATTTTAATTGGAAATGAGACGCTTAATCCGACGCAGTTAATTGTTAGTTAATAGAATTATTATTTTTGGAGTTATAAGGATGTTTCTTTTACGCAGTTCGGTACTATTTCAGTAGTTTGGCGTTTTATATAATTTGTCGACATTGGTACATCAGCAGTTCTTTAATATAGCATTACTATGTATATTAACAATATTTAAGTTTTGTTTATGAATTGCAATGCATTGTATAAATAGTTTCACATGTTTTATTTTCATATACATATCCATGATGGGTAAGTATTACGGTGGTCCCCAACGACTAGTTTTGAATTGAGATGAATAAATCTTACAATCATCACAATTATTTATGAAGTATATGATTAGACAGGAGCGAATGCAATGAGTGCATAACCGCTACTCTTAAATTTTGAAAAAATAAGAATTTTTGAACATTTATAACTAAATTTAGCTTATTTTTGTCACCCCCTCCCCCTTTTCTGCCATAACACAACACTATCTTGTACTCTGAATCTTATAAGATTCAGAGTACAAGATAGTATAGATAAAAAGCACTTGTTCTGGTCTAAGGTTTAAGACCCGAAAAACGCAATTTTTCTCCAAAAAATAATAGTTAGAAGAGCTGAAAAAAGATATTACTTCGGCCGCCAAATGTAGACTTTACTCTATGAGTGCAAAAATCGCAGTGTTAAGCCGACGCATGGGCATCCCAAAATCTTCAGAAACGGCTGATACTTGATTTCACCAGTTAAAATTTGTCCCATAACTGACGCCAGTCTCTCTAATCTGAAATATCTATAATGAACAGCCTTTTCAAACAAGTTCTGGTTTTACAAGGTTTTTCTTTTCAAGACTAGGACTGTCCAACGCATATTCCGCAGACGTCATAGGGTTGGCTTCCTTTTGAATGTTTTCTTGGCACCCATTCGAATGGTCCCTCTAAATAACTATTTTAAAAAATCATATTAATCCTTAAATACATTATTTTTACTTTTTTCTATTTTCAATAGAAGAAAGTATTTAAATCGAAATTTTTTTCCACTTCCGGTTTTTGGCGGATTTACACGTTTTAGGGGTCAGAGATTTCAAAAAACATGCTTTTACAAAATGTATGCCTGTCCGTGTGTCTGTGTGTACGTATGTCGCCATTGCACCATCGAAAAGTGTATGACGATATGCATAGAATTGAACCATTTTTTTTTTGTGTGTGTGTGTGTGTGAAAGTGTTTGGATATGGCTACTTGATCCTCCTTGAATTTGAAAAAAATCTACCGTAAGGGAGCGTTGCAATACCGATTTTTGTGCCATTTTTAATATTGTACCACCGCAAAATTGTATGAAGTTATGCATAGAATTGAACCAAATTGTTTGTGTAAGTGTTTTGGCTATAGTTAGCAGGCCCTCCTGAATTTGAAAAAAAATCGCCGAAAGGGAGCGCTATCATCGCGATTTGTGTATATTTTTCTCTATTGCACCATCAAAAAGTCTATGAAGTTATGCATAGAATTGAACTAAATTTTTTGTGTATGATTACTTTTGAGTATGGCAAGCAGATCCTCGCTGAGTTTGAAAAACGTCTGTCTATTGTTCTATTGTCCATCGGTTCATGCACAGACGAAATTTCCCAGCCTTTTAATCCAGTTATTTGTAAACAGCTGGTGATAACAGAATAAGGGAAAACTATTAATTTAAATAAATATCATTATCCACATTAACTGGTTCTTACCCCGATTAGTTGACTAAAACAGAAATTTAAGGTGAAAATCAAATTTGGCATAGTATTGAATTAATAACATTGAAGTATTAACATGTGTAACTAATTTTTTAAAATATTAAAATGTGTGTAAGAGATAATAGAACGTTTTGGGATTGGCACATCCAACTAGTTTATTTTGTTCTGAAAAATATATTTAAGTAAATTTTTGATAATTATCCGGTAGAAAAACAGTAAAAAGAATTATTTATGTTTCTGTCAGACTTAATGTCACTCCTGAGTGACATATTAAAAAAAGCTGAAAAATAAATAAATAAATAAATAAAAATAAGTTATTATGTACTTATTTTAAAATCTTTACACTGCACAGTAACAACTATTCAACAACATATTTTTTACAATTCTTTTCATACTTTTCAGAACTAATAATATTTTTTTATTTTTTTTATTTTTTTTTACGCTGAAAAATATCTGTAATTTTTGTAGAAAAAAAATGCATTTTATTCAGAAAAAAACTGTAAAAAAACAATTGTTTTTGTTAAAAAAAAAAAAAAAAAAAGAAAAGAAAAGAAAAGAAAAGGTTAAAACTGATTATACGAATTAAATATTTCCAACTGAGCGAAAAATTGACCGGCTGGGAATCGAACCCAGATACTTGGCTTACAAAGGTAAAGCATTGGTCTTGTAAGCCAAGTATCTGGGTTCGATTCCCAGCCTGGTCAATTTTTCGCTCAGTTGGAAATATTTAATTCGTATGATTACTTTACCAATCAGTTAGATTGTGTTGAAAATAATATTAAAACTGATTAATTTTTTTTCTGTTAAAAAAATGCGGATTATGTAACTTTTACAGAAAAAAAATTGTTTTAATGAAAAATAACTGATTTTTTTCTGTAAATTGTACAGTTCTCTGCATTGATGCCAAAGTTGATATGTTATTTCTGTCAATTCGATAGTTTTTTTTTAATGTAGCTTATAAAGATACAAAAAAATCGCCAGTTGAGCACATTTTAAGCAGTATCAATAAAAGAAGTTATAAACTCCCCGTGAAAACAAATCAGAACAAAGACAGACTTGACGCATGTTATACGTAATACGTAATAACTCACCAAAAGACCTACAGAAAGCGCCAAAAAAAAAAAAAATAACTTCTGAGTTATTTTATGCATTTACGGGTTAAAGGATACTTTAATTAAAATCGATATTATTTAAATGGGGTTCTTTTTAATTGCTCCCAATGACCATTATTTAGTGTTAATTATTGAATAATATTAATTTGTTATTTAGTGATTAAGGTTTCTGAGCCCTTTGAAAACCTTTTGAGATAGGTTGCCCCTCTGAAAAATCTAATTTCAAATATACTGTGATTTATATTATTTCTGCAAATTATTTTTACAAAGAGTTTTGAGTCGTATCGGGACTTACGGCTATTACAATGAGATGTATGCCTATGCGCATCGTGTAAAACGCTTGGAACGCATAAGTCTACCCTATTTTTATGGCCTTATTATCGCAGTGAAGGCTTTTACCAATATTTCCAAATAATAAATTTTATCTTATTTATGACAGAAATTCCGCAGTAAGTCGAAGATCGCTATTTAAAAATAAAGTGCCGCGATAACGGAAAATGGCCAAATTGGTTCCCTTGAGGGCGCTGTGCCGGCCTCGTCCGTAGCACCATGTAATGGCCAGTATTGGCTGCGAACACGTATAAATTAAGATTTTAAAATAATTGAAAAAAATATTGCCCAGTTAAACTGATGGTATTGAGCTCACATGCTACGCATACTAATTGTACATTACAGCTTTATATTTTCACGGGTTCGTGCCGTTCGAAAAACAAATTAATCCGGGAAAATGCTTTTCCCCATTTCCTCTTTTTATACTTAATCATTGAACCCCCCCCCCCAACTAATCGGGGAATATCCAAAATTCAGAGCAAATCGGATAATCCTTCATAAAAACACATTTATATAATTTAAGAGGAGTTATCCCCCTCCTTTATACTCAACCATTAAACTTCCAAAACTATTCAGAGATTCGCCTTATCAGGAAGAACCTAGATCCAAAATTTGAAGGAAATCGGATAATTGTGCATAAAAACTCATTTATCAAATTTAACGGGAGGCGTAATCGTCCGTATCCTCTTTATACTTAAAAAAAAGGAACCCCACGGTTAATTAGGGAAGGATCTTATCACTATGAACCTGTACCCAAAAATTGAAGCAAATCGATTCATTCTACAAGAAAAAACATTAACATAAATTAAGAGGGATAGTCCCACCGATACCCCATTTATACTTATCCAATGAATTCCCAAAACAAATCAGGGAGGCACCTTATCAGAAAGAATCTATATCCGAAATTTGAAGCAAATCGGTATTTCTGCATGAAAAAGCCATTAATCTAAATTAAGGAGATGGGCGGTTATCTCCCATTTCTTCCCTTTTAGACTTATCTAATGAACTCGCAAAACTAATCTTAGATTTTTCCTCATGAGAATGATCCTATGTCTAAAATTTGAATGAAATCTGATAATTCTGTTCGAAAATCCCATTTATCTAAATTAAAGGCAGGAGATTAGTCTCCCGTTCCCCCTCTTTATACTTATCCAATGAACTGCCAAAATTAATAATGGGGGTGCCCTCGTCAGAATGATCCTATCTCTAAAATTTGAATGAAATCTGATAATTCTGCATGAAAAACCTATTTCTGGAAATTAAGGGCGAGGGTTTAGCCCCGTCCCGATCCTTATAATTATCCAATGAACTCCTAAAAACTAAACATGCCGCTGCCTTCATCAGAATGATCCTATGTCTAAAATTTGAATGAAATCTGATAAATCTGCATGAAAAACCCTTTTATCAAAATTAAGGGTGGGGAATTAGATCCCCGTTTCTCTTCTTTATATTCCCTTGTTCTCTTTCGAATGAACATCTAATACTAATCACGGAGGCGCCTCATTCTGATAATTTTGGCGCCTTTCGTAGCTCGCAACAATTTTTGGCGCCTTTACTGCTTTGGCGGCTGTGTGCGCCGCACACTTCGCACACTGGGTCGGCACGCCCCTGTATCTAACACATTTTCCATTTATTTGACTGAGTTCTTTAAGTCCCCTATAAAAAAACTACTGTATAGCCTGGTATATGATATGTGTTATATGTTTTTTAAATTATTTTTAATGAAATGTTTTGTTTAATCAAAACGTTTATCTTTTTCTTTTAATGCTACGTGAACGACGTCACGGGTAACAGCTAGTTGTTTTATAAATTCGGCTTGTTTGATCGTGTCTTAAATCACGTGAATACATTCGGATTGCGATGTAATAGATATATGTTATCGAATTTTACTATAGCATTTTCGGTATTGAAAATCAAAGGTAAAACAGAGTTAAGCACTTATAATTTGCTTACAGTGCAACACAAACGAATTCTGTTACGTTGTGTTTTACAGGAAAGAAT
The DNA here is from genome assembly GCA_964019185.1 of Maratus speculifer. Taxonomy (NCBI): domain Eukaryota; kingdom Metazoa; phylum Arthropoda; class Arachnida; order Araneae; family Salticidae; genus Maratus; species Maratus speculifer. The sequence goes on from OZ025299.1 coordinate 157,743,795, forward strand.
CGTCTGCAGTGTGTTTTAATTACGTTACACATTCAATTCGATATACGGATGTTGACTGAAGTACCTACAATATACTTATTATTAAATATAACGTGCTCAGATTTGTGTTCTCAGTATCTGAAGATCTCAAATGAAAAGTGTGGTTTGAGAAGAGAATTAAAAAGATTGAGTTAATAATAATTTTAAGATAATTAATGGCCCTCTACCATCAGTTAAATGACTATTTGAAAAAATAATACTGTCAGAGATTTCAATTGATAAATGAGGTATTTGACAAAAAAAGTAAATAAATATTTGGAATTTTACAGCTCATTTTTCCAGAATGATGATTGTGTCACTTACATGCTTTATCATCTAATCTCTTCATTTGGCATTAATTTACACGGGCAAAAAAAGGAATTCATTTAAAGCAATACTGCTCATGGGCTATTAACGACAGAATTGAGTTTTCAATGTGGTATGCTTTTTTTAATTTAATCAAACATTACAGATTACTCAGTGTGTATAAATTTTTAGAGAATAAACAGAGTTGCAAATAAGAATTGGTGTACATTTATTCTTATTGACCGAAATTCCGGATGGTAATTTTCATCTGTTTCGTATGTGTCTAAAATGCAAGACTTTTTCGCATAATATACGTAGAATATGTATACAAAACTGCACATGAGAATTCGGATATATTTAGGTTATGAAATTAAATTGCTAGAATTGCTTTTTTACATTGTTTACTTAGATATCATCTTTCCAACATTCCCTGAAATATTTAAGAAAACTTCATTATTTACGGAAACATGGTTACTATCTATAGCCAAATATGTATTCCAATACTTCTGAACAGCCCTATATTTGATCTGTCGGTTGATATATATATATATACCATTGAATGGAGAAATTTAGTTCAGCAAGAAAATACCTAGACGGTTGAAATTTTTTTCTGTGTCCCTGAAAATGCTGTGCACTTTATATTATGCGTGAAATAACTTATATTAACCGTCAGTGACGTACATTTTATTTTACGTTAAATAGTTTAATATAATAAAAATATGTCGCAAACAATTCCAACCTTTAACATTATGTAACGGAATTCTTTTGTGTACTTCTATAAATAAATATTAACTATTCTTTTAACGGCATATTTGACAAAATGCATATTTTAATGCACTTCATAAATTTTAATAAGGGTTTTCATTAAAAATCATCTGAAACGGTTTTTTCCTTAGGCCATAATCTAAAGAAAAATTTTGACTGTTCCTGTAAATGAACTGATCACTGATCATGCTGGAAACTTCATCTGAAATAGGGTCCGTGCTAGTGTAAAAGTCGATAAATTTGATAAACATCACGGGAATTCGATCATATTTACGAGTGTTACAGCGTGGACAGATGGGCAGACAAACCGAAATCATAAATTTCCTGGAAAGTAATAAAAATTATATTAGTTAGAATTTTGTTAGACGGGCTACTAATACTGGCCACTTTTGACTCTCTTACCTTTTAATGGTACCTTTTTTGATTCACCTTACCTGCATTTTTTACTGCGATGCAAATGCAATATTTCGTTTTCCACCATAACACAGTTGATGAAGAAATACATAGTTCATGAGTTTCACGACTTTTAAACTTTTTATAGTCCAAGAGCCTAATCTAATGATCTAGAATCTAACGATCCATGTCTTCCGGAAGTGAAGTGGTGCATAAGCCATAAATTAATACCACCAGAGGTTGCCCTGTAGGTTTATCATTCTGTTTTCATTACAAACAAAGGTATGGAAAGATTGTACGGTAAACATAATGATAAACCTATGAGTAACCACTAGTGGTATTAATTTTTGTCTTATGCACCACTTTTCTTCTGGCAGACATGGATTATTAGATTCCCTATTGCTACTCTTACGTAAAATAAAGTTTTTTTTTCTTGTGCTCGATACCTTAGGTTTTTGTGCTGTCAGCTTTTGGACTATTATCCCGTCGTTTGTTGAAAGGCAATTTCATAACTCAAAAGTGATTTTACTTCCTTAGTTTTTTCACTAAAATATAAGTTATTAGAATAGCACAGGTTTATATCCTGGGCTTACTTCTTGCAGTACTAAATAGAGGGTAAAAGAGAATCCTTTCGGTTTATTTTAGAATTATTTCAACGTGAAACTTAATAACGTAAATAAAATTAAAATAATAATGCAAATAGAAAGTGTGACATTTTTGCATTTTCATTTTAAAAGGTCTAGCCTCAAAATGTTTGTACAATTCGAGGCTACTTATTTCAGGCAGTAATTCCTTTTTAGGTAATTGTTTTAAAAAATCGTATTTTTCAAGCTATTCTTCAAATGCGTTATTTATTTCGATAGCAAAAAATTGCTCTGTAACACGATTTTATGAAAGAAAAAAGGCGAAACAAATTGTGCATAAGCATAACTGCATTTTTAAAACAAACTTGTAGTACAAGAAATACGTAAGTGTAATATAAATTTAATAATAAATATTATACATAAAAAAATGCTATAACTTTTTTTTCGTTTGGTGGTGCGATATTCTTTCTACAGCTGTGAAGAAAGACATAAATAATGACTACAACTTTTGGACACAGTATTCTATTATTTATCGTACAGCAATTTCATAAATCAAGAATTCTACTTCTTTAGCTTATTTCCTAGAACATGAGCCATTAGAATAGCGCATTATTTTATACCTGAAATGTTTCTTTTCCGTTACCAAATGGAGAAGAAAAGATACATTTCCAGGAGCTTTTTGGAAACTTTCCAACTGGAGATTTATTAGAATATAAATAAAATGCATTCAATTGATTTATTATGATATTTTCTAAATGTCCAACAGCTAAATATTCTTAACATCTTGAGGTTATAAGATTCAGGTAGTAATTTGTTTAGAATTGAACTAAGTTTTATAAAGTTTTACTTTTTGAGTTTTTCCTGATAATCATTTATTTTTTCTAGTACAAAATCGTATAACAAGATTTCTGCAAAGTAAAAAAGTTAAATATATTTGTTAGAATCATCATTTAATTCTTTAAATAAATATAATACCTTAAATACATTTAAATAGTTTATATATTTATTATTAATAATCATCATATCTAAAACACACAGCATATACCGGGTGTCCCAAAAATGACTGATGGATTTTAAAATTTAATAACTTGCAAACGGTGACAGCTATTTAAAAAAATTTTGCATGAGGGTTATATACAATGTCAGGAGTTTTTTTTAACCGTAATTTTTTATTTTAGTTCGCATATCAAACAATAGGTGGCGCTGACGGCGATTGAAGGCCAGGTCGACGCTTCACTCAGCACTGATCACCTGGCCTTCGATCGCCGTCAGCGCCACCTATTGTTTGATATGCGAACTAAAATAAAAAATTACGGCCAAAAAAAAAAACTACTGACATTGTACATAACCCTCCTGCAAAATTTTTTTAAATAGCTGTCACCATTTGCAAGTTATTGAATTTAAAAATCCATGAGTCATTTTTGGGACACCCGGTATAAATATATATATTAACTATGGTATAACTGATTTTTTCCAAGCTCTAAATAAACACATATTTGACGGCAACATAGTTTATTGTTTGTTATTTAATGATTTCATACATCAAAAAAGGTTTCACAGTTGTTTTATAGTAATTTATTCCTTTAACAAAATTTCTCGAAAATAACGAAGTGAAATCTATTTGTTAGAAACATAATTTAAATTTTTAAACAAACTTAATGCATTAAATACATACAAAATATATTTTTTAAATTTTTAAATAATATATATCCTATCTGAAACATAAAAATAATGATATAATATCTTTACTGTACTGTAATATAGTTTTGTCAAGCTGCAAATAAACACGTAATTGGTGAGAACATGATTTTCTTGACTCTATTGTTTGTTGTGCAACGATCTAAAAAATGCGTATTTAGTTTATAGTATTTTATTTCCATAAATGTATTTTCAGACACATTACAATAACAAAGACTTATTTGCGTTAAATGTTATTTTTTACTAAATTGGCGAGAAAAGGTATTTTTTACCGAATCCTTTTGAGCCATTCTATTAGGAGATTTATCGCAATATACCTAATGAATAGAGATTTATTATGAATTTTTCTTAGTGCATAACCTCAAGTAATTTCTAACATACTGAAATTATAATAGTCAATTATTAAAATTTCATAAGAATTATTTTGATAAATTTGTACTTTTCAAACAATTTTTCATTGCATTTAATCAGCAATATACCCTGTATATTTCTTTGTGATAGATAAAAAGTAAAACTTTTTAGACCACAAACACAGTTTTTAAAACAAATATATGTACATAATGTTAAACTTGTTTAATGATCAAGACTTCTCCTGAAGAAATAATTATATTATTTTTAATTTGATGCAATATTTTCTACTGCAAGTGTAAAGAAAGACAAATTTGATGACTTTGAATTTGATTGACGAATTCAATTATTTGACGTATAGCGGTTTAGTAAATTAAAGAGAATTTATTTTTTTTAGTTTATGTACGAAGACTTGTGCCATTATAATATGTCCGGCTTGTATCACAGCGATATATTTTATAATGACAAAAAATGCATCTTTTTATTATGTATTTTTTTACGGAAACTTCAAGTGAAACTTCTAATATGATAAATTGTTTTCTTAAACGTGCTAACCTTGTATAAAACTGTATTAAAAACAATGAAAATGTGTTATTATTATTCCTTTATGGCATAAAAACCTCATATAAAATTCAATAACGCTAATACAATACGCCAATACAAATATAAAAAATTACGGTAAAAAAACTCCTGACATTTATATATCTCTCCTTCAAAAATTTTTTAAATAGCTGTCACCATTTGCAAGTTATTGAATTTTAAAATCCATCAGTCATTTTTGGGACACCCGGTATAAATATATATATATTAACTATGGTATAACTGATTTTTAAACACTTTTGACAACTCCTGACAAAATATTGAAACAGTAGAACAAAAATCATTCTTTTATGTTGGATTGTAGGACATACATGCACATTTTTTTTTACGATTTATATTTTCTTTTTACTATCCTTTGTGTTAATGTACCGCAGTTTCATCTATCTATACATATATAAAATAGTTTGTCCTGACTGACTGATAATCCATGCACAGCCCAAAATCCTAAACCTAGCAGCATGAAACTTATGGAAAATATACTTTTTATGATGCAAGCCCCAATGATGGGATTTTTGAAAATTTCCCCTCTAAGAGGGGCAAACCGGAGGTCAAAAATTCTGGAACATCTTCCTATATCTCAGTAGCCGTTTAAGGTAGAGACGTGAAACTCAGTACATTCAGAAAGGCAATAAACCACTCAGTCCAGTAACCGTTAGCCACAATCAGCCGACCTCGGCACTTGTCTGAGTAGATCGTTCCCACTTTGCCGGCTAAAATTCCATCATCTACGCTAATGGCGCCTGGTGCATGTAAAATCCGTCGTGGGTGCAAAGTCCTCCAAGTTACCTGTGAATTATACCTCTGGAGGTGCCTTGCCAGGTGAAGGTCTCGTCATCTGATAAAGGCTCTAAATTACGAGACCATCTTGCGAAGCCAATTGCAGTTCAAACATCAGGATGTACCATTAATTAACAAGCGAAACAAAGTATGCTCAACGACAAGCAATTACTGCAGAAATGATGGCATGCGAAGCAAAGTTTATTGCCACTACGTGGCAATTAGGCGGTCGTCCGCCCCAATACCAGGTATGTAACCCGTTAAGCTGAGAAAACTCGGCAGGTAAGGGCCTGGTCATCGGTTAGAAAGAAAGAAAGGTAGAGGCGTGAAATTCCAGAAAAAAAATCTATTAAAAAATTAAACACGTATTTCAGCAATTTTACAAATTGCCCCCCCCCCCCCAGGGTGTTAAAAGGGTGTTCGAACAATTTAAAACATTTTGCATATCTCAGTAGTCGTTTTAAGTAGAAGCATGAAACGACAGAAAATAAATCTATTAAAAATAATTAAAGATGTATTTGAGGGATTTTAAAATTTCCACCCTCGAATGAGTTAAAGTGGAAAACAAAAATTCCAAACTTTTTTGGCCCGTCATGTGACACATCATCGGAAAGCTCTCGGATTGCTCTTTCATATTATTAACTTTTTTCCAGCATTTTAATTTGACCCCCACCCTCCGGAGGGAAGCAGTTTTCAAAATGTTTTGAAATTGTAGCTTTTATCCATTACAAATCGAATTTTTTTAAGGGGTAATTACTAATATTAGTTATAATATTTCAAAATTTTACTGAGAGGGAAAGGTTTTATACTGGGGAGTTCGAACTCTGGGGGGAATTTTTCTGCATTTGGCCTACACCTCTCATGTAATATATCATTAGAAAGCTCTCTTACCATTGTTTCAAATTATACATCTCCAGCGCCTCTGAGATATTTTACCATATTTTAGCAACAAGTTTACGTAGAAGCAGGAAATTCAAGATATCACACCTACTAAAAATGTGATTAAACATATGTGCTTCAAACATTTTAGAGCTATTTTCTCTATTATGACGTCAATATCGACTTCAGGAACTTACATAACAGGATAATGTAAATTCTTACATTATCCTGTTATGTAAGTTCCTGAAGTCGATATTGTCTTACGAATAAGACAATAATTATGGTTGTTTGGTAGGAAGTTTTTTAATTTTAATTAGATGCACTTCGTTTGATTCAAGATTCCTTTAGAGAAACCGACCAGCGTAGCGAGCGAAAACTGCTAGTTTGTAAGTTAAACAACAATTTTTTATTGCTTTTAAATCTCAAATAATGTTCATTATATATATATATATATATTTAATTAAATATAAAATTTTCAAAAATATAACATTATTTATTCTTAATACTCAGTTTTAAATGAGTTTTAACTGCAAAATGTATGTTTCATACATTTAAAGTATTTCATACATGAGAGGTTTAGTGTTTGCCTGGTAATAAAGATTTCGGTAGATCATGGCTAAAAGATTAGTTAAACGATTTAAAGATGTTACTTTTTAAAACTACAAAATGCATTAAGCGATAAATAATGAATTTTTTTGCATTTTTAATTCAAACAAAGTAAGACATAAAATTTTCTTTTTATATTGAACTATTTAATTTAATAGTAATCTAATTTAATCTAATTTAATGGAATAGAATTATGTTATTTGAAATCACGTTGCTAAAAGCGCCTAGATGTTCATTTATTTACGTAAATACGTTGATATAATAACGCTGCTTTAAAAAATAAGATCATCTACAAGAAAATTAAGCAATATTTTTCTGTCATAATAAAATTTGTATTATGTAAATATGTTTCTGATATCGCAAATATTATCACACAAAAAACATGCATAAAAAATACTTTTATTAAATTTATTGAAATTTCTTTTAAGATTTTTAGTTCCCAAAATTTTCGGAAATGTAGAAGTTAAATTATAATTTTAAATCTACTTCTTGATTGAAACAATGTTTTGCAAGGTTAATATACTGAAGATTTGTAATTTGATCAATCATTTAGTAGTCTCCAACAGCGCACGACTAACAAAATATCTGTTGCAGCTAAAATATGGTTTGATTGATTAATTTATATCTTTATATACAGGGTGTATCTAAACTCGTGGGCAAAATTTTAAGGGGTGATAGTACTCATCAAGACAGACAGTATTAAATAGGAAACTAAGGGTCTCAAACGTTTTCCAAGGGAGATAGGCGCCATGAAAGTTTAGGTCCAAAATTTCGAATAAACATAAAAAACGGAAAAATTAAACAATTGATATGCGGTTTTCACTAAAACTATTCTTTATATCAGTATTTTCTTCAAAATAAATTATAAATATAAATTTTAAAAAATGCCGATAGAGGGCGCTTTAGAATTTTGCAGTAACGAAAAAATATTTTACCGTTATTTTTTACATCTCCTTAAAATTTTTCGGAAAGCTTACATTTAAAACTTAAATTTTGAGCTTAAATTCTGAATAGTTGGGAGTGGTTAAGTAGCGCAAACTGAACTATGTTCAAAAGTTCAAATTTCAGATGATTATAAAAAAGGAAAAATTGGTCGATGCATTTGCGGTTTTCGCTAAAACTATTCTTTAAATCAGTATTTTCTTAAAAATAAATTTTAAAAATAAATTTCAAAAAATGCCGATAGAGGGCGCCTTAGACATTGGAGTAACGTACAACTATCGTTAACCGTTATTTTTTTAACCTCATTAAATGGTCGCAAAAGCTTATACTTAAATTTTGTGCTCAAAATCTGAATAGTTTAAAGTGGTTAACTAGCGTAAACTGAACTGTATTCATAGGGGGGGGGGGAAGCTTCAAATTTGAAATGATTATAAAAAACGGATAACTTAGTCGATTCGTTTGCGGTTTTCGCTAAAACTACTCTTTAAACCAGTATTTTCTTGAAAATAAATTTTAAAGATAAATTAAAGAAATGCCGATAGAGGGCGCCTTAGAATTTGAAGCGACGTACAACTATTTTTAACCGTTTTTGTAATCTCATTAAATTCTTGGAAAAGCTTCTATATAAATTCTGAGCTTAAAATCTGAATCATTGGGAGTAGTTAAGTAGCGCAAAATTGAACTGTAATGGAGGTGGGGGGAGGATTAAATTTCAACTCCTCAATTTGTGCTTCTTAACCTCTCCCAACGATTTAGAATTTGAGCTCAAAATTTCAGTCTAAGCATTTGCAAGGCTTTAATCAGATGCAAAAAATAACGGTTAAAAATAGTTGTTGGTTATTCTTAAGTTTAAAGCACCCTCTAACGGAATTTTTTGAGATTTATCTTTAAAATTTATTTTTAAGGAAATACTGACATAAAGAATAGTTTTAGCGACTTGTTAGTTTTGGCGAATCGACTAATTTTTCGATTCTTTATAATCATTTGAAACTTGAACCTCTGAACACAGTTCAGTTTGCGCTACTTAACCACGCCCAACTATTCAGTTTGAGCTCAAAATTTAAGTCTCAGCTTCCGAAAATATTTAATGAGATGCAAAAAATAACGGCAAAAAATAGTTGTCCGTTACTCCAAAGTCTAAAGCCCGCTCTATTGACATTTTTTGAAATTTATAATTTATTTTCATGAAAATACTGACATAAAGATTAGTTTTAGTGAAAACCGCAAATCAATCGACCAATATTTCCGTTTTTTATGATTATTTGAAATTTTGGACTCAAAACTTTAATGGCGTCTATCTCCTTTAGAAGACGTTTTGGACCCCTAGTTTCCCATTTAATATCGTTTGTCTTGATATGTACTATCACCCTTTAACGTTTTGCCCAAGTATTTAGATACACCCTGTATAAGCAAAATTTACTTATAAACATATCTCATATACGTATTTTTATGTATATATGTAAGTATGGGAATTATATTGAAAATGAAGTTATCAACACAATTTTCATATTTTTCAATTTTCATATTTTTAAATAATTTCGCGAATGTGTTAATTAAATCAAGAAAATATTCAAATGTTTAATCGTTTATTAGTTCTAAATTAGGTGTAAAAAACTATTAAAAGTATTTAAGACATAAAAAGTAATTTATAGATTTCAAATAGTAAAAAAAAAAAAAAAAAAGTAGTGTCGCGAGTATTTTTAACCAAACCTTAGTCATCGTAAAGGGCATAAAAGACAGTTTATCAGCGATTCCCAGAATGAACACAGGTTGAATATTGCACTGTTGAACCAAAATTAAAGGCGAGAGTGTAGGGAATGGCTGAGTCAATGAAGCTAAATGGGTTAATCTAAACCAAATACGCCGTTAACATCAAGTAGTCTAAACAAAATATGCGGAATATGGCCTGATGTATAATTTTTGTGGCAAAAGTTAAAAGTTTTGTTGTCTTTCCGTAATCAATTGGATCGTATTTGATTGAAAAAAATATTTTAAAAATACCCAGTGCCAGGTTATGCTACACCAGGACCTACGAAATCGTATGTATTACCTCATTTAAAACATTTTTGTAATTTGAACTGTATAGCTATAACTATCGGTTTAGGAATTAGACATTTTCCACCGTTGAGAGTAGACTCTCTATATAGTAAAAGTGTTGTAATATGCCGTTGTGATCCCTACCAATTTCATTATAAATGAAGTTCCCAAAATTGGTAAAATACACTACAAACAATTTATACTTATGCATCATAATACTATAACAAATATCATTTGTTTTCTGCGTAAATGAAGTATAAATTCACCATACTCATTTTAAATAATCATAATACTATGTTAACTTCAGTAAAATATGTTACTTTCATGGCAATTCGAGAATATATATGAAAACGAAAACGTGTACAAAATGACAGACATACGAAATAAAATTCAGACATCATTTAAACTTTTATACATCATTTAACTTCTTAACAGTTTTGCCCGAATCCAGTTTGGGCAACAATACTTTCTTGCTCCGTTACTAAAACGTTTTGATACTGCCAATTTGTAACTGCAAATTTATATTTGAAACGGATGCAGAAATTCATTCCAGAAGTAAAAGTGCTTCGAAATAAGAGTAAATACTTTACAAATTAATAACATATAAATTTGCCAAAATAAAAGATTTCCACAAAGATTTGATAATAATTTCCAGCGATTTGACAATTAGATGATTTCAAGAACGGTCTCATTTTATGAAGCTGAGATTATACTGAATGATAACGAAATTCTATTCCCAAGTACATCCTTACACATTGAGGGTATTATATTACATGATCACGATGTTCTAATAGAATTGGACAATAGCTGTGAAATGTAAAATGTGAAAGCTTCAATAAGATATCTCATTAGATATCAGATAATATATACAACTATCAGTAATTTTATAGATTTCCAAACCATTAAAATAACAGACGAATTTCACACCAGTTTAAATCTATTATATTGAAGTTATATTTTAACATTAGATAAATATTGAAATATATGATAGGCATGCTAGAGTGGATTTATTATAGAATTAAAGTTGTCTAATACATTTTACGACAAAATGTAATTTAATATTACATGAAAATACTTACAAATTATTTAAAAGATGTTAGAAAATTGGCCATAATTTTACAAAAAAGAATTAATAAAGAAAAACAAAAATCCCAGTGTTTTTATCAATAAATATTTCTGAAACAAATGGGGGAAAAACCCACGTTATTAATATAGTCTATTGTTTTAATTTGTTTACTCAGTGAGTCAGTTGACATATCTGAGTGATAGTGGCATAAGAGGATGTTTTGTTACAAACACATTGAATTTAAAACACGTTGTTTTCACACGTGAGCCTATCTAACTAAAAGATTGACAGCATAAGCAAAAATTATACTCAGACTTTGTTCATCTCTAAATTATTGATGCAATCGCTCCAGAAATTTTTTTATAACAAGTGGCACCAGTTAAACATTTGGCAGGCTCACAGAAATTTTGTCAAAATTCCTCTTAGCTTACTGAAATTTTATTGCTAGAATAGAATGCCTCCTCTATGTTATACAGGGTGTTTCAAAATTGTAAGAGAGAAATGAAAAGGCAGGTACAGGGGACCTATACGATTCGGATTTCTTTTAAGAATATGGGTTCGGAATTGCAGCGTTGATGCGGTAGAAGGCGATGTTGTGTGCTGCGGATGAATATTCTTTGCTGGCTTAAATCTTCATTTCCCGCTCGGCTTTCGATCAAAATACATCCTTACACCAATGCAGAACTTAGCGATATGCATTTCAGGTATGGGGTTGCGTAAAGAAATGGAATGGCTGCTCAAAGGATTTACATGGGACAATTTCTTGGTAGGATTCTGCCGTATCAAAGAACATAAGAACATCTTCATTGAAACTTGCGCGCGGGGGTATCGTTTTATGCTATCAGACGTGATACTGGCACAGTAAAATACCGTTGGATTCCTGAAATTGAAGAAGTAGTGTTATGTATAGTAGAAGATAGTCCTTCGGCAAATTCGATGACTGTTGGACGTGGTTTGGGTGTGAGCGAGTAGCCCCATACATGAAATGTATATTGGTTATCTTTGCGATGCATATTGCACGAAATATTTGAGAGAATGATGTTTTCAGCCAGTCAACTGAAATTAACAGATTATCTACTGCCTCAACGCTACATTTCTACACCCACATTTCTGTACGAAATCTTCTTAATTAGATCCGCTTTACCTGCTTTTACATTTATTGCATATAAGTAGGGAATACCTGTGTAAGATGCATTGAAATACTATCAGTGGTTGTTGCACTAACGCCCCTTAAAAACTCTGTAGCAAATAATAATGGAAAAAAAAATTCTGCTAAAAACGATTGGAAATAATACCTACTTTTTAAACGATGTAAAAAGTGAGCAAAAAAAATATTTGCAAGCAGACGATTTTTTTTTTTTGCATATGTAACCATTGAAAGTAAATTTGATACTATTCTCTTAATTATTCATTTATTTAAATAAGAAGAAAATAAAAATAACTACCCATTTTCCTTAAACAGTAAAAGTACACACCTTAGAAAATAAATTAATATTTTCTCATACCTAAAAAGTATTTGCACACGAAGCATTGACTGTTAAAAAAGGCATTAAATGTGAACATTATGCAAATGTTTAGCATATCAGTCCCACAGTACATTAACCCTACACTTTAAAGTCGCGTAATAGATTAACTGGAGCAGGGATTCTAGGGTGTTGTTGTTCTAATGGGGCCGAAAACGTGTGAAGTGGCTGTTGCTACCTGTGAGAAGATTATATTTCTTAACAATTCTGGATTAAGTTACTTAGAAATAGGTAAAAAATTAAATCTAATTTTTTCTAGTATTTGTTATGTAATTAAGAAGAAAAAAGAAACTGGTTCGACAATAAATAAGCCACGAACTGGGTGTCCAAGTCTAAATTTCAACTTTCTACGTTGGGTGCATCGTATTAAAAAAAAAAGGCAAAATCATATTCCGGCTGAGATGGGAGCTTGTCTCGCACGAATCTCACATATCAGGTCTACCTTAAAGTTCTGTCTTATAATCTACTTTCACGCCTTTTTTTAAAATACTGTTTGAATTTCGTGCGAGACATGCCCCCATCTCCGCCGGAATATGATTTTGCCCTTTTTTAATATGATGCACCCAACGTAGAAAGTTGAAATTGATAGTGAATATACATCATATCTCAAAGTAATTCATGCAAAAAATTAAGGTGGTCACTCTGAAATTTCAATAGATTTTTAACTAAAACGTTAATTTAAAAACAAGAAAAATATTAGAAAATTTGTTCTTTTCTTGAAAGAAAATCTGAAAAAATTATCAAATATTCGTACGGAATTTTTGCAAATCCCTTATTTATTTCGTTTAAATCCACTGAGTAGTTTCGTCACAATGCTCTCTTTTCCAAAACAGGCATTTAGGGACGTAACCCGCCGTGGTCTTGAGATACAAACTTGAAACTGGGGAGAAATGAATTTCTTTTTATTTGCAATCGATTAATGTAGGACTCGATGTGGTTGATTCAAGGGTATATTTTACTAAGAAACCCGGCTCTACCCTTTGTAACCAAGAAAATTGTACAAAAATTCTAAGTAGAAAATGTAAGTCTGTAAAATATTTCTGGTTGCTCTCTGAGGTTATTTATTTATTTGTTGCATGTGCTATAAATGATAGAAGGAAATAGTAACCGTAGGTCTTAGAAAAGTGAGTTTGACAACTAATCAAGGATGAAATGTAAAAGCACCGAATTAAGTTTTAAATAATGCACGTTCTTTTTATGAAAAACTGGTGTAAGTTAACATCCAGTTATTTTTTAATACGAATGAATTAATATTTTCCAAACTAATAAACGTGTACTTGAATTAAAAAAATTGCATAGAATATCTTTGAATCCATTCGTTGTGTTTTCTTGATTATTTTTAAAGAAGATATAAATTAATATTTGTGATGTGGATTTAAAATTAGAGTGACTGCATCCGTCTAATTCCATGAAGTTTTAAGGAAAATGCAATTTATATTTAAAGCCTATTATTAATTCAAGGCGCTTATTTTTCGTTTAAGAAATATAATGTGGTTCTAAAAATTCATATATAATAAACTGCAATAGACTTATTAAAGTAGAAACTGTATTCTTTTGAGTTGATATGTTTAAAATGGCTTTATAATATGTTAAAAAAAGGCTTTTGACTTCTAATAGGTATGAACATACCGAGTAAGACAAGCTCACGGAATGACTACGACTATTCATCGCAGTATTAATCTTGAACAATTAAAGTCCTAAAGCTAGTGACATATGTAGCCGCTTTTAAAAATATTTATTTTTGATGAAATTGTATAAAGCAAATTCACAACTAAAAGTTTTGTGTTATTCAAATATAAAGAAAAATAAAATATAAATATTTTTTAAAAATGCCAAAAAATGTGACTAATAGTTTTCAAAAAGGAAGAGGAAATGATTTAAAATTACCAGAGCAATAACGTACACTGATTTAATATATTACTGATTACACACGTTAGATAAAAATTAAACTGATATAATGAATAAAAAACAGTATATTTCTTCAATTTTTATTAAAGTAGATTGAAAAAATTCATAACTTTGAGTTAAAAAAATCCTTATTAAAAATCTTTTTATATTTATATGTTCGCTAAATAATGATGATTTCTTAAAAAACAGTAAAATATATTTCTCTATATATGAAAACAACTGTTATGTTAAAATTTTCGCGAACACATGTGGATGAAAGTCAGAAAGATTACAATGACACTTAGAATTTATAGAAAGCAGTTGAAAGGCAAGTAACATAACATGTGATAAGTAGCAGAAAATCGATTGACAAGGCCTAGAGAAAGACTATGATACGATAGTCAAATTTCAAATCAAGCGTGAGGAGTTTCTCCTCAATTCAGATTGAGGTTGCTTCTATAGTGGCTTAACTTTCCATTTTAATGTATGATGCTTCTGAGAATTTAACACGATATACGTCACTTACATTAAATAATATCGTTTATTGATATTATTTATTTTTTATAAAAAAATATGCTGTCAATTTAATTTAAATGTATCTGAATACTTCATTTTTTTAAAAACTTAATATATAATTTGCAGTGTGAAATTGAAATTCATGTATGGGTGATTCTACGATAAGAGGTTCAAAAACATGGAGAATTCGGCCAAAAACAAAAGTTTGAGTTTGATCAAAAATCTTTAAATTATGATTTTTGTCCCGTTTATTTACTTTTTCATATAAGGGCAAGTCACTTTATACATATTTTATAACTTTTTCTGGTCAGTGACTCGCTCCCCTGGCAGTTATCGTGCCAGGGGAAATACGGCAGGGGAGAGACATTTTTGTGTAAATTCAAACTTTTTAACTGACTGAATTAATTTTTCGGTTAATTGTGTATTTCACTTTAAGTATTACCGTATTGTTTAATTAGGGCAGTAAATGCAATTGAATTAAATGAATATTATAAGTTTTATGACTTACCAGGGGAGATACACTATCACCGTGCGAAACCACTACAAAACACGGTCGCGTCGCAACAACTAAAAATGGCGACGCTTAAATGGCTTGCGCGTTTAGTATTGCTAACTTCAAGCCAATAGATGTCCTTAAGCACTACTTCCAATATAGCCATCTTTGAATTTATATTTGTTTCAGCGGAACGAAATATGACAGGGGAGAGACACAAAAAAAGCGGGACAAAAGTTAATTTTAAAAATTATTTGAAATTAACGAAATTATTTTATTTTTTATTTTATAATACGTAAGTATAATTACTTAAATTCCAATTAAACATACTTTAGCTAAGCATCTGGCGGAAAAAATATATGTATTGTTTGAAAGTCAAATTGAAACCGGCAAGGGGACATGCCAGGGGAGGGGACTTTTTAGACTTTGTAAGAAATTTCAGAAAAATGTGTTTAAATTAGGCATTAGGCCTCCCCACCTAACTGAATCTGAATCTGTTATTTAATAAAGTATATTAAGATGATGCGATTCATTGCAAAAAATAGCAACATATAGAATAAAAAATCTGTTTTAAACGGATTGCCGTACAAATTACCTCTTATCGTAGAATCACCCGTATACGAATCGAGATTAGTAGTAAATGAGAATAAAGTGCTCTAGTGTAAAATATATAAATTTATTAGGAAATTTGTCATGTAGAGGTTATAATGTTTGATTGGCTGAGAAAAAGTTTAAATAAAGCACACTTCACAATAATTTCAGGTCTGCCAATTTCACGAATTTAGAATAAATGTTTCTATTTAACAATAAAATGAAATTTTACTACAAGTTTCCCACCAGTAGTTCTGTAATATATATTTTGAAGTACATTGTTCTTGCAAATGTTGTCAAAGTGCCTGTTAAGGATTTCTGTTTTGCGAAAATGTTGCTATTTTGAATAAAAAGACCTGTTGTGCCCTTTTACTACTGAATTTTTTTTTAATAATTGCTTGAAATAATCTGGAATATGTGTATCTTTATCATTTAATTAAAGTTTTTGTACTAAAGATAACTCAACCAAAAAGAAATATTCTTTTTTAATAAACTTATCATCTATGCGAGTCTAAGCCAAATTATGATCGTGTGGTTTTATTCATATAAATCTTAATGTAAAATAGGAAAAATAAGGTATAGACGTACGATATATACCCTTCACACTCTGACGATTTTCATTAGCGCGTTACTCATTTGTTATATACTTGAACAGACATTAATAGCGGCAGACGAATGTTGCTGTAAATTTTTATTTCTAAATGCAGAGCGCATTAAACGAAACAGAGAAGGACAGTATTTCGCAATTTCAATTGCAGAGCGCTTCAGCTATAACTTAGAATGAAACGAAATCGTAACTGCACACAATTTAAATAATACTTTAACGTTTTATAAACAATTTCTCAAAATCTGTCGATATAGAGTGCTGAAACTCAAATGATATTTATTTGCTTAAAGTGAACTAATGAAGCACTAATAGTCTAAAAGCCGTCAGCACAAAAACCTAATGTATCGAGCACAAGAAAAAAAACTTTATTTTATGGACGAGTAGTAATAGGGGAATCTAATCACCCATGTCTGCCAAAATTGAAATGTTGCATAAACCAAAAATTGATACCACTTGTGGTTCACTCGTAGATTCATCAATGTGTTTGGCGTACAATTAAAAATTGAAATGATTATACGTCAAAGACAATGATGAACCTACTATGATGAACATATTGGTGAAAAATGATGCACCACTAGAGGTATTAATTTTTGGCTTATGCACAGCTTCACTTCCGGCAAACATGGATCATTGGATTCCCCTATAACTGTATTCCATAAAATAAAGGTTTTTTTTCTTGTGCTCGATACCTTAATTTTTTTGTGCTGTCGGTTCTTGGAATATAATGCTGCCGCAACGCATTTTTAGGGGCATTAATTGTTTTATAAGAACAAAATAAAGAATGTGAGGCAAAACTAGACGCCAAAAGATTTTCCGAAAAGAAAGCCCTAATAAATCTAAAATAGAGTGAAGAAGGAGAAACTCTCTGGATACAGACCAATTCTTTCAGGAAATTATTTTGGTCAAAAAAGTATATAAACTGGAAACGTCTGAGAAATAAGCTGGATACGTCTTAGAAAGTCTGAAAAATAAAGAAAATGAGAGTTTTGATAATGTGTGCAATAAAACTGATTACTCACAAACATTCGATCCAAAAGCATATAGTATAAAAATGCTTTCTTTTGAATAACACACAAAGCTTAATACGAAATTTAATAAACTTAGATACAGTACTTATACATAATAACCAAAACCTTTTCTATATTCTTTATAGAAATCACAAACAAAAATCTCCGTCTGCTCATCATGTTTACTGAGCTCCCTATTAGCTAATTGTTGATTGATGGAGTCCTTAAACCATACATCCACAACCCCTGTATAGAAAAGAAAATAAATACAGAATTATAAATGTATTCAATAAATTATACATCATTAAAAATTCGATATTTGAGCACCTGTTTCTATCAACAATTCATTCCAGAAAATACGTGCAATCTGCCATGTTTCTTCATTTTTTCTTCAGATGATGATTATATTCTTTCTTTTACCTTTTGTCTCCTTTTTTGTGCTGATTTTTTTTTTATCGTGATATCATCAAGATCTATGTTGGGTTTTTAGCTTATCAGAGAGATTCTTTAGTTTCAGTTCAGGTTCGTAAAGAGATGGAGCGAGTATGCCTTACTTGACTCTTCCTTTATTCCTTACTTTTGTAGATCTGACACTTTGTATGGAGTGGTTCTCATGGCTGCTCTCATAAAAGCTTTGTTGTAGCCACTTCCTTTTTATGTCCAAATTATAAAGTAAAGACATAGAAATCAATGTATTTTCCTAATTTCAACACCTCATAAAAGTGCACATTTATTTATCCAGAATATCAGAAAATCCGTAGTTATATCTGTGATTTATTGAAAATATCTCAGAATATTGAAAGATTTATTCCTGGAGACGGTGATAGGTTATATGATGGGAGAGCGCATGAACTAATACAGGGCACTACATAATACATATGAGCCCTAAGAAAATATAAACAGGAAGTAAATGATTTGACATGTGTCTTCAATTGCTCCATACTTTCTCTTTACCTTACACTCTCGCCTTTATTTCTCTGCACAGAAGGCCTAGATTGCATGAAAACGTTTTTCCGATAAGTCTTTTGGACCTGAAAGAATAAAACTTCATTGTAGCTCTGAAAAAATATCACTGTCTGGAATAGTTTCGAAGAAGTCTAATGAGGTCAACAAACATTATAAGACTTGTAGAATGATGAAGAAATATAAATCTATATATATACAGGGGGGCGAGTGGTCAGGCAAAACCGGGAAAAACACAGTCAAGAAAAGTAGGAACTACCTGTATTTTCTTACAGACAATACTTCAAATAATATAAAGAGATTTTGTAAACTGAATTTACCTTTAAAAAAATTCTGGTATTTATCATCTATATTGACTTTTTTTTTATCTAACCACTCGCCACCCTGATATGGGTCATTCTTCAAAAAGTGTAACATTTCTGTTACACGAATTTTACAGTAAAAAGTTTAAAGAATAATTTTTTAGTTATACTTTTTAATTGCAACAGGATTATGTTCATTTAAAACAATACCCGATTTTTTTCATAATAATTTTTAATTTATTAGTTATTTTGTGCACAATATGTGAACTCTCACGTCCGTGGCATGTCACAATCCTTGTTTTTCTGTTATTATACGCTTTCTTGTTTTGCCGGTAAGTTGTACGGGCCGCATGTTCTTGCCAATCATGATTTGTCCGTATCACGTACGGGTATCTATACTCCAATCATAATTTATTATCATCACCAGTACAATTTTATTCTAAATTTTTCATTAGTTAATCCGAGCATTTTTCTTATCCGTAAGGCAAAAATTTTTTGTTTTGAAAAACCGGTGATAAGACATTAAATATTCTGTAACAGACATGAAAAAATAGGCACTATTTGAAAGTTTTTTTGAAAAATATTAATCAGTTAATTGGTTAATGTTGCTTAATAACTTATTTAGTTTAACTTGTTTAGTTAAAAATATAGTTACCTATTTATTACTTCTACAAATATCTAAATTACTATGCATTTAAGCATTTTTAAAATTTTTACATTGTGATTTAGTTTTTATAGTAGAAGAATTATGAGTGTCGCACAGAAAATTCTCACCTCCGTTACCCATATATTAAATGCCATTTTTAATAGTACTTTTTGTACTACTAGTACCTTAATTTATTTCCCATGATGGAAAAGATTCATTTTGTTAACTTAAGCTATAAAAAAGTTCTGAAATTTTAATTGAAAAACACCACAGATTTTGTTTTTAAAAATCAAGTATGATAATTGAGAACCCTCAGCTCCGTGAACTTGAATTTCCGCTAGGTAAAATATTGTAAAAATACAAGTTTGCCTGTTTTAATATGCTTAACATGTGCAAATTGTAATAACAAAAAATAAATTTCTTTTCCTGAAAAAAGTATTCACTAAAGTTATTTTTACAGAAGGTTTCTCACTTCCGTGATATTAAAAGCAAAATCCCGTGAATAAAGTTACATATATACTTTTATTTACGAGTAAATTAAGCAAAATTAAGTAGGAACATTATTCATGACTACTTGTAATAAGTAAAAGTTTGATGTAAAAATAAAGAAAGGGTAATTTTATGTTGTAAAAATGATGTATGATGATGTTTTTTGATATTTTATGATGTAAAAATAAAGAAAGGGAAATGCAAAGTCTTGAAATTCAAAAATATTTTTGTTCAAAAGATACATTTTCTGGAGAATGACCCACATATATAAAATAGTTTGCCTGACTGACTGCTAATCAACGCACAGCCCAAATTACTGAGCGTAGAAACATGAAAATTGGGGAAAATATACTTCTTTTGATGTAAGCTTGCACTAAGATGGGATTTTTGAAAAAGAAAGATTTTAACTGTGAACTAAACTTTTTAATAGTGTAATTCAAATTTAATTATTTAAAACATTTTTCTGTTGAAAATCAAGGGTTATTACTTTAGCAGGAATCAAAAGTTAGGTACTTATAAAACATACTGTTGAACAATTGAGTTGTAAAAAAGTATATATAAAGTATAGTTTGCAAATAATTTTAAAAATATCAGTTTATGTCAAGAATAATTTGAACGATATCATTAATATATTTCCAAAGTTTAATACTTTGTTTTTCTTTTTTTACTTTCAGTGGAAAATTTGAAAGGAATATAAATTTCCTTAAGAAAAATTATTATTTATAAAGAATGTAATTCAGAAACTAACTTTTGAAAGAAATGTGAAGTTATCTGAAAATGAAACAGTCTTTCGCAAGAACGATTGCCAAGAAAGTTTTTGAATAAATCATTTTTATTATAAATTTCAGAAATGTATAATTTAATCTTTGTCTATGGCATTTTAAGCATAACAATAATAATAATTATACAAGAAACTTGTTCTTTAAAATACGACGACAATTGTTTCCTCTATAACGTATTTTTGAAGTATTTTAAAAAGACTTATATGTAATTCCCCTTATTACGAATGCTTTTAACAATGTGAAATTCAAAGCGTTAAACAGAAAGAAAGTCGAAATGTTACGTTTAATAATCCTCGACAAACAGGAGTAAAGTATTTTTCCTTTTTTTCACTTCAAATACAAGGCTGAGTTGCCAGTTTGGCCTCCACTTTCAATTTAAAAACTTTGAATTCATATTAGAAATTACGAAAAAAAATTTTCACTTAGGTAGTTACGAAATGCCTGTCGTTAAAAAAAGATATCAATATAATACAGAATTTTTGCTGTGAATGTATAATTTGAGACTCAGAAAAGAGGCCAAATCTGCCAACACAATTACTAGGGTTAATGTCCATGAAATACGAACTTTCGAAACGTTACCGAATTTTATTAATGAGATCATCCTTCTTAATTCTTTTAAGTTATATTAAGAGGAATTAAAGATGTTCTGTATTATTTAGAATGTAAACTTTTCAACCTACATTTTGAAGAGAGCGCAGTGCTGCCAGACGGCTACTTTTTTTATTCAAATTTTTGTATTCGCACCACTTTTTCTTAATGATAAAATACTGTTTGTGTTTTTCTGAATTTATATGGCACTAAATAGGATGAATTTCACACTTTAAAAAACGTGGTGCCAATCAAGAAATCAGAAGCAACACTGAGGGAGCGTCCGTATACTTAAGCTTGAAATTAAAAATTGTGCCACATTTACCAGCATTTGATCTGTGAATAATAATTTTAAAGAATCATGAATTTTACTGAAAAAAATTTATAATACTGGTAGATATAAATTTTGATCGTTCAAATTTTCGATGAAATGGTTTGTTTTCTATGAGATAGTGAATAATAAATGACGCTAATATATTTCATACTCCAAAATTAAACTGCAAATAGATTTTTCCGATCGCATTCAAATATGGTTCGAGGAATACTCAAAAGGAACTAATATTATTAGTCATGCACATAAATGGATGGAGTTTTCCCTATTTAGCTTTGGGGGGGGGGGGGGTGCTATGGTGCTTTCACATAGTTGCATATTCCATATACTCCCATTCCGCAAAATATTTTTGCTCTGTAGCGAAGGGGAATTGAAGATATCCTTCTTCTTTCAAGAAAAAAAAATGCATCTTTTCCTTAAGGGAAATTAGTGTAGATTGTTACCAATTACAATTCAATCCCGCCATTGTTAAAAATAGCTTTACTTTTTCGAAGTTGCTCGCCGTGATTCTAAATTGCGTTTATTTTTATGTCATTCACTTTAAAAATCTAAACAAAAGCACGTAAGTTCTACACAATATGGCTATTAATGACCAGATACTTTCAATTTTACACTGGGTTTCAAAGTGACATCAACACCCAGTTTTACAAGCATAAAAAAGAAGAAAATGTTTAACAAATAGAAGACTAATTAATGATAGAAATAGATCAAATCGTTTAATTGTATAACAAAAAATATAATTGAAACAGCGGTTTATGTATAAAATAAACTGCATTTTTCCATTTTGAGGTGTTTCTAAATGATGTAAACATTGGCCAAAAATACAGAACAATAGGCAGGCTGCATCAAAAAGTTGAATTAATATAAAAACTGATCAGGCGTGGAACAGAACAAGTATTTAAATATATTTTGATCAATTTCATTCCAGTGGAAGATGATAGCAGCTTTTAATTCTGAAATTGTAGCATAAAATTTTCCATTTGCTTAAATAGCTCTAACCAGTAAGCTCCATGCATTTTCCATTGCATTGTAATCTTAAGAAACAGACTACCATAGAATTACATGCATATCATTATCAAGGAACCATTTTCAATTGCTGTTTCCTGTGTGGAAAGGTGCATTGTTTTGTTGGAATATAAAAAAAAATCCGCCAATTTCTTCAGAAAATGGAAGTAAATTTTCTTTAAGTATATCTTAATAGATTGATGTGCTCTTTCTTTCTTTCTAACCGATGACCAGGCCCCTATCTGCCAAGTTATCTCAGCTTAATGGGTTAGATACCTGATATCGGGGTGGGTGAGCAACTAATCGCCGCGTAGTGGCAATAAACCTGGTACCTTACCTTCGCACGTCATCATATTTGCATTACTTGCTTCTCGTTTGAGCATACTTTGTTTTGCCGGTTACTTAACGTTACATCCGTTTGCAGTTACATTACATTTGCAGTACAATTGTACTGCAAATGGCTACTCAAGTTGGTCTCGTAATTTAGAATCTTGATCAGAGGACAAGACTTCACCTGGCAAGGCACCGCCAGAGGTATAATTCACTGGTAACTTGGAGGACTTTGCACCTACGACGGATTTTTCATGCACCAGGCGCCATTAGTGTACATGTCGGAATTTTAGTGGCGATCCACTAAAACAAGCACACGGTCGACTATTTAGATTAAATGTTTTGTTGGTAATCTTTGTGGTTTATTGCACATTGGGTTAACTGTGTGATTTGTTGTCACACACCTCGTACTCATCTTACGAGATGAAATGGATCTCGATACTTTTTAGCCTAAACGGTGGTACTCAACTTAGCTGAGAGTGGGACAATTTTATGGGAAATACTGAGATCAGAGAATGGCGAAAATCTAAGTCGTATCGCAGAAGGGAAAATTTTGCGCCGATATAGCAAACTGCCAGAGGGAAACGCAATATTGTTCTTACCATGAATTCCAAACCATAAGTGAAACCCTACCCTGCTACCCTTTTAAACACGTTTGTGATTTCTTCCGCAGATAATACCGACAGTAAGAAAAACCATTCAAACCATCCAATTATTTTTTTTTTCATCGGAAAATATTACTTTCTTATATTTTAACTTCCATGACATGTGATATTTAGCCAAATCCTGGCAATTCTGCTGATGAATTTCACTTATATGTGATAGGTGATTTCTTTTCTTGTACCTCACCATCTTAGAGCCCTTGACTATCCTGTACAAGGTATTTTTTGGCAGTGCTGTCAATGTATCTTTTAAAAATTTGCCGAAAATTGTTTTCTCATTGCTCATTTCTTTTTATAATGCTATTTTTCTCTTCTTGGACAGCTTTGGCGGACGTTCCGGAGACTTCGTTCCTCGAAAATATTCTTTTAATATAAAGAAAATTAATATTACACCTAGAAAAACCTGCATTTTTTCTAGGTGTGCATGCGTGAGTTGAGAACAAACAAGATTAAAAATAGCAAAAATAGAGATTCTTATGAAAAATAGGAAAAACTATTATCAGTTTATAAATAAAAAATAAACGTAATACATAAAAATTTGAAAGATGATGAAGACTCAATATCCGTAGTAGTGCTAGGCAGAAAGCATTAAAATCAGAATTAAAAAATAAATAAATTTTAAATTAAAGAAAACGTTGTAAGGTGTATGAATTATTGGAATCATACTGTATGAATGGCTTTCCAATCAAGATATAAAAATTGAATGGTTTCAAGAATGGCTCGCATAGCGATAACGCTTTATGAAGGGGATTAATTTTGCTACTCAGAGTCATTCGACAGCATAAAATTACCAGATGATTGGGAAAGATAATACGAATTATTCGCATGAAAGTAACTAACTAATTAATTTTTTTACGGATTCAATTCTTAACGTGAATTAGGTTCCACAGCCTTTCGACAACTCTTATCTCATACCGTTACTATGCAGTTTAAGGATAAATATTAATATCATTGCGACGAGGGGATGAAAAATTTCGTTTACTGTCATCTTATGTTGTGATGCAGACGGTGTAAAATTATCACCGATGCTAACATAAAAAATAGTCTTCCAAAAGTAATTTTCTGAAAGGTGTTTAAGTACCTTGAAACTTCTTGATGTAGAAAATCTCAATGCACTTATTTCAGTGATTCTGATTATGTACTAAATGAAAAAAAATAAGAGTTTATTTATTTTTGGCGCAGATGAATCCGAAAGTGAAGCGTGTTTACAATTATATTTTGTTATTTTTCAATATGTATTTCGTTTTCTGTATTTAAAGTATTCCATTTAATAATTTATTTCACCTATAATGTGTTTGGATTTAACACCGAAACTACAAATAATTGTTTCATTAAAAAATGTTTCTTATATAACGAAAGATTATAACAAAAGCTTAATTAAATCAGCAATTTATGATACAAATATTAGCATATTGAAGAACATTTTAACATGATTAATTATTTTTAAAAATATTAGCTGCTAATTTGCAAGTATTCCTAGTGAGATGCAAAGACAGCGATAACAATTTCTCCTTTTTTAGCACTTTCCAACAAAGTTGAAAAGTGCTTTTGCTTCGGTATGTCTGTCCGTCTGTGCACGCTCTAACTCCCGTAAATATACTTGGAATTTCATGCAATTGATACAACATATGTAGGGTCTTCCAAAGCATGTTTAGTATTGCATATCAAGTATGGACGCCTAATGGTTCATTTACAAGTACACTCAAAAAAATTCAATCACATTATATGGTGAAAATCGTTTAGAGAGTATTTTAATGACATTACGCTATTTCAAATGTATTGAAACTGATATAAATCACTGCATTTCAGTACGATCACGTTAAAACAGAGCGTTTATCGAATTTTTTATTAATTTACAGGGACACACAAAAGAAATCGTTAGAAAAAGAAGTTACAGTACTGCCTTTGCATAGTAATTGCTGGAGCGCACGTTTTAAAATTTGTCAGGCGCTTTTAAATATTTAGTTTTAGGCGTATTGCTTTTATATATAAATTCTATACCTCATATACAGGGCTGCGCAAAATTATTCGCATATATTTCTCCTTATTAGAGGAAATTGACGAAGGAGAATTTTCAACTGAAATATGGTTATCTCTTAAATGAACTAAATTTTGGAATGCATGTTGTTAATAGATACAATAGAAAGTGAGCATGTTGTAAATAGATTCCCTGTATATTATATAGAGATACAAATCTCTATAATATATAGGGCTGTTATTCCAATAGTTTTCGGATAAATAATGGGAAGAGTTAAAATTCGAATATTTAATACGTGAATTATCACATTGCTAACCAAGCGTAGAACCAAGAAAGTGAAAAATCTCCATGCCGAAGATCAAACCCGGAACTCTTGGAATAGCGCTCCAAGTGCTCTACAATTTAAACTACGAGAACGATTTCCAGCTTAGCATTTCCCACTACATATCTTCGTAACGCTGCAACTGCAGCAGAATATGGAATAGTCTTCATGAGCACACATTTCTGCGGCGTAACATGAGACACAAACAAGCCCAACATAGATGAATACATATGTATTTTTTTAATTAATTTTTCAATTAATTTTCAGCAGTGAAATTTTGCTTGAAAATCTTGAACATTTAATATGTGAATTACTACATTGCTAATCAATCGTAGAAACATTCCAAGGGTTTCGGGTTCGATCCTCGGCTTGGACATTTTTCACTCTCTTGGTTCCACGCTTGGATAGCAATGTGATAATTCATGTGTTAAATATTCAAGATTTTCACTGCTGAAAATTTCACTGCCTAAAATTAATTGGAAAATTAATTAAAAAATTACAAGGTTACCAAGACTGTAGACCGCAAAATAGTGATAATGGCGAATTAAGGCTCCTGTTACTGCTAGCGAAGATACTCATGAGCTATAGCTCTTCCTGTGGGGAGGTTATTTTCTAACAACTGTTTAAGAATTCGATATTTTTAAATATTTTTTTTTGCATCGTAGAGCTGAGGTACTTCTCCACATCGCTCTGATTTTGGTTACAGATACATTATATTGCCATTGATTATTGGACACTTGCGATTTTAGACATTTTACTAAATATCTAGAAAAATACATGAGGAATCATCTCGAAACTCTTAGTGTGTAAATATAATAGTATACGTAATACATCTCCGTGAAGATTTTTTACCGAAACTCCATAGGGGACCGTTAACAAATTAAAAAAAATGAATATCTTTTGAATAACCCTGTCAACACTAATGTAGCAAAAGCGCTCAAACTCTAGATTATGATTGAATGCCTTATTGTAATACACTGTGTTCATTTTTATGCAAATAGCATGCATACTCGCAGAGTAATTAAGGTTTTTATAAAAATGGCCCCAAATTTTTCTAAGTTTTTCCCTTATAATTTTCAGAGTTCTTAATATAAAATAATATTTTTTTCAGAAAATATGACAAACAACATTGCACACAGTACCCTGTAATCAGAATTAAAAAATAATAAAAATTGTATGAAAAATGAGTAGGTTTACTAAATAATTTTTTACTGCGCATGCGTCAAAGATATCAAAATTTCATTTGCATATTATGTTAGCTAAATGTATAGAGCAACTTTTGTAAAAGTCTCAAAATTATTTTTATTATTTTAAATCAATTTAATTTTTTTTTATTAGCATAAAATAGTAATATTTATTTGTTTTTTACAAAACAAATATTTTGTTTTTTACAAAATGTCTGGGATCTTCAGATAATTTTTGCAGAACTTATTAAAAGAGTAAAATTCGATTTTACAGTCTATGTCCTAATGAGGCTATGTAGGAAATAGGAAGAAATAATGATTTATTTTATGAAACAGTCGTATATTCCTTTTAAATTTGTTTTGTAAAACTGTGTTAAAAATGAGTAGTTTTAAAAAATTTTTGAAAAAACAATTTTGAAAATGTTTATGTTTCATATATATGTGTTTGCTTTAAGATATTATTATTGCTTATTTACTGTATATATTATTAATTATTGTAAATAGCATCATATGTATTTTTAGATTTAAATTTATTTATTACATTAATTTGATTAAACATAACATTCAGTCTATATAAATATATCATTTCCTTTTCACAAATCTTTCTTTCTAATGTATCTTTGTATATTATATTCCTCGTATTACATGGCTTTCTTGTAATCTAAAGTTGTCACCAACATTTACTGGATGGAAATATAATTACTACTACTACAACTGATAATAATAAAGAATACCTTTTTTTCAAAATCACCTATTTGTAATCGAGACTTTGTTGGGTGGTTTTCAAATGTATTGCCGTATTAAGTGAAATAAAATTTGAAAAAATAATTTGTTTTAAATATAAAAATTTACTCAGGTATGAGTTGCTTATAGTTTACAACATTCTAAGCAGTAGATTATTTGTGAGTTTTTTTATTTATATTTCAGAAATTTCAAGAAATGTCTTGCCCAGTCACTATTTTTCTCATAAGTGTGACCTCTATAAAACATTCTAATTTTTTTGCATTAATAATTAATTAAAAAAATTGCTTCGGGTTCTTACATACGTATTAATAAATCAAAAATGCATTAGTATTTATTTATTTCATAAATTTAAAGCATTTTATAGTTGTTTATGCCATGAGTGTTACTTTGCTTCTTAAATAAAGGGTATAACTTCTGATTAAAAACAAATTTAATTAAAAATTAATTATTTTCATTGCAGTTATAATAAAGAATTAGAAAGTTCTAATAGACAAAGTAATTAATTTAAGTGAAGTAACAAATGAATTAATAAAATTCTGATTGTTAGTTACAGTAACGTTCATGAAAAGTGGTAACACTCATGACAAGCGATAAGACTCATCTTGCAGCAAACAGCTTTTTTGTAACAATATATATAAAAAAAGATTTTTAAAAGTTTAAACTATGATTTGTGTAAAATAGATAGTCCTTTGAAAATTATTTATTAAGAATTAAAATTTGAATCTTAAATAGCACTTACAAAACATGTGTGCAGACATGAAAATCCTGTTACAATTTTTAAATAATTATAAATATATATAATATGACAAAATATATCCCTGAATAATGAATCTATTATAATCATAACTTAAATCTTACACATGATTTATAGTTTTAGAATTACTCAACTTCTTTTCTCATGAGTGTTACTTTTTCCAAGTAACACTCATGTAAGGTAACACTCATGTACGGTAACACTCATGACATTTATTAAGGAATTCTTCACTAAAATAAATTCTAACTGTTTTATTGAAATTTTAGTTGGGCCTATTGATTCCAGAACAAAAAATACAGCATTCCCTAACTTAACATTTTTATACGTTAAAAAATAATAATAAATAAATGGGTAACACTCCTGTAAGAAAATAAAAATACTCACCATGTTGAAATGAACATGCCAATAAATAGCAATTATAGAACAAAATTATCACGTTCTAAATAAGCGCATTGTAAAGAAGAAACAACATCGTTTTCTCACTACCGTTGCCAACTGCAATATGCAAATATTTTGAAAACAAATAATATTAACTTCTCCAAAGTAACACTCATGTTCTGCATATGCGGACACAAAATACATTTAAATTTTTAACTCTTAGATACTAATTTTAAATGTATAAACTATCTATTTGTTTAGTTAACACAGGATATTTTACTTTTAATCTATGTATAAAAATTTTTAAATGTTTGGAAGCATAAAAAAAGATTGAAATTTTGCAATTTTTTTGTTCAGGACAAGTAAATTCTCATTACTTGCTAACTAAAGTACAAAAAAAAGATCACTATTTCACAACTCTGAAAAAATCTAATGAATGCATTGAATTAAGCATAAAAAGATGTGCTACTACCTGATTTTAGAATATCAAAAAATAAATTTATTAATATGAAATTTAGATTTAAACATCAGGACATCAAACTGGCAGTTCATATGAAATTCACCCTGTTAGTTTAAATTACAAATTACTGCAGCATATGTATGACCTTTTTCATTATTTCTCTTGTGGCAATTTCATAAATTAAGTCGATGTCTATTTATTCACCAGATCTTCTAAGACTTGAGCCAATAGATTAGTGCATCTTTTTATATCATAAATCTTTCTTTTACATTACTAAATAGCGTAAAAATGATATGTTTTGAGATAGCTTTTGGAATCATTCCAACAAGAGATTTATTAAAATGTGAATAAAAAGTACCAAATTGATTTATTATGATGTTGTATAACTATCCAACACCAAACCTTTTGGAACATTTTGGGTTTAGAAGTTTCAGGTAATATTTTACAAGTTTTATAAAACTGGACTTTCAAGCAATTCTTCAAAAAACTTATTTGGTTTCTTATAATTCTTTTACTGTAATGAAATATAATTTTCTAACATATTACCGTAAGATATAGCTGTTGACTACAATTTTTGAACGTCGAACTCAAAATTAAATAGAGATTTCGTAAATAAAGAGGGATTTTTTTTATTTTATTTACAAAACCTACATACATTAAAACAACATAGATTATTTGAATTGAGCTTTTTTTCGCTAATAAATAAATTGAAAAATATAATTTACCCTGTGCTTTTAGTGTCATACAAACATAAGACTACAATACGATGAAAAAATTACAATTGATGAATTGATTAAAATATGATGAAAAAAAGGAATCCGCCACCTTTAAATATTTGATTTCAAAAATTTTTAACAAATTAAGGTTAATTATTTTAGTTGATAAATTCCCATTCCATGAATTAGAAACTTCCATTTTTCCATGATATAGAAACTTCATCGACGACCTTTCATAACAGTGCACTTTTTAAACTATTACTCAAATATGTTTGATCATTTTTAACACTTTTCAAAATTGTTTCCGATTAGTCACATTTAGATTACATATGAAAGAGGATATCATTATTAGTTGGGGTTGTTGTAAATATGGGCAACTTTTTTTGGAGTAAATGTGGGTCCCCATACTTACACCGCATTTTCTCTTAAGTAACATATAATATTTTAATAACGTTCTCTTTAAAAATAGCAATTACTAACATTATTCTCATTAAGAGAACCTCAACTCGTGAACGCAAAGTAGCAAGATCCAGCCTCATCACTGGATCATCATATAAGAATCAATTGACCAAGTTGCTTGACAAAAAGACTCCCAAGAAGATGTCCTTATGATTTTTTGGGGTAAGAGACCTGCCAAAGAATAAGAGTAGGAAGATGAAAGACCTACAAAAAAATGAAAAATTGACTCACAAACTGATACGATTCATTATTGGACTCATCAAGCTAATGTGGCCAGCCCCTACTGGACTGTGATGATGATATGAACCTTGATATCAATGATTGGAATAATCTAGACTCGAGCATTTTCCATCTTTCGAGATGGAAAGTTCTTTGAAGACACTAGCAAAAAAGTATGGATTAAATGCGTTATGTGCCAAATGTGTACACATTCAGTTTCTGTCGGGCATGAAAGAGCTACTTATGTTAATGATTTCTTTAAATATTTATTTTCTGCAATAAATAAATTACCTACTGTTTTGTATGGTTTTATCTTGTTTTGAAGCATTTAAAACAAATTTTTATAATTTTTATTGACAGGGCCTATATTTGCACCATAGTGTCTTTTCAATAGCTTTTCCTTAATCTGCAGTTTCGAATTGAAATAATTCGTAATAGCCACCTTTTTTGCTTCGTATCATTTAGGAAATATATTGTTGTTGTTTATCAAATTGAAAAAATCTAGAACTTTTTAAAATTTAAGTCACCTTAAGTCAAAATCAAAGAGGGTGACCATATTTACAACTTTCCCTCTATTACATATATTAAAAAATTATAGCTGTTTTTTGGTGGTGTGATATTCTTTCTACAGCTGTGGAAAAAGACATGAATAATGACTAAAACTTTTGGGCACAGTATTCTATTATTTATCGTATGGCAATTTCATAAATCAACAGTTCTACTTCTTTAGCTAATTTTCTAGACATGAACCATTGGAATAGTACATTATTTTATACCTGAAATGTTTCTTTTACGTTATCAAACGGACAAAAAAAAATATGCATTTCCAGGAGCTTTTGGAAACTTTCCAACTGGATATTTATTATAATATAAAAAAATCATCTAATTAATTTTTATTATATTTTTCTAAATGCCCAACAGCTAAATATTCTTAATATTTTGAGGTTATGAGATTAAGGCAGTAATTTTTTGGAACCAAGTTTTCATAAAACTTTTCCGAGAAATATTATAATATTTCTAGTACATAGTCTTCAGACAACAAGATTTCTGAAAATTAAAAAAGGTAAATTTATTTGTTATAAACAAATTGTTTCTAACAAACCAGATATATTAATTAGATTAATTTTTAAGCTATTGCATAGCTTTTATCGCGGGCTTTGAGCGCGGCGACCGAATCCAAAATTTCCGTAACGAGAAATATCCTAACACATCCGTAACAAAAAAAACCTAACACTCGGTTAACGTCGTTTCAGCTCGGCAGACTTCGGCATGGTATCATTCGGTAGATTTCGGCAGATATTGACGCGGTATTTTTCAGATATTTAGAGGATATCAAGTCTCAAACTTATATTTCTTATTTCAATTACTATAAACCTATAGTTTCAATAATAAAAATTCCTGATAGAATGAGTATAGAAAAGAATCGTCTTAAGATAAAACAAGGTAGGATAATGTAGCTTTTGGTGATTAGACACCCGCCAAATGGTGAGGATCGAAAAATTTAAAATGCTTATAACTCGCGATCTAATTTTCGTAGCGCGGCCAAATTTTGTTTGATAATTTATTATGATACAGTGTTAATTTTTGGTGACAGGAGACCCCCACGGTGAGGGTCGAAAAAGTTAAAATGCTTATAACTCGCGGTCTAATTTTCGTAGTGCGGCCAAATTTTGTTCGGTAATTTATTATGAGACAGTGTTAATTTTTGGTGACAGGAGACCCCCCCCCCCATGGTGAGGGTCGAAAAATTTAAAATGCTTATAACTCGCGATCTAATTTTCGTAGCGCGGCCAAATTTTGTTTGGTAATTTATTATGAGACTGTGATAATTTTTGGTAACAGGAAATCCTCCATGGTGAGGGTCGAAAAATTTAAAGTGTTTATAACTCGCGATCTAATTTTCGTAGCTCGGCCAAAATTTGTTTGATGATTTATTATGAGACAGTGTTAATTTTTGTGACAGGAGTCCCCCACGGTGAAGGTCGAAAAATTTAAAATGCTTATAACTGGCGATCTACTTTTCGTAGTGCGGCCAAATTTTGTTTTGTAATTTACTATGAGACAGTGTTACTTTTGGTGACAGGAGACCCCCAACTGTGAGGGTCCAAAAATTTAAAATGCTTATAACTCGCGATCTAATTTTCGTAGCGCGGCCAAATTTTGTTTGAAAATTTATTATGAGACAGTGTTACTTTTGGTGACAGGAGACCCCCCCCCCACGGTGAGGGTAAAAAAATTAAAAGGCTTATAACTCGCGATCTAATTTTCGTAGCGCGGCCAAATTTTGTTTGGTAATTCAATATGAGACAGTGTTACTTTTGGTGACAGGTGACCCTCCACGTTGAGGTTCGAAAAATTTAAAATGCTTATAACTGGCGATCTACTTTTCGTAGTGCGGCCAAATTTTGTTTGTTAATTTACTATGAGGCAGTGTTACTTTTGGTGACAGGAGACCCCCCACTGTGAGGGTCGAAAAATTTAAAATGCTTATAACTCGCGATCTAATTTCGTAGCGCGGCCATATTTTGTTTGGTAATTTATTATGAGACAGTTTTAATTTTTGGTGACAGGAGACCCCCCACTGTGTGGGTCGAAAAATTTAAAATGCTTATAACTCGCGATCTAACTTTCGTAGCGCGGCCATATTTTGTTTGGTAATTTATTATGAGACAGTTTTAATTTTTGGTGACAGGAGACCCCCCACGGTGAGGGTCGAAAAATTTTAAATTTTTATAACTCGAGATCAATTTTCGTAGCGCGGCCATATTTTCTTTGGTAATTTATTATGAGAGAGTGTTAATTTTTGGTGACAGGAGACCCCCCCCCCACGGTGAGGGTCGAAAAATTAAAAATTTTTATAACTCGCGATCTAATTTTCGTAGTGCGGCCAAATTTTGTTTGGTTATTTATTATGAGACAGTGTTAATTTTTGATGACAAAAGACCCCCCGGTGAGGTTCGGAAAATTTAAAATGCTTATAACTAGCGATCTAATTTTCGTAGCGCGGCCAAATTTTGTTTGGTAATTTATTAAGGTATTGCATAGCTTTTACCGCGGGCTTTGAGCGTGGCGAAAGAATGTAGAAATTCCGTAAGGAGAAAAAACATAACACTCCGGCTAACGTCGCTTCAGTTTGGCAGACTTCGGCACGGTATCCTTCGGCAGACATTGACGCGGTATTTTTCAGATAATTTGAGAATATTATGTCTCAAACTTATGTCTTTATTTCAGCTACCATAAACGTATAGTTTTAATGATAAAAATTCCTGATTAATCTACATGTATTGTAAGATAATAAAAATATTTTAAACGATTTTTCTTTTATTGAACTAATTCTCATTAGTTCAATAAAAGAAAAAAAATTGTTATCGGTCATCACGCTCAAAAAGTGTAACTTGAATTAATATCAAAGAAAAAAAAACCTGCATAAATAAAAAATAAATAATTAATTATAATTGCATAAGTTGATAAAAAATGCTATGCAATAGCTTTACCGCGGCAGTCCCCGAGTGCCACACGTATTTTTTAACATTGTATCTGAAACACATAATAAAATAATATTTTGCTGTAAAGTAATATAGTTTTATCAAGCTTAAAAGACACATATTTAGTGACAACATTTATTTATTTATTCTATAAATTTCTTTTTTGTTGCGTAATGATTTCAAAAATAATAAAAATGCATATTTAATTTATAATACTTTATTCCTATAAATTTTATTTTCATATACATTACAATAACAAATACTTCTTAACTCTCTTTTTACTAAGTCGATGAAAAAAGTAATAGGAGATTTATCTCAATATTCATAAAGAACAGACAATTCATTTTTCATGGTTTTTTTCTATTTTTTGCTTTTTTCTAAATGTAAAATGTCAAATTAGTTATACAATCTTCTTTCAATAGAAGTACTCAAATTAGATAGAATAAGTAAAATATACACCATTCAATCAGCCTTTTTACGAAGTTTATAAAATAAGAACGATTACAGAAATTAATTTTTTCACAACGAGCATATTTTAGGGGCTGTATCGAAATTGAATTTCAGTACTCGATTGTTGAAATACAACAGAATGACTACATCACTTCTTTTATTGCATTACTTTTGCCAATATGATCATATTACTCGCTTAATATATTTCGACTATTTCTAGCCCAAAAGTTTCAATACCATATGTAAATCTAATATTTTTTCAAATTATTTTTTTCCGTGCATCATAGACGGCCCCTTGTCAACCATTTTATCAAGCATAATTTGAAAACTAGTTGGAAGAACTTTTTTAAATTGAGAATTAGTCAAATGTGAATTTTTCAAGACGAACCTAATAGATGTAAATTTATATATATATATAAAAAAAAAACATAGGTTGCAATTCATATATTTTTCGAATATTCATTTCATAATGTAATATTTTTTAATTCCAAATTCAAAGTCTTTCTGCTTTGAATTTTTAGTTTTATTACCACAGAAAAAATATCAACTTATAATTTTAGGAGATATTAATAAAAAATTGAAAATCTAATTTAACAACAGAAGCTCTAACTTTTGAATATTTATATTTCAAAAACGTATCATTAAACTGACTTGAAATTTCGTGTCTAGGTATACTTCGAACCGAAGATTTAAAGTATGTTATCATAATTAGATGTTACCAATGAAAAAAACAAAGTTTGGTCTTGTTTTTAATTATAATTAAAAAGGAGTACATATAAAAAATAAGGCAATAATAAAGAAAAAATATCTATAAGTACCTTTAGGTGAATTTTATATGCATTATTTAAAAGCAGAAATTATTTCAAATTATTTATTACCAGTAATTTTATTCTATAATAATTAGTTCCAGATTTAGTAGGATATATTTACATTTCTTTCAGGACTGTACCTATGCATATGAACAAAAAAAGAAGCATTTTTTCTAACATATTAATGCTAAAATTTTAAAGGAGTAAATTTCTTTTAGAAAATTTCTTTTGATTATACGGAATATTTCATACTGTTCTTCTGAGACATTAATTATTGCTTTTACACCACAAGTTCTTCTGTAAAACAAATGAGAATAAATATTTAATTTTTAAATTAACTTAATATAGTAACTTAATCTTAACATTAAACTAGCAACTATTCCTTAGCCACCAATATCCATAAGTGTCCTTCTAATCTTGATCTAAATTTTTGAGAAGCTTACCACATTATTAAAAATTCTCACTCCTAAGACAATGACTTATTAAGTGCACCGTATTTTCCAAGCATTTGGAAGTCCATAATTTTTTTGGTTTTAGTTTGCTTGTTCTCCAATATATGTCTGTACTTGTCCACCCAATTTTTCATGCTGCTTTCGTCTCATTGGTTTCTTTTTGGAGCATTTGCTCCCATATTGGGTATATAAGCCTCCGTTTCTCTGTTGCTTTGCTCAGATTTGCTTTTTCTAGCACACTGGCTCTTGCATTGATGAAGAATATCAACAGTAGTTGGTTGGTTGTATAGATTTTTTTGGCGCAAGGTCCCTTTAGGGACATGCTGCGCGAAGAACAAGGTTAAGTGGAAAACAAAAATAAAAGAAAGGTAAACGTTAAAAGATGCCAAATGTAAAAGTCACTTAAAAGACTATCATAGACATGAGTAAAAAGGTAAAAGCAAAAATATGATATATGAAATTGTAATACAATTATAACCAGTCAATAAGATAAAATAGAAAGCATAAAAAAATTAGTTACAATCATACGAACAGTAAAATAGTGATACTTGACAAGAAATAGTAAAAACGGTAAAAACAATGACATTTGTTGACAGCAATTAAAAAACACAGAAATTAAAAAGGTAAGTGGTAAGATCAGTCAGGCACATATTCCTCATAAACAATGTTCCCTTCGTCTTTACTTGACTCATATGATTCTTCCATAGCCTCTTCCACGTAGTTGTTTAGTTTTTTTGGATCTTTCAAATAAGCAACAGATGTGTCATAATTTGATTTTCGTTGTTTTTTTGTTACAGTTTGCCATTGCTGAGAATTACGAAGAGCCTTATTTTCTTTTGTCTTTAATTTTGGGTTCACTGTCTGAAAAGAATTTGTCTTTCGGTTATTAGAAGCAGATTGATCAACGGTTTTTTAATGGGTGTAACTTTTTTATTAGGTGTAACTGCCTTAGTATTTTGATTAGTAACAGGTTTCGGGAGATTAGAAGCTGAAGAATCAGAATTTTTTTTATTGGAATTAGTTGCCTTATTTTTACTTTGGAATTCAATTGACTTTATAATAGTAACAGGTTCTGAAGACGGTAACCAGCGTTCTAATTTTGGGATTGCAGGAAGTTTAACTGAACAACATGAATCGCATGTTTTTTTCTTTGGGGTACTGGGTAGATTACATGGTTCTGTCTGAGTGCTTATATGTCTTATGGATTTTGATTGCTGTTTGAGTATACTAGAGTAAGAAACACCTATAGATGGGGTTCTGGTTTCAACAACTTTTCGAGCTTCTGGGTATGAAAGATTTTGACTGATTTTTACAGAAAGAATTTCTTTTTCACGGTTCCAAATTGGACATGAGCGAGAGTATGCAGTATGGTCACCTTTACAATTTGCACAGCGTTCAGATTTTTCACAAGATTTATCGTCGTGGCCGACTTCTGCACAACGAGCACAGGTAACATTGCCACGACAGTTCATTTTATTATGACCATAACGCTGGCATTTAAAGCAACGGAGAGGGTTAGGTATGTAAGGTCGGACAGGACAACTTAGATAGGCAGCTTTTATTCTTGTAGGTAGATTAGGACTATTGAATGTCAGAATGATGTGCTTTGTGGGAAGCACTTTTTCATTCCGACGAATTGTTATGCGCCTTACATCTATGACATTTTGATCTTTCAAATTTTCCAAGAGTTCTTATTTTGTAGAAAATAAAAGTTCTGGTTCAGATATTACACCACGGCTAGTATTTAGAGCTTGATGAGCTTTAACAGAAACAGCAAAAGAACCTATTGTAGTGCAATTAATCAGAAGCTGCGATTGGCTGGCTGAAGAGACCTCAACCAGTAAATCCCCAGACTGCAATTTTTTGAGAGTGTGACCGTCACCAAAAACATATTGGAAGGTTTTTGCGATTTGAAAAGGTGAAGTTCTTTTAAAAGAATTATCCGAGAGGCTATTGGTGCGTTTGATTACAAAGAAACGAGTAAACGATGAATTCTGCACAATTTTTTGCTCTCCACATGGGAGAGAATTATTTAAATTAGAGATTTTTCCATCCATTAGTAGGAGAAAAAATAATTCGGACCCCGGCCGCACCACCCACTACCGAGCCCAACAAGGGGATGCACATTCGTGCACCAGTGCTAACCAGGGCCTATACGGTCACAAGACAATCCTGTGTCAGTCTCCACCCTTAACGAGATGACTAGTAATTGCTCGCTCGCTTGATCCCTAAAGCCAGTGACAAAAGTCAGCTGACCAGTCGATTGGTACATACGGGACCAATATGCCCCTCCCGTCTACCTGAAGCAGTGTGTTAGTTTCCCTCAACTGCCAGGATCCCTCTTTCCAGCGACACGGGTCGCCACGCACGGCCAACACGTGGGTGGTTTACAATTCTCCATGAGTCGACATACAGGATGATATCGGCTCATACAGAATTGCCCTCACCTCCGAAGAGGAAACCACAACGAGAGTGAAACAAAGAGGAAAGGAAGACAAGAGGAGTAAGAGGAAAAGGAAAGGAGAAAGATCACTCAGGTGCCCCGGGGTTGTGAAGCCCAGAATACCTATAGAAGGTATCCCCCTGGGGGAAATATCAACAGTAGATTAGAAACGGCTGTTTTCTACCTTTTTATGCATTATTTGTGCATTTCTAAACGTTGGTTTTCTATGCTTATACATTACCGTAACACATTTTTAAGCCGCAAATAAATAAATAAAAAATAAATAAATAAAAGACGTGATGATTATCTAACGTGTTACATGCTATGGAACATTTAAGTTAAAGTGTTATTGTGTTTTAAAGTCCATTATATCCTGGTTTAAGGGTTGCACAAAATGAGGCGCATTATTATTACCGTATTTTCGGGGGTATAGACCGCACCCCGAAATCGAGAAGTGCAGTAAAAAATGTTCGTGTATAACCCGCGAAGATGCATCGGTGTATAGTCCGCGGGCTATACACCATTTACAAACGTATATTTCAATTAGTGTTTGAAATTAGAAGCCATTAGTCATAATTTTTAACAAAAATTTACCAATTTTTTTTGTGATGCATAATATCTACAGTAATTCTGCTAAAAAGGTAAGATTATCAGTACCGTAATTTTCGAAGGAAATGCCGCGGCGTTTACGTGTTTTAGATAAAATTTCAAGCGATGCGGCGTTTACGCACATTTTTTTTCAAACAAGCGTGATATTTTTCTGAATTTTTTCGAAAATTAAAAAAAAAATCGGTGATAAATTCAAAATTTCGGACATAAAATGTATACGTATCTGAGGTCATTGGTTCCCAAATCGGATGGTTGGTTGGTTGATTAAGGTTTACTGGCGCAAAGTCACACTAGGGACATGCTGCGCCAAGAACAGGGTGAAGCATAAACCAAAAAGTTTTAAAAATTGTTTAAAAGTGTAAAAATGTAATGGATAAAAAAGCAAAGTCAAATGATGACAGCATTAAGGTGATAAATGTATGTAAAACAAGTACATAGGATTAAAACTCAATTCAAGAAAAAAATAAAAGTAAAAATCAGTCAAATCAATAAAATAGCAAGTCAATAATATAATAATGGATATAATAATAGTCAATATCTATAAAATAATCATGGAAACTGTGCAAAAAACTGTGCAATATTTAAATATTAGTAAGGTTTCGTTAATGACAAATGAATAAATATTTAAATTACAATAGTAAAAGCTCTAAAAAATGACTAGTTTAAAAACAAACATAAAAAGTTAAAATACTGCTTAAAACAGATTAATCAATCAAGTTTTTATTT
Source organism: Maratus speculifer (assembly GCA_964019185.1). Lineage (NCBI taxonomy): Eukaryota > Metazoa > Arthropoda > Arachnida > Araneae > Salticidae > Maratus > Maratus speculifer. The sequence goes on from OZ025299.1 coordinate 157,783,724, forward strand.
TTTAAGGTAAGTTATTATGATGAAGGCACATATTCTTCATAAACAGTATTTGTTTCATCATCATCACCAGATTCATAACTAGATGAATCCATAGCCTCTTCAACATAGTTGAGTAACTGTTTACGATCCTTTATATTTCTAATTGCCGAGCTCAGACAGGATTTTTTGCCCTTTCTCAACACAGTTTTCCACTGTGAAGAGACTTGGGTTGAGGGTTTATTTCTCTCTTTCGGTGTGCTATATTTTATGTTTGGTTTTTTAATGGGGCATACACTAGGATTCAATGGTTTGTTTTTATGCAATTCTGAAGCAGCCTGTGTGTCATGTTCGATAGGTTTTGTAGTTTTGTTTAATGAGTTTTGTGTTCGTTTATAAAGGTATTCTATTTCGACAGCTTCTGATGATGGTGGCCAGAGCTTTAATTTTGGCATAAGTCTAGTACTAGCGGTAGAGTATCTATTACAGGTTTTTTTCTTTAAATTGGTAGATGAAGGTGTGTCAGAAGGAACGGCAGAGTCAGTCTGAATGCTTATATGTCTCACAGATTTTGTTTGTTTCTTGAGTAAGCTAGAATAAGAGACACCAACTGACGGGGTTCTGGACTCAACAATTTTCCGAGCATCAGGATAAGAAAGGTTTTGTGAAATTTTAACTGTAAGAATTTCCTTTTCACGGATCCAACTGGGACATGAGCGAGAGTATGCAGTATGGTCACCTTTACAATTCGCACAGCGCTCAGGTTTTCCACAAGATTTACTGTCGTGGCCGACATCTGCACAACGGGCACAGGTTTCATTGCCACGACAGTTAGTATTAGTATGGCCATAACGCTGGCATTTAAAACAACGGAGAGGTTTAGGTATGTAAGGCCGGACAGGACAGCTTACATAGGCAGCTTTTATTCTTGTAGGTAAATTAGGACTATTGAATGTCAGAATGATGTGCTTTGTGGGAAGTACTTTTTCATTCCGACGAATTGTTATGCGCCTTACATCTATTACGTTTTGATCCTTCAAATTTTCCAAGAGTTCTTCTTTTGTACAAAATAAAAGGTCTGGCTCAGATATTACGCCTCGACTTGTATTTAGAGTTTTATGTGCCTGAATAGAAACAGAAAAAGGACTTATTTTAGAACTATTTGAAAGAAATTGTGACCGTTTGTGTGAAGAGATCTCAACAAGTAAATCCCCGGATTGTAATTTCTTGAGCGAATGACCATCCCCCAAAACAGACTGAAATGTTTTAGCAATAACAAATGGTGAAGTTCTTTTGAAGGAACAATCAGATTGGCTATCAAGGCGTTTGATGACAAAAAAAAGTGAATACAGGTTTCTGTACCGTTTGTTGATCTCCACTTGGGAGAGAGTTAGAAGGAAATAGAGATTTTCCATCCATAATTGAAAAAAAAACAATTCAGACCCCGGCCGCACCACCCACTACCGAGCCCAACAAGGGGATGCACATTCGTGCACCAGTGCTAACCAGGGCCCATACGGTCACAAGACAAAGCTATGTCAGTCTCCACCCTTAACGAGATGACTAGTATTTGCTCGATCACTTGATCCCTAAAGCCAGTGACAAAGTCAGCTGACCAGCCGATTGATGCATACGGGACCAATATGCACCTCCCGTCTACCTGAAGCAGAGGCCAAAGCAGTGTGTTGGTTTCCCTCAACTGCCAGGATCCCCCTTTCCAGAGACACGGGTCGCCACGCACGGCCAACACGTGGGTGGTTTACAATTCTCCATGAGTCGATATACAGGATGATATCAGCTCATTCAGAATTGCCCTCACCTATGAAAAGGAAACCACAGTGAGAGTGAAACAAAGGCAAAAGGAAGACAAGAGGAGTAAGAGGAAAAGGAAAAGAGAAAGATCACTCAGGTTCCCCGGGGTTGTGAAGCCCGTGAATACCTAAAGAAGGTATCCCCCTGGGGGTGGTTCCGAAATCGGGAATCAGGATCGAATCCTCGGAATCGGTCCGAAATGCACGAACTCCGAAAACGAATGATTCTTTGGACTATCTGAAATGAAACGACTCCGGAAAAATTCGATTCCTTGAACTCGTTCCGAAATGAAACGACTCTGTAAAGGAACGATTTCTCGGAATCGTTTCCAAAAAATCCGACTGCTCTGAATCGTTCCGAAATGACATAAATCACGCACTTTTTTTTGTTCTTTGCAACAGGGTAGGGTGCCGACTCCGAAAAGTAACTATTCCTCGGACTCTATCTGAAATGAAACGACTCTGGAAAAGTTCGATTCCTTGAACTCGTCCGAAATGAAACGACTCTGTAAAGGAACGATTTCTTGGATTCGTTTCGGAAAAGACCGACTGCTCTGAATTGTTCCGAAATGACATAAATCACGCACTTTTTTTTTGTTCTTTGAAACAGGATTATTAGATTATTTTTTTGAAAAATAAACTAAATCTTAAATGATCTTAAATTCAGTATCGTCGAGGTTGGAAGGGTTCCGGATTTAGGATTTTGTACTCTACAAACACAATGGGGTGCTGCAGCACCGATTCGCTAGCAAATTATTTTCTGATATTTTATTTATAGATTTTTTTTTTAGGTCTTGCGTATAAGTTGACCCCCCACTTTGAAGTACTTTTTTTGTCTAAAATTTCACGACTTATACGCGAGTATATACGTTAGCTATTATCGATCTATCAGTGCGATACTTGGCGACAGTTGCGACAGTTCTTCCAAACCCAGAAATAACTGTATTTAAACAGTTAAAAAAGCCTTTACAAACATGGGAGAACTCTAAATTTCGCGGCATAGCGAAAAAAAATTTCAAATTTTGATGTTTTTTTTTTTTCAAATTTTTTGAGGTTTAAAACTTGTAGAAAAAATAATCACGATTTCCAATTTTTTTTTAAATCTTTGTATAACCCGCACCGTGTATAAGCCGCAGCGGCTTTTTGGAAGGTTTTTTTCTTGCATAAGCCGCGGACTATACACCCGAAAATACGGTATTATTATTATTATTATTATTTTAAGAAGCATGATTGGAATCTCTGCTGCCGACCTGTACCCGTAATATTAGAGGAATATTTTTAACACTGTAACATTATATTGGTTCGATTATTTGGTGAATAAATAGTGCTGTACTGCTTCAATGTGTAAGAATGTTCACATAAAGTTAAAAAAGAAATCCGCTTTTAATAACTTAAGTAAAAAGTATAAACTGGAGACAAACTTCGGAAAGTTTACATGTTTGATCGAATATTCTTACACACAGCACAACAAATTACAAATTACAGTGCACACACCGTTATCTATTGATGGAAAATTATACTATTGCCTAATTTATTGTACACAAATTCTATGAGATTTTTAATAAATATGTTAATGATACTAAAATAGATAAATTATTTAATTTCTAAAATAGATAAAAATAAAATAGTTAAAGATTTCTAAATTCTAAAATAGATAAATTATTTATTTAATTATTTAATAGATAAATTATTAACTTAGGAATTGTTTTTTAGTACAAAGGGTACATGCATTATAAATAAATATAGCTGAAATCAGTTAATGGAAATGTGTGTTTTTTTCTGCAGCAATATATTTTTTCTATAATTCCAAAAGAGACTATTTTTTCTCTTTTATAGCATGCTTTTCAAAATACATCTATGCAAAATAGGATACTTTTCATTTTGTAGCACTTTTAGAAAACCGATAAAAAATACTTTTTTCCTTTTCTATCTCTTTCTTGGGGGGTAAAACATCTAGAATACCTCCAGTAGTTTATATATAGATATGTATGTAGATTTATATATTGCTAAATTTATCAAAGAAAATTCAGCTATTCAGATTAGCCCTGTAAAAAAATCAAATATACACAAAAATAAAAAATATTTAATGATGAACGATGCATCTGAAATCTAAAACAGATTACTGTGCATAAAATATTTTTTTACTAGACCTGTAATGAAAGATATAATTGAATACTTGGAATTTAGTGAATATTCTTAAATATTTGCTCTATGACAAATTTTATTGCGTTAATTTATCTGCTAAGACGTGTATCATTTTACACCTTAACACTTTGAGGGGCAAGAAAATTTTGTATGTAAAAGGTTGGTTGGTTGGTTGAATTGAGTTTTATGGCGCAAGGTCCCCTGTGGGACATGCTGCGCCAAGAACAAGGTAGGCGTAGTTAAAACTTAACGAGTGAATACCACATTAAAAACCTCTCATGGATATGAATTAAATAGAGAATGAAAATGCGGTGACACATGAAATTAAAAACAATTAAAACCAGTCACAGACAGTTAAACAGGTAAAAGGTTAAAATTCCAAAAATAGTTAAAATTCTAAAGTAATTAACAACAACATAAAAAATACAAAAGGCCAAATACAACAGAAAATCTAACATATAAAACCAAAAGCCAATAAATAACTAATCAAGTTCAATCAGGCACATATTCATCAAATACAGTGTTTTCCTCGGAATCTGAGCCACTGCCGTAAGCTTCGGATTCCATAGCCTCTTGAACATAGTGCTGGAGTTGCCTGGGATCTTTAAAATTCCTAATACATGCGCTTAGAGATGAGCTTTTCTTTTTTTTACCGACAGTCTGCCACTTGGGAGATGCTGGAGATGGGGTTTTCTTGCTATCTGTTTGTTTTTTAAGTATATTTAATTTCTGTGGTGTTTTTGATTTTGTAACAGTTTTGGTCCCAGTCTTTGTCCCTTCTTTTTGAATGGAAGTTTTCACTGTCTGACTAGAATTGGGTTTTTTCAGGTTTAGAGCAGATGAACTTGGGGCATTTTTTGGAGAAGTAGCAGGAGAATTGGATGATCCACTAGATAGAGATTTCTGTCGATGTTTTTCTAGATCAATTATTTTTACAGGTTCTTTGGATGGTAGCCAGCGTTCTAATAGTGGTTTTACAAGACATTTAGTAGGGAGACAGATATCACGGCTTTCTTTAATTGGTGTGCTAGTTGATTGTGTTTTAGTAGATTTATTTGGTAGATATGTGGAATCAGTTTGAGTACTTATATGTCTTACTGTTGTTGATTGCTGCTTGAGTATACTGGAGTAGGAAATTCCAATGAATGGTGTTCTGGATTCAACAGCTTTACGGGCATCGGGGTAAGATAAATTTTGAGTGATTTTTAGAGTAAGAATTTCTTTTTCCCGATTCCAGTTAGAACAAGTGCGAGAAAAAGATGTGTGATCACCCTTACAATTTGCGCAGCGTTCGCGTTTTTCACGAGATTTATTTTCGTGGCCGACTTCTGCACAACGTGCGCAGGTAACAGATCCACGACAATGTATGTTTGTATGGCCGTAACGCTGACATTTAAAACATCGGAGAGGGTTTGGTATATATGGTCGGACTGGGTAGCTTAGATAACCAGCTTTAATTTTAGTTGGGTAGGACTATTGAATGTTAGAATGATATATTTTGTAGGCAGCACTTGTTCATTGCGACGGATAGTAATACGGCGTACATCTATAACATTTTGGTCTTTTAAATTTTCTAAAAGTTCAGTTTTAGTAGAGAATAACAGATCAGGTTCAGATATGACACCACGACTTGTATTTAAAGTTTTATGTATTTGTACGGAAACAGAAAAGGTGCCTATTGTAGAGCAATTAGACAGAAATTGTGACTGTTTAGCTGTAGAAACCTCAACTAGTAGATCTCCAGATTGCAGTTTTTTGAGAGAATGACCATCCCCCAAGACAGACTGGAATGTTTTTGCTCTGAGAAATGGTGAAGTTTTTTTAAATGAACAATCAGATAGGCTATCAGTACGTTTAATGATGAAAAAGCGAGTGAATGATATAGTCTGTACAGTTTGTTGCTCTCCACAAGGGAGAGGATTAGAAGGAATAGAAATATTTCCATCCATATTAAAAATAATAAAATTCAGACCCCGGCCGCACCACCCACTACCGAGCCCAACAAGGGGATGCACATTCGTGCACCAGTGCTAACTAGGGCCCATACGGTCACAAGTCAACCCTATGTCAGCCGCCACCCTTAACGAGATGACTAGTAGTTGCTCGATCACTTGATCCCTAAAGCCAGTGACCTAAGTCAGCTGACCAGCCGATTGATGCATACGGGACCAATATGCACCTCCCGTCTACCTGAAGCAGAGGCCAAAGCAGTGTGTTGGTTTCCCTCAACTTCCAGGATCCCCCTTTCCAGGGCCACGGGTCGCCACGCACGGCCAACACGTGGGTGGTTTACAATTCTCCATGAGTCGACATACAGGATGATATCGGCTCATACAGAATTGCTCTCACCTCCGAAAAGGAAACCACAACGAGAGTGAAACAAATATGAAAGGAAGACAAGAGGCGTAAGAGGAAAAGGAAAAGAGAAAGATCACTCAGGTGCCCCGGGGTTGTGAAGCCCGTGAATACCTAAAGAAGGTATCCCCCTGGGTGTATGTAAAAGGAAGAAATATTTGACTGACACCTGAATTTACATCGGAATTTTTAAGAAAATAAAAAAAACTGCTTTTCTACGCTTTCTTTATAAACAGAAAATTTTATTAAAATATTCTTGGTGTCGTTTGACAGTATTGGAATCAAAATTTGGCGGTCACGTTGCGTGTATCGTCCTTGAAAGTGTTAAACATATTTTGTTTTAAATAACCAAATGCTAGAAGAAGTTCATTTTACCTGAGACTTTCGGACTCATTCCAATAAACGTGAATAAAAAAAAATAAAAACCATCAAATAAATTTTTTTAATGTCGAAAGCCAAAAGATTGCGGGCATCTTGAGGTTATAAATTTTAGACAAATACTTCTTTTTAATAAGTCTTAAGAATATTGTATTTTATAAGTTCTTTTTCAAAAATATTTACTTCTCTATCTCGCTTCGCCACAAGAATTTTTGAAGCTGGAAAAAAATTACTTGTAAGAATAAATGATTTTTTTACACAGACATAATGCAATTCATAAAATTAATAAAAAAATGTATTGTCAACTTATTCTTAAACACTACATCGGAAAAATATTTAATGATCTGTTATTCTCAAATGAAATATATTTTCTATAGGTGTAAAGAAACGTACAGTGGAATGCATGTTTTTGACAGCATTTTTGATTATTTGTTTTCAAGCTATTCGATAAATCAAAAAGAAGTCCATTTCTACGGCTTATTGCTTAAAACATGAGCCATTATTATAAAAAATCACTTTAGACCTTAGATCTTTCTTTGACATTATTAAATGGATGAAAAGGCAGAATATTTACAGGAGCTATTGGAATGATTCCAGAATGAGGTATGTTACAACGTAAATAAAAGCATCATAGTGATTTATTATATTTTTTTTCTACAAGTCCAACTGTCAGTTTTTACATCTGGAGGTAAACAGTTTTATGTAGTAAAGCTCTTTTAGAGAATTAATTTTGATAAAACAGGATTTTTTTATGTTATTCTTCTGAAACACTATTTTTTACATTACAAAATTTCCCGTAAAAAAAAGATATAAAAGACAAAAGATAATTTTTTTTGCACTTTTTAAATTAACCAAATAGATTGTGGTTCATAAAGTACTTACAAATTTTAAAAATCAAAAAGTCGAAACGATTATTAATATGATGATTAAATAAGTGATATATTTAAGAAATTGCTCATAAATTTTGAATGAAGTAAGTAAATAATATTATGCTATTTTAATCTATGATATTGCTGACGTAAGCTTATAAAAAGAATTGTATAGGTGATAAAGTTGTCAGTACAGCTTCCCTACTTTTCAGATGTAAGTATTTTCGCGAATGTGTTAATTAAAAACACTAAAACACTTCATCATTTATTATTATTATAAAATCTTTGTAAAAAACTGTTAAAATGATTCAAGATTATAATCAATTTATAGATGCTAAATATATATAAAAAAATCATCAGAGTCTCGAGCGCTTTCGACCAAATCATGCTCACCATCATGGCGATAAGAGAGGAGAAGTCAGAAACCTTCAGAATGTACACGAGTTAAATATTGCAGGTTGAACCAAAAATGATAGACAAGGTGGAGGGAATGGTTGAGTCTCGAAGCGATTTGGATCAATCTAAAACAAATATGCCATTTACGTCAAGCACACTAAACCAAATGCATTGAGTATGGCATAATAAGACACTATAACATGAATTCTTTCTTCGAACCAATACTTTTACTCTCTGGGAAAATGTATGTCCTATACTCATTTATTTTTGTCATCTATTTTTTTTCTTAAAAAGATGTCTATATCTGCTTTTAAATTAAAAATGCTTATGTTATTATTATTAACTGGGGATTTCAACGTATATTACCCAAATCAAAAGTTACTTACATTCTGAAAAAGAGTGACTATACAGTCGGGAGGAGTAAAAAGTCGCTCTATCGCAGAGTCAACATATCACTAACCTCTTCAAAGTGAGAATTCACTCTGACCAAAAGTGGAATTGATCACTCTCTGAAAAAAATAATACTCACTCCTGGGAAGTGAATATTCACTCAAAACAAGAGTGAATGATCATTCAGTCGGTATTCACTCTTGCTAAGAGAGTGCGTTTTTTCACTCCAGGCACTAGTGAACAGTCTTTCTTTTATAGAAGTGAATTCATTTCATATGTTGCTTATATGAGAATTTTAAAAGATTCATATCTTTTAGAGCATGCAATGAAAATAGATTTTTTACAAGCGCGGTAAAGATTGAATTAAAATAATTTATTGATAATAATATTGAACTCATATTTTCTAAGACTAATCGAACTTTTAAGGAAAAGTCATTAAAAGTTAGCTATGAATTAGATTTGATTACTGGAAGACGTAAACATTTTATTACAATCTTATTTTTCTTATTTTGTTTTCATTGCAATTTGTTTCAATTGCTCTATGAATAAATATATGAATAAAATGCCCATAAGGTGAAGTGATTAACCGAAATCTTAATCAGTTAATATTATTTCTTTCTGTTCAGATACCCATTAGGTTGTATTTTTTGTATTTTAATAATTCCCGTATGTACGTTAACCCGGGAAGACGCGCGCAGGGCCTTTTAGACCCGGAGTGCGAATGGTTTTTGAAATTGTAACCACCATTTTTTTAAAGTAATCTTCAACTTATTTTATTGCAGAATTTGTAAGGATTGTCTCCGTCTAAATAAAATGAGGGTTGTAATTTGATTTTATTTGTGACAAAGTTAAAACCATTTATACCATGGGTAAGCGCACATTCTTCCGGGTTAATAAAGTTTTTTCGAAAATGTGTAATTCAAATTTAAATATTTAGATCACTGCTATTGAATTTAAATTTAATCTAGCAAAGTCCTATTCTTCTAAAATATTTTTAATTTTTCTATTTAAAAAACAATGCTCATCAACTGACATATTCTAATTTGATCTAAATATCAAGAATGCGTAAGTTTTTTTTAAATATTTGCTATTTTTAATTAAATAGGAAGATGAAGTCTAATTTTTTATAGTTTGTTGAATATGTATACATATTTTTTAAACATGTTCTTTAAGTTAATCATGTATTCGAATTTTTTCTTCCGCTATTGCTAAAAAACAAATATTAATGTAAAATATCAATAAATTAAGGTTAATTAATATTAATAAATTAATATTTTGCGTTACAAAATTATTATGTTAAAAATCTAAATTTTATCTGCATTGTTTTGACTAATATATGTAGTACATCACATCGTATATTCTTTAAATTTTAATTATGTTTGATAAGAAAGGAACATTTCATTTAAAATGCAAGCAAATTTCCGGTAGATATAAGCTAAACTCTTAAAATGGATAAAATTAAGTTCAAATTTTACGAAAGCAATAATAATAAGAAATTTTGGTTTTCATTTATATGGAATGAATTTTTCAAGTTAGTTAATTTTTTTTAAAAAATAATCATATCAAATCAATACATCCTGGGTATTTCTTATTAACCTTATTTATTAAAATTTACTATTAATTATCAAAAACTAGATTATTCACAAAAAGTTCATTTGTTTATATTAACTGTCGACATATGGCTCCAAATCCATATTTAGGAACGAAATATAAACTTTAATTATTTCATGAGTAAAATCACTTCCTTTATTAACTCCTTATAAAAAGCGGTTTGTTAAATCATTCATATTTGAGATTCATTCAATTTTATAACAAAATGCACTGAAAAAAAATTAACGCATTGAATATTTAATAATAATGTTTTGTCCGGGTTTCTACGGATACCGTTATATTCCAGGTGAAATACCAATATATTTTATGAACAAAATAAACCTAATTCAGACGCTCAAAATTTCGCTTTATTTAAGAAGAGATTTTCTGTAAGAAAATATTGCTACTGAAGAATTTCCTGGTCTGAAAATTCAAAGACACGTTCGAGCCCTGTTTGTAAAATCTTCAAAAAATTGATCCTAATCGGTTGTATTTGCTGAAATCTTTTGTCATTTTTAAAATGTACATTGTTACAATACTGAATTCTTCAATCATAAAATCTTTTTCTGTTATTTATTTATATGAAGTTTTATAAAAATCAAACGCAGATCAACATTCCGTTATTAGGTAGATTTCGTAAGAAATACTACCTATTGCAATCGCACCAGTTTATCTATCTATCTATCTATCTATCTATCTATCTATCTATCTATATATATATATATATATATATATCTCACTTTTTTATGGACACGATAATTTCTATAATTCTTCACCAATCTCCACAAAACTTGTACATAAAATCAATGGGGATAAAATCTTGGCTAAGTTCGTTAATGGGCAAAATCGGACCAAGGGGGTCGGAATAGGGGGCGTTTTTGTGAAAACCGAAAAAATGCCATAATTTCTTAATTAAAGTAGATATTGAATCAGTTTAAAGTTTATATTACTTCTTAAAAATGGGCCAAAAGTATATACATGACAGATTTTTGAAAAATTTAGAAGTGGGCTCAAGGGGCGAAAAAAACAGGGATTTTGAGAGAAAAAAATTCATAACTTCGTCAATTTTCAAGATATGAAGTCCAACTAAATTTTTTATAAATGTTCTTAAAATTATCTAAAACTTTTGCATTTACAAGTTTTTGATAGGACCAACTTTTACCGATGAAAAAAATTAAAAACGAAAAGAAAAAGGGCGCTGAAAAAAGAGAAAAATCCATAACTCCGTCAATTTTTAAGATATCAAATCTGATTAAATTTATTTTACATCTTCTCAAAAATATCTACAACTTTTATATTGACAAGTTTTTCATAGGACCAATTCGTACAGCAAAAAGAAATTAAACAAAAATAGGAGTTGTAGAAAAAAACCTCAAATCCAAACGGCTTATATTCTGACTCATTTTTAAATTCATTTTTGATTTTAAACGCATCCAAATGGTAGATCCTCTTATTTAGAAACTGTATAAAGTGACACATTGGTCAATTTTCTGATAAAGACAGAATAAATTTCAAAAAAAGGCTACCAAAAAGGGTATTTTGAACAGAATTTCCGAAAGTCATCGGGACTGAAAATTGAAGGAAGTATTCAAATAAGAAATCGCGTTTTTTTCTGACTCGTTTTTAAATCCATTTTTGTTCTCAAACGCATCCAATTTACAGATCCTCTTATTTAGGAACTATATAATGTGATGCATTGGTCAGTTTTTTGATAAAGACGGAATATATTTCAAAAAAGGCTACCAAAAAGGGTATTTTGAACAGAATTTTCAGAAATCATCGAGACTGAAAATTTAAGGAAGTGTTCAAATAAGAAATTGCGTTTTTTTCTGACTCGTTTTTAAATCCATTTTTGCTCTCAAATGCATCCAATTTACAGATCCTTTTATTTAGGAACTATATAATGTGATGCATTGATCGGTTTTTTGATAAAGACAGAATATATTTTGAAAAAGGCTACCAAAAAGGGTATTTTGAACAGAATTTCCCGAAGTCTTCGAGATTTGAAAATTTAAGGAAGTTTTCACATAGCAAATTGCCTTTTTTATGACTCGTTTTAAAATCCATTTTCGCTCTCAAATGCATCCAATTTACAGATCCTCTTATTTAGAAACTATATACTGTGACGCATTGGCCAGTTTTTTGATAAAGATAGAATATATTTTTTAAAATGCTGTCAAAGTGAGTATTTCGCACAAAATTTTCCGAAGCAAGCATGATTTAAGAATTAAAGATGTATTCAAACAACAAATCGGTTATTTTATGACTCATTTTTAAATTCAATTTTTTTTCTCAAATGCTTTCAACTGACAGTTTTTTGTTATTTAGGAACTGTATAATGTACTGTTTTGGTCGATTTTTTAATAAATTTAGAATCTATTTCAAAATATGTTGTCATAATGGGCATTTGAGCTGAATTTTTCTTAAGATGATTCTGATAAAACCAGTTTTTGCAGGAAAATGAAATTAAAAACTTTTCATAAACGGCCAAATGAAGTTATTAAACTGGGTTTATCTCTAATCATATATATATTTTTGTTGAAATGAGCACACTTCGAAATCTACCTCCGCCTATAGGCCCAGCCGACAGGGATTTTTTTTGATTGGGGTTATATACTAGTTCATAATAATATATTTATATGTCATAAAAATTTCACTGCATTTGGGTTGTAGGAAATATTTCTTTTAAATATTAAATAACTCTATGTGTGGAAAAAAAGAGTTTTTTTTTAACACTTTTGATATCGTAGGCAATCCCCCCCCCCCATTATTAGGATCGTTTAAAAGGTTTTAAATTGAAAAGGTTTCCTTTAAATATAACAGTTAATTCATTGCTCATTTTAGGTCTATTTAAGTCCTTATTACGCTAGTCTTTCGTTTAAGGTATCCGCATACGTTTGAAATGTCAATTTCGAGGATTGGTTGGTTGGTTGATTAGGGTTTTATGGCGCAAAATCCCTTTAGGGACATGCTGCGCCAAGAACAAGGTGAGAACAAAAAGTTAAAAAAAAACGTAATACAGCTTAAAAAGTAAAAGTTAAAATGTAAAAATAGCATTAAAAGGCTGTCCTAGTATTTGTCATAATTAGAAAGTCAAGTTAGGATTAAAATCTGTCTCCAAATGTCAAAGTTAAAATCAAACAATGTCTAAAAAGAAGCACAAAAATATATAAAAACAATTTAAAAGGGTAAAATCACTGAGGTCTATATTCTTCAAAAGTAACATTTTCATCATCATCACTCGAGTCGTAAGATGCCGACTCCATAGCCTCCTCCACGTACTGATTCATCTGCCTTGCATCTTTGAGATTAGCTGTAGATGGGCTATGAATGATTTTCTCTGTTTATTCTTCACAGTTTGCCACTGTGAAGAACCCCGAATAGTTTTATTCTCTTTTGTTTTCTGGGTAGGTTTTACAGTTAGATTAGTTTTGGGTTTGTGGGAATTTGATGCAGATGAATCAGGTGTTTTTCCATTGTCAGGTTTGGTTATATTTTTTGATTGGCTTGATTTCTGTGCTTGACTAGTCCAATATTCAATTTTCACAGGTTCTGATGACGGTTTACAAAGCACTAATTTTGGCAACACTCTGGTAACAGCAGTAGCGTGGGCATCACGGGTCTTTTTCTTTATAGGACTAGATGTTTTTTCAGGAGAACTGTTCTTAAAAGGAGCTTCAGTCTGGGTACTAATGTGTCTTACAGGTTTTGTTTGTTGCTTAAGTAAGCTAGAGTAAGAAACTCCAACAGATGGGGTTCTCGATTCTACAATTTTACGAGCTTCAGGGTAAGGAAGGTTTTGGGTTATTTTTTTAGTAATGATCTCTTTTTCACGGTTCCAAATAGGACAGGAGCGAGAATATGATGTATGATCACCTTTGCAATTTGCACAGCGTTCCTGTTTTTCACAAGTTTTACTGTCGTGGCCAACTTCTGCACAATGTGCACAGGTAACAGTGCCACGACATTGGCCATTAGTATTGGTATGGCCATAACGCTGGCATTTAAAACAACGGATCGGATTAGGGATATAAGGTCGGACTGGACAATTTAAATAGCCTGCTTTAATTCTAGTAGGTAAAATATGGCTATTGAAGGTTAATATTATATGTTTAGTAGGAATTATCTGACCATTTCTACGGATAGTGATACGGCGGACATCTACTACATTTTGATCCTTTAAGTTAGTTAGAAGTTCTTCTTTTGGGGAAAATAACAGATCTGGTTCAGATATTACACCACGACAAGAATTTAAAGTTGGATGTGCTTTAACAGATACAGAAAAGGTGCCTATTGTATTACTATTGGACAAAAATTGTGACTGGTTGGCTGTAGAAACTTCAACCAGTAAATCCCCAGACTGTAATTTATTGAGGGAATGACCATCACCAAGAACAGATTGAAAGGTTTTAGCAATAACGAATGGTGAAGTTTTTTTGAAAGAGCTATCAGAGAGGCTATCATTGCGTTTAATTACGAAAAATCGAGTAAAAGAGGAATTCTTTGACATTTGTTGCTCTCCACATGGGAGAGAGATAGATGAAAGAGAAGTTTTTCCATCCATATTAAGTGAAAAAGGAATTCGGACCCCGGCCGCACCACCCACTCCCGAGCCCAACAAGGGGATGCACATTCGTGCACCAGGTCTAACCAGGGTCTATACGGTCACAAGACAATCCTATGTCAGTCTCCACCCTTAACGAGATGACTAGTAATTGCTCGCTCACTTGATCCCTAAAGCCAGTGACAAAAGTCAGCTGACCAGCCGATTGATGCATACGGGACCAATATGCACCTCCCGTCTACCTGAAGCAGAGGCCAAAGCAGTGTGTTGGTTTCCCTCAACTACCAGGATCCCCCTTTCCAGGGACACGGGTCGCCACGCACGGCCAACACGTGGGTGGTTTACAATTCTCTATGAGTCGATATACAGGATGTATCGGCCCATGCAGAATTGCCCTCACCTCCGAAGAGGAAACCACAATGAGAGTGAAACAAAGAGGAAAGGAAGACCAGAGGAGTAAGAGGAAAAGGAAAGGAGAAAGATCACTCAGGTGCCCCGGGGTTGTGAAGCCCGTGAATACCTAAAGAAGGTATCCCCCTGGGGGGTCAATTTCGAGGAAAATTCATATATATATTTAAATATCAATTTATTATAGAATAAACATGTCTGTTTTTAAATTTGTTTTTATGCTTCCTGTACGCCAAATAAAAATGAGTTAGAGCTCTTTTTTTTTAAAAAAAAAAGCAGATGATGTAAAAGTTTACCGAAGTTCAAAATTTTAAGTGCATTTTCAGAAAAATTAGATTTTCATCGGCTCTAACTTAAAATTTTATTATCCAATTGCCATAAAATATTTGTATAAGTTTTCGATAACGACTACAGTGTAATGAATAATAAAATTAGATCAAAATGACTTATTTGTTGATATGTAGCTGCTTTTATGAAGAATTACTGAAATTATCTATGTAATTGCATATAATCAGCTGTATCTTTTTTAGATTTCTGTATATTAACTAGTTTTTAGTTCATGACATTCAAGAGTATTTAATATACATATGTTGAAAAAAGAATTGTGTTATATGGGCCATTTTCAAATTTCGCTTACATATGCTGTCCCAGAGTAAAAAGAAAAAAATTCAAACATAAATTAATATTTAAAGTTTCATTTCATCTATGCATTAGCTAAAGACGATTATATTGAACATTTCTAACATGAAAAATTAAAATAATCAATAAAAAAATTTGCGATATAAATCTTTAAAATTTTGATTCTAAGCAAAAATGCCTGTAACATTCCAAGTTTTATGCTTGCAACTGTGTATTTTTTTTTTATTTGAGCTAACTTTTTAAAATAAAAAGGTTTAATTGTTTAAAATATGAAGTGTTAGTGTTCTATATTCATGAAAAAAATTATTACAAAAGATATTTTCTTTAAGAAATTACCAGAAATCTTTTGCCCCTCACTTTTTGTCAATTCCGTTACCTTGTGATTATTTTAGTTAAAATAGGTTTGGAATGTTGCCTAAAGTTCGCAGCAAATATTCAGTGTTAAACTATTCAAGTTAAACTATTCAAGCAACTACTACTTGCCATTTTTAGCATTTTCCAATAAAGTTGAAAAGTGCTTATGCATTCGGTTTGTCTGGCCGTCTGTCCGTCTGTCCGTCTTTCCGTGCTCTAACTCCCTTAAATATACTCGGATTGCTATGAAATTTTTATACGTTATTGAGGTTTACCCTAGCACGAACCCTATTGAAAATGAAGTATTTACCATGATTAGTTTATCTACAGAGAGAATCAAAAGTTTCCAATTACATTATAGCCTATGGGAAAAAATCGTTAATATACTCGGATTGCCATGAAATTTTAGGACGTTATTGACATTTACTCTACCACAAGTCCTATCGAAAATGAAGTTTCTACCATTAGTTTATCTACAGGGCGAATCAAAAGTTTCCTATTATATTACGGCCTATGAGGAAAAATCGTTTCAAAGGAATTTTAAAGATGTTTTACCCTGTCAAACATATTAAAATATGCATTCTATAAAATATAAGGTGAAAATGTAGCTATTATTCTTTACAGGGCCACACAAAAGAATTTTATTAGATAATGGTAAAAGGGGGAATTGTGTGTGACATATTTTAAATATATTAAGCTTTTTCATGTATAATAAAATTGATACATGTCACTGAAGCTTAATATAAATTATACGCTACTGTCTTGCATAATATGAAGTACCTAGCATTTACAGGGCCATACAAAAGATTTCAAATAGTATATTCTTTCCGAAGTACCGTATATGTGTCCGATGATGGCTGATGGAGGGATGAAATGCATTTTAATTATGATATTCGCGTTTATATTTCGCTAAATATATGCACATTATATGGTGTGTATAAATGTTATAGTTGATATACAGGGCTACCCAAAAGAGCTCACCAACGTTACTGAATATGAGCGTAAATTATTTAAACGTGGTTCTTAAATAAGCTATGCATTTTTACGCTGAGCTGCATTCAATTTACTGAGAAATGTTTGCAGAATATAGATAAAGGGATATACAGGGCCACGCAAAGAATTCGGTACATGGACGCCTATGAATGATGATTTATGAGAATGTGATTTCAGTTGTTTTAAAAGTGTTTTAATTTACAATAAATTTTAGCCTAATGCTGACGTGTAATAAAGGTACAATGTAAACTACGGGGCTGGACAAAAGTATTCAAGTATGTTTCCATCTAATAGTATGAATTGCTGAAAAAGAAATTTCAAGCTACTGGGTATTTTCTTGCTAAGCTAAATTTTCCCATTATATGAACTGACATATGAAATACAAGGCTGTTCTAATGTACTGGAATACATATTTGGGTATATTTGGCTTTACACTATTATTTCCCTAAATAACAAAAGTTTTGCTAAAGATTTCATTAAGTGTTGGAAAGTGCTTCATAATCTATGCTTAACGCATGCTTTTTCTTACTTGTTTACTCTTCAATTGTGAAGCAATGTAACAGTGGCAAGAATAAGCTTTAATCAAAGTTGATATTTTTTTTTTCTCTGTCAAGTCTCTGCCCGTAAATTTTAATATTAAAATAATGTTTTTTGCACTTTTGTAATAAAATATTGTTTACTAAATAGTTTCAGAAGATATGTGTGTTATTATCTAAGTTAGAAATTATACAAGCTAGGTCATTTCTAATAGTTTTATTTGAAATGTCAAGTCCGTTACCATGAAATGTAAGCGGTGAAATGTAAACTGCTAAGTAAGTTTACTAAATTGTTTTAAAAGGTATGTAAATCATTATCTAAGTTAGAAAATATACAAGCTAGTTCATTTTAATAGTTTTTTTTTTTTTAGTTTTATGTGAAATGTCAAATCCGTTACTTGTCAAGTCCGTTACCATGAAATGTAAACGAATGGTGAAAATGGCCCATATTTTTTTTTTTTTGTAGCCGGAGTCATTTTCGTAGAAAAAAGTAAAAAATGTCCAAAATTCTTCTAAAATTTAAAAAAGTTGTATATATATTATATATTTTGTATATAGTTTTCTTTATTCTGTGTTAGATTACAATGATAAATACCCAAAAATGTATCAAAAGAAGAATTTAAAAAAATGTCTCCGAACGTAGCCGGGTACCTTAAAAATATAAAATCCAAATCAACCAGAACGTGTGTAGCATATCAGGTATAAGCAGCGAAAGACCGTAGGCCCCAAACTTTAAGTTTCTTTGTAGAGAATTTTATAAAGAGAATTGTACAATAACAAAGATGTACACTACTAAAAGCAGTGGCTCCCCAACATTATGATCGTAAAGAAAGATTTGTTCAAATATATAAAATCATTCACCATTTATTTTAGGTGTATTAAAAGGTTATTATCATAGAACTGGACAAGGGCAGGTAGGCAACTAATATACATATACGTATATTACATCTTATTAATCGACGAAATAATATATATATCAACAATGAATTGCGGATAAGAGGCTCCTCTAATGATTCTGTTTCACATTTATAGTTTTTTCTTCGTATTTTTACTTTATCGTTTAATGATTATTTTATCTCTTATGTTAAACTTGTTTTAACATGTACTATTTCACTTTAATTATAGCCATGTACATGCATACATAAGTATACAGTGGCGGTCAAAAGTTTATGGCCAGCAAAAATTTTTCAGTTAATTTGTAAATATACCCATATGAAGAGGAATCTCAAAGCGATACTTATACATTTTATTAACATATTAGTTAGGAACTTACTTATAGAAGAACGTGTAAATATCAATAAATTTAATTGACAAAATTAAGTATAAAAGAAAACGCATGTTCTCAAAAGTTTCAGGCCACTTATCATTCTTTAGATTTTTATCCTTAAAGTGTTTTTTGGTTGTGTTTATGAACGAATCAACGTGTATAGCATAGTTTTAAGTCAAATTTGAAAAGTTCAACAATTATTATGATGAGCGATTAGTTTGTTGTTAAAAGGCCAATCTTCTTGAGATATTGTGGCTAAGCTATCGATCGGTAAAATCGACTGTAAACGATATTTAAAAATTATATAAAGATGGCCATGGCTTTCAGGACTTTCAGAGGTCCGGGAGACCTCAGAAAATTACTATTCCTGTGGACAGAATTATCAGGAGAGAAACCATTGATAATCCGCATGAAAATTCCGTTGCAGTATACTGCGATTTACGTAATGAAAATATTGCTGAAATAAGTTAGTCTATCGTGTTATGATGCTGACGTGATACAGAACTTTATGGAAGAATCGGTGTTAAAAAAATTTCAGGGATAAAAAAAATACCGACGTACCCTATTGGCATTTTCCAAGGAACACAATGTCTGGTCAAGTGAAAACAGGACAAAAGTTCTATTTTTCCATTAATCGAATTTGAAACTATTTTGGTAGTGATTGCAAACACTACATACGATGACCTAACAAAAAAAGGTATTATTCGACCAATGATATTTGTACAATGAAGCATGGCGGAGGACACATTATGCGTGAGGAGTATTTTCTTAAAAAAGCGTCGATCCGTTATTTGAAATCCACAGCCAGATGAATGATACAATGTATAAAGATATCTTGCAGGACCATTTTTTGCCTTATTAGAGAAAAAAATTTGGTCGCAACTATTTTTCGTAACATGATAACGACATAAATAATGTATGCAAGCCTCGATAAGCAAAAGCTTTCGCACAAAAAATTTCGTTTTTGAAATGGTCAGCGCAAACACCCAACATGAATCCAATAGAAAATCTTTGGAAAGAAGTTGGCTAAAGTCTGCGGAACTATACATATTTCAACTCAGTCGAAATTTCGCCAAAATTGCTAGAAATGTGGAAAAAATTTACCATAGACGATCTTTAACCGTTGATTGTATGAATGTCACGTTGCTGCGCCGCAGTACTTATTACTAAAGCTAATAAAATAGTAATACGATAAAATAGTACTTGTGAATGTTGTTGATTACTGTAATTTTCTATTACAATACCACTTTTTTACGAACTTGTAAAAGTGGCCGGAAACTTTTGAGAACATGCGCTTTCTTTTATACTTAATTTTGTCAATTACATTTATTGATATTTACACCTTCTTCTATAAGTAAGTTCCTAACTAATATGTCAATAAAATGTATAAGTATCGCTTTGAGATTCCTCTTCATATGGGTATATTTACAAATTAACTGAAAAAATTTTGCTGGCCGGAAACATATGACCGCCACTGTATATACAGTTGGCAAAAAAAGTATTTGTACACTCTAAAATTTTTAATTTTTAACTAAATAAAAACAGATATTTTGTCAAAAATATTTTTAATACAGTCTGTTTACCGTGCGTTTTAAATTACACAACAGAAAATTTCGATAAAGACGTAAAATAATTTTCTAATAGGAAAAGTTTAAAAATTTCTTGCAAAAAAAGTATTTGTACATTTCTCCATCCTGATATGTACTGTGTTTTATAGTGTTTATGGTTCAAAGGACTACTTTTACAGAAGCTGTTAATAATTTTTAAGTTCATATTATATTTGTCTGACATTTAATTTAATTTGCTCTTGAAGTAATTGAGTATAGAACCTAATACTAGAGAGGCACCTTTAGATATATGAAATCCTATGATTGAGCATAATAAAAATTTAAATTCGCAACAAGAATTTGTAAAAGCTATTAAATTACCATTTACAACTATTGGATGTATAGTGAGAAACTATGAATAAATTAAAAGAATTGAAATTCAATGAAAATCAGGACTTCTTAGCAAACTAACAATGAGGGAAAAAGGGAGTGTTGTTAAAAAAGTTTTAAAAAATCCTGTGCGTTCGGTTCAAAAATTTGCTGGAGACCTTGCGACATCTTCTCGCATCAGAGTAATACCTCAAACAATAAAAAATATTCTTCTCAATGCAGATTTAAAAGGAAGAACCTCAAGGGAAAATCTATTCATCAGCGAAACAAATAGGCGAAAACGCATAGTATTCGCTTTCGCATACAGAAGTAAATCATTGGATTTTTGGAAAACAGTAATTTTTTCTGATGAGGAAAAATTCGGAATTTTCTTAGCATCAAGCATTCGAAAAAACTGGCGTAAAAATAAAACTGTTCTAGATCCATAACGTATACTTCAAACTATTAAGCATGTTGGGGGGAATGTTATACTTTTGGGGTGTATAGCTTCTAATGGAGCAGGACATTTAAAATTTTTTGACAATGGAAGGACAGGTTTAACATACATTGATGTGTCGCGCCATAATTTATTAAACTGTGCCAAGAAATTATGCATAGAGGAAGCTTTTCACTTTCTGCAGGATAATTATCAAAGCATACTGCTGTGATCACCAGCACATGCTTACGACAATACTCGAAGACGACTGGTAACTCCTCTAAAATCTCTAGACTTGAATCCAGTAGAAAATTTGCAGATGCTATTGGATGCAAAAATCCGAAAAAAAAATATGTATTAGTAAAAAACAGTTTTAAAGAAGCTCTTATTGTGTCATGGAATAACATTAACCAGACCACTACAAAAAAGTTGGTGGAATCTATGTCACACCATCTAGAAGTAGTCATAAACGCTAAATGAATTCGCACAAAATATTAATTTGTATCATTTTACTAAATTTTCATTAATTATATTACATTAATATAGTGTACAAATACTTTTTTTGCATTATATTTTTGTATATTTGTTTATTATAATGTAAAAAATCGATTCGTTTAATTTTGTTTCTGCTTCTATAATATTATAATGCATTAAATTAATGTATTACAGTATTTTTTGCTTAAATCTTTTGTTTAATTTCATTATAATTTAAAAAAATGAAGTGTACAAATACTTTTTTTGCCAACTGTATGTGTGTGTGTGTGGTGAAAAGATATCTTACACACCAACAGATTTATAATTAATTTGCATTATGTTTTTTTTTTTTTTTTAACTTTCTCAGGTTATCTTACAGGATTTTCTATAAACAAGACATTTTGTATAGTGATGAAATGAACATATAACAGTGTAAGCGTTTAAAATCTTTTATTGAAAATAACCCCACCATAGCTGCAAACTTAAATAAGCCCATGGAACTCGAACCCAGACAGTAATTGTTGCATTCGAACCCAGACAGTAATTGTTGCATACAAGAATAATCAACAATATTAAGCAACAATATGTGATAGTAATCAACAATTTGTGAATAAAAACATTTCCTTCTTCCCTCCAAAGAAAACAATATTAACCATGACATTTTTCCTAAAAAAATTGAGTTCCAAAATATGTTTTTTTCAATGTTTGCGCCACTGACTACTTACTTATATTTCTTAAGAAAACTTTATTTTTTCCTTTGTCAAATTTCATTTAAGTTTAACTGACCCTCAAAAATTAAAATATGATTTTTTTTACAAAACTATATAAGTACAAAAATATTTTTTAAACACACTGTGAATTTATCCCATTATATCCATCAGATTTCCGGTTGACGCATATTATAACGATCTACACATTACGGTGGGTCGAAAAAAAAAAAAAAAAAAATCCTAAAGCCGGAATACCGTGGAAAAGTTGCGAATTAGGGAGGCTGAAAATTTGGTAAAAAAAGAAATAAAATCGGTATATATCTTCTGGTCTTATATTTGCTGTAAAATTTATCGAAATCGGAAAAAATCTCATGATTACAAATGTTTTTAATTAATTCACAATTTTTTAATCTTCAAGAATTAAATAGTTGAAATTATAAGCAACAAAACATAATGTTAAAATGTTCTTTAAATTCACCAACGTCTTTTCTGACGTACATTTTCCAGACTAAGTCAGGCAAGAATCATATTTTTACAATAAACTTTCACCTTACTTAGCTTCTTAATATTTAAGTGTAGTAGCTCTTTAGAATGAAATATAATCTCTGGATATGCAATTTCTTCTGGAAAAATGGCTTTCATTTCTGAAAAAGATTTCACTGGATTTTCTTAGCTCCAACAGTTGCACTATGTACGAATATTATCTAATTTTTTAAATACATATATACAGCTATGTTTAAACAAAATAACTTGTAGTCAAAACGAGAGTATATCTATGATTCTCCAACGCTACACTGTGACACAAATATTTCAAGACAAAGATGAGTCTTCATGAAATCCAAGAAATGGAATCTAATAAATCGTATGATAAAATATAAATGTCAATCTATGATAACAAAAAACTGATGTTATTTGTTTTATATTCCCAAAGAAAATATTTCTCCGCTTTGATATAAAGTTAAACATATTTTAAAACATTCAAAATAATTTGATTGTACAAATTTATTTATACATTTTACAAAATATATTAAAACATTAGTAATTTATAATATTTTTTAAATAAGACTTTACATAAAAATAAAAACATATTAGAAGTGGTATAAAAGTTTCCAACAAAAATTGATAATCATTAGTCTAATGAGAATAGAAAATTATAATGTGTATACAAAGTAATATTTTAACCACTTAGAGTATTTCCGAAAAGAAAAAAAATATTTATTTATCGATGCTTCGCATTGTTTATTGTCAGTAAAATGCATTTTGGATAATGGGTTTGGTTTCTTTTTTTCTGGTCATTTTTCATTTATTAAAATGCTTTAATTACAATGTTTTACTATATATCTCAAACATTTCTATTTTTTAATGTTTTTAATGCTTTCAATTTCCTCTTCATACTAATAATTTTTTTTTATTTAAAATTTATAATGTTGGGATCTTGACTTAAATCTTTATTTATAACTACTTCATTTAATAAATTATTGTTCCAAATTTAAAATTCATAATGTTTAAATCTTATCTTAAAATTTAATTTACAATTTATGTTTAATTATATATAGTTTTTAATATTTTTAATGGTTATATAGAATTGCCTGCATAGCACCTATATAGAAACATTGTGTTACTCACAGTTTCAAAGCTGCAAATCAGACACATGATTAAAATTCTACAGCAAATTATCCAGTCATTGATTAATTAAAAATAAAAATTACTTTATCAGTATTAAAAATAGCAATTACTATAATTTGAAGCGTTCTTATTAGTGAGAATAAAGATACATCACAGTAATATAAACGTTTTCTGTGAAAAATGTTAAGACTGGACAGTTTGATGTAAAGTTTTAGAAGCGTATTTTGAAAAATAATATAATTACACGGATTTATTGTATGACATACTACCGAGAAATCGGAACATAATTATCTCTTCTTTTTAAGTCATATACCTTTGTTATGAAATATGAATTATTTAATTAACATTAAAATATGAATAAAAAAATAATAAAAAATAAAAAATAATAAAAACGAGTAATTTAAAAAAATAAATCAATGTTACTTTAAGCAACTATTTCTTAATAAACTTCATTCTTGTAATTGTGTAAAAATGTCCCGTTATTGACACTGCTTTTTTTTTTTTTACTTGTAGAGCGGTATTACTTACAAGGGTTCAAGCGGGGTTACTTAGAATCCGCATATTTTGTCGTGAGTAGTTTGTCTCAACAGATATTACTTATAAAGACAATCCACTTGATAATGATTGTAAATTTTATCCACAATTCTCAGGACCAATCAAATTTAAATACTTGCGCATAACCCCTTTCTTATTCATAAAGGCACTCTAGTTACTCATCGCTCAAGATTTCGTCTACAATCCTTCCGACCAATCAAGTTGTTTCTAGTATTCCATCTGTTTCACATTTGTAAATACAATCTATTCTCTATCCACTGCCCCCTGAATACTAGGCCTGAGCGCTAACACAAGAATGGCAATGCCGAAGGCGGTATTATTTCAGCGTATGTACAGTCCCTTGAATTTTGGTGCCGACAATTGTTTTAAGTCCCCCCCCCCCTTTTTTTTCTGAGTTTAAACAAGTTCAAGAAATCCTTGATAAAATATTAGCTTCTAAATATATTGCAATGTTCATGGTTTAAAAAAATATATATATCTGCTTTCAGCAATTATCATTTATTTGCAAGCGCTCAGGTCTAATATTCAGGGGATTATTCTCCATCGTTTACGTTTAAAGCGTAGTGGATAATCGAATATTAAAATAATTTGCACGTACCTTTTAAAAAACTACACGATACGGTGGAACAAATAAACTTAAAATCTTATCGTCTGTATTTAAATTCTGGTTAAAAAATTACATTAAATTCGAATCCATTGACTGCTTGCTGAGAAAAATTGAGTACATACTTACATTCCTACACATGTAAGATAAAAATAAAACTGATATAATTTGTAACGAATAATATATTTATTTTATTTTGATTAAAATAGATTGAAACTTTTATTAAGTTTGAGTTAAAAATCACTATTAAATACTTTTTATATTTATATGTTTTCTAAATAATGATGATTGCTTTAAAAAAAAAAAAAAAAAAAAAAAAAAAAAAAAAAAAACTGTAAAATATACATTTCTATATATGGAAGCAACTGTTAGGTTATAATTTCTAAGAATACATGGGGCTGAAATTCAGAAAGATTATAATGACTCTTAGAATTTATAGAAATCAGATGAATGGCATGTAACAGAATATGTGATAAATAGGAGAAAATCGATTGACACGGCCTAGAGAAAGGCTCGATGATCCGATAGTTAAATTTCAAATCAAGCGTGAGGAGTTTCCCCTCAATTCAGGATGAGGTTGATTCTATAGTAGCTTAACTTTACATTTCAAGGTTTGATGCTTTTGAGAATTTAATATAATATACGTCACTTTCATTAAATATTCTCATTTATCGATGTTATTTTTTACAGAAAGTTACAGTGTCAGTTTAATTTAAAAATGCTTTATTATTTAGAACACTTGATATATTATTTTTAGTGTGAAATAGGAATTTATGTATAATGAATCAGGATGAGTATTAATTAAGAATAAAGTGCTCTTGTGTAAAATATATAAATGTATTAGATAATTTGTGATATTAGCAATATTCGATTGGTTAAGGAGTTTCAATAAAATGCATTTCGAAATAATATGAGGTGTCACAGTTTTGCCAAGTTAGGATAAATTTAGCTATTTAACAGTAAATGATCTTTTATTATTGCATTGTGTTTTTAAGAATTGTTTCGAAATACTCTACAATATGTGTATTTTTACAATTAGTTAAATGATGATTTTGTACATTACGTGACTCAACGAAAAAGAAATATTCTTAAAAAAGTCTTAATATCGTACTTAAACAACAATGTTAGCATATTTAAACATTAGTTTAGCATTTTTGATTTTTAAAGTATTATTTCTCATTGCTTAAACAAATTTTTAAAAAAGAAATTTGCTCTATTATTGAAAAATAAAAATTTGGAACTCCGTTGCAATATCTGTTGTGGCGCCATCTATTTATGATGAAAAAAATATTCAAGTAAAATAAAAATAAGAGCAGGAAGAAAATAAATCTAAAAGCAAAACAATTCAAAGAGAAAGCATGCGCATTAAAATATTTAAAAAACTTTAATATGCAGAAATAGATTGTAACTTTTTTCTTGTTCATTTTTAGTATAATTATGGTTATTACTTTGAAAATAGAGTAATATTGTCATCGTATTGACTTCCCTTGTTAAAGCAATACATAAATGATGTATCTTTTGAATCCGGATTTGGCACAATTGTTTGATATCATTGTATCGATAAAGAATGTATGAAATGCATTTTAAAAAACTTAACAGTTTGTACTCTATTTATGATTTTTTATACTACTATTTAATTACAAATAAAAACGTAAATAGGTTAAAATAGAAGTGATATATAATGTTAAAATTTTTAATTGACAATGAGATTATTTAATTATAATTACAAGTATGTTAATAAATCATAAAAATGATGAAAACAAGTGTATTGCATCTCATTATCGAATCCAGACACGGTTGTCAACGAGCGAACTGTATAACAACTGAGCTACGATGAACCATGCAGTTTTTGTATCAAAGTAAGTGTTTAAGTTGTGTCATAATAATAGAAGTTCCTGTTTCTCAAGAACTACGGAACGTTGTATAAGATCCATTGGCTAAACGGTCTCTGTTCTCAACAATTATTGAAATAATCAAAATCTGTGATTACAAGGGTTGACCCGCTCCTTGTTAGTACATTTTTTAAGCTCTACTACCTAGTCTAAATAAAGTAGGATTGTAGCATAAATATTCATGTATCACTATTACGTCATAAATAACTATTACGTAATTATTACGTATTTATGCATAACTATTTCAGCGTATGTCCATTTTTTGTTCTTTTCCTTAGTTTAAATCAATAGCAATCAATACCAAAATTTGTTTGACTTAAAAGAAAAAAAAAACACGCAATTCCCCCAATGTTTTGTTTTATCAATATATATTTCACTTCGTGTGTAAAACACCATTTTCAAATATTGAAAATACACAGAATTATTTGTTTTGATTGGCAATTAAATAGAATCAAAGTTTGGTGAAAGATGAAATTATTTGATATATTGCATATTGAAGAAGTTATGTTTAAATTTAAAAAAGTTATATTGCAGTTTTACTAATTACTTGATAGAATTATGCTTTAACTTTGAAGTAAACTATTTTATAGTGTATTTCAAATTTTATCATTTAAGTCGTTTTCTTAAAAAGAAAAGCAAGAATTACAAATTTCTGCTTGTATCGAAAATTAGATACTTTTAATGCATACTATGAAAGAACTCGGTTGCATAAAAATATATTTTGCCAATAATTTTAAAAGTATCATTTTGTGTTGCGAATATGTTGAACTATATCATTAATATATTTCGAAAATTTAGTACTTTGTTTTCGTATTGTTTTTTTACGTGCAGTAAGATATTTTATAGGAATATAAATTTTTTGAAAAAAAATTCAGTTTTAAAGAATGTAATTCAGAAACTAACTTTTGGAATAAATGTGAAGTTATCTCAAAATAAAAAAGTTTTTCGCAAGAACGATTGCCAAGAAAAGTTTTGGAATAAATCATTTTTAGTATAAATGTTTGAGAAATATAATTTGATCTTTGTCTATAATATTTTTCGAAGTGTGTCAAGAATAATTTATTTTCTTTAAGATGCGATGACAATTGTTCTCTCTGTAACGTGTTTTTTAAACTGCCTTGTAAAGAGAGTATTATAAAATTCTTATGGATAAAACTGTTTCAAAAATACGAATTTTTTAAATATATGGAAGGTAAAGGTAATTATGACCATTTTTGACAATTTGATCTATGGCAATTATTTGCCAGAGAATGAAATTAACTACATAGTATTGTTATGTATAATTTTACTCAATATGTAGTTGTCTTGAGAAATGTGTAAAGAATTATTTTCAGTGTACCATGTTACCTTGAACAAGTTTTTTTTTTTCAAACAATTTGTTTCTTGTAGTGGGTTAAGTGGGACCAAACTCGTGTGTAAATTTTATTAACTCGGTGTGGGCTTTACAGCAAAATATTTTTATAACTACAAATATTTTCAGAGTACAGTATTAGAAAAATAAATTCACTAAAAAAGAAACTTTTTTGACGGATTTGACCAAGCAATATTCGTATATTTTACTCTCAGCTTACAAAATAAAATCAAATGTAAAATTTTCTATTGAAAATTAATAGTCTTGTTGTATTACTAAATACCTAATTTTTAAAGTTTAAAAATATAAAATAATAAAAATAACTTGGAATGCAAGGAACGAGTTAAAAAGGATCAATTAAAGCTCATATATTGTGAAAAAGGAAAAACTCAATTACATTTAATCTTTTGAAATTAATTTGGCCTAAATTACGCAATCAATACTAAAATTTGTAATTATTGCGAAATTGTGAATAATAATTGGGTATTCCATGTTCCTAAAAATGTATTTTTAGAATGCTTGTATATGGTATCTAATGAATTGAAAACTAATCAATCAGAGAGTTTATATGTACATATATTTATCCATCTGTTTTTCATATTTATGTTTATATTTATTCCATGGAACTTCATACTTCAAATGATGTTTTGTTTTGCCTATTTTAATAGGAATTCATTTGTTCATGTTCATTATACGTTCAGACAGTTTATATATTGTTTTCACTGAATTTTAAATTTTGATAATATCTGTGTTGCATCGGATTTATTTAAAAATCATTTATGGATTGGCCATTTTCAAATTTCGCTTACATATACTATCCCAGAGTAAAAAGAAGAAAATTCAAACATAAATTAATATTTAAAGTTTGATTTGAGCTATACATTAGCTAAAGAAGATTATATTGAACATTTCTAACTTGAAAAATTAAAAAAAATCAATAAAAATTATCGGATATAAATCTTTAAAATTTTGATTCTAAGGAAAAATGCCTGTCCCTTTCCAAGTTTTATGTTTTTAACAGTGTTTTTTTTTAATTTGAGCTAACTTTTTAAAATAAAATGGTTTAATTATTTTAAATATGAACTGTTAGTGTTCTATATTAATGGAAAAAAATTATTAAAAAATATATTTTATTTAAGAAATTTCAGAAATCTTCTGTCCTTCACTTTTTGCCAAGTCCGTTTACCTTGTGATTATTTTAGTCAAAATAGATTTCGAATGCTGCCTAAAGTTGGCAATAAATATTTGGAGATATAGTTAAACTATTCACGCAACTACTACTTGCCATTTTTTACTTTTCAATTGAGAAGCAATGTAATAGTGGCAAGAATAAGATTTTATCAAGTTTGGTATTTTTTTTTCACTGTCAAGTCTGTTACCATAAATTTTAATATTAAAATAATGATTTTTGCACTTTTGTAATTAAATATTGTTTACTAAATAGTTTCAGAAGGTATGTGTATTATTATCTAAGTTAGAAATTATACAAGCTAGTTCATTTCTAATAGTTTTATTTGAAATGCCAAGTCCTTTACAATGAAATGTTAGCTATGAAATTTAAGCTGCTAATTAAATTTACTAAATAGTTTTAGAAGATATGTACATTATTATCTAAGTTAGAAAATACTCAAGCTAGTTCATTTTAATAGTTTTTTTAGTTTTATTTGAAATGTCAAATCCGTTACTTGTCAAGCCGTTACCATGAAATGTAAGCGAATGGTGAAAATGGCTCATATATATATATATATATATATATGTATATATATGTCAAGTTCGGCATATTTTTGCCAGTGGGCTACTTTTCTTAATTCAGATTTCTTGACTGGCCTACCGATGTTCTCCAATCTTCCCGGCACCGCATAAGGTTTCAACAGGACGGGGCACCATCTCATTATGGAAGGTGTTTATGTGGCAATCTGGACCGGACATTTCGAAACAAGTGCATTGGGTGAGGTATTCCGACACTTGGCCTCCTGGATTACTAGATTTATGTCATTTGGATAGTTTTCTCAGGGGTGCCATGTAGAACCTTGTGTACAACACGCCCATCAATTCTGAAATGGACCTGATTGCACAAATATCCATCGTTTCTGCTACGATTTGTGAAACGCCCGATATTTTCCAACGTGTATGTCAATACACGACCCATGTCGTGCGTACATACTTGCCAATGGACAGAAATTCGAACACCTCCTGCGATACTTTTATGTCATACATTTTATTTATTATTTTTTTTGTGTAGTAAAGCCTTTAACCTTTCAATCTATCTTATGGTCTTACTGTATTTGTGCTTCTTTATCCCGTTAGTGTTACGTTTCCGCCCATGCTTTCCTATGTAATTATGATATCTAACGATGTATAACGATGTATAAAATATTTCAATGCTATCAACTTTCATGCATTTACGTATAAAATGACTCCATGAAAGATTTGGAACTGTTACATTTTGTTTATTGGGCATTTGTTTTTTATTCATATTTGTTTATTATATTTGTTTATTTTTTGATACATAACTGTCATGTTTGCTATTATGGAAATGAAAACTAAAATTATATATCTAATATTAGAATTGCATATTTTGTAAAAAATAAATATATACCAGACATATTCACATAGTTTGAAATATACAATTTTTTTCATTCAAAATAATATTCTCAATATTTTTAAAGAAGTACCGGTATACATGAATACAATCCCCAAGTCCCAAATAATAACACATAAAAAATAGACTGAAACGAATTTAAACACGACCATCAGAAAGAAATAAAGAGGATTATGAACGCTAATCCGGTTAAAACTGCTGACAATGAAGCAAATGAGTGCTTTATCTGTCTTTCCACTCTGCAATCGCTCCGCTTTCTCTGGCGTTGTTAGCCCTTTGAGCTGTGATAGTTTAATTTTCTACCACTTAATTTTTATTCCGAACATGTCACAATGACGCTGGAACATTCGATCAAATGTATTTGAAAAATTTTTGATGGATTTTTTCTTGTGTATAGTAAACCGTTTTTTTTCGAAAGATACTGGTACCAATGTGACATTTGGAATTTGGAAGAAATTTACATGCCAGATCTCAAAAAGTTAAAGAGGACTAGTACAGTGCTGGAAGAAGTTTAGAACCAGCAACAAAAACAGTAAAATGAGAGAAAACAATATCAGTTGAAAATTATACATATATAAATCTATACAGGTTTTGATTTTTGCTTTAAATTAAATATTATATTTTTTTAAAAATAATCAAATATTCATTTATAGATAACAAACTTTTGTGAAAAAAAGTTTAGGTCCAGTATATTTAAAATCTAATTTACATATATAAATGATGGGTACATTATTTTGTGGCACTTTATTTTATTTCCCTTAACATTGATGAATTTTAAGAAATGCTTTGAGCAGGATTTGGTGGAAAAGAGTATTTCATTCCATATTTCCAAAATGGCTGTTCTCAGTTCAAATATCGAATAAATTTTCATTCTTTTGTTACAAACTTAATGAATCAAGATTTTCCACATGTTTTCTTTAAGATTTCTTTCAAGCCTTTTTGATAGAATGTCTAAATTTTTGATGTTGTATGCAGATAATCAATCTGAAGTTGGCACAGACTTGCGAATAAAAGGGTTATCTTGACACTGTACCAAATTCTAATCCAAAATGTCATCTTTAAATGGTACTAAATTACAATCAAGAATACCAAGATAATTAAAGGGATATTTGTCTCAGCCAAACATGTTTTTTCTTTTGCATTAAAACTTACTTAAAATTACAGCTTACAGGTGTCTTGTAGGGGAGACGGAGCAAGGTGACGAATGTCTCAATTTTTACTTTCTTCTATCTTCAATAGAAGAAAGTATTGTAATCGAAATTTTTTCGACTTCCGGTTTTCGACGGATTTACACGTTTTAGGGGTCAGATGTTCCAAAAAACATTTTTTTGCAAAATGTCTGTCTGTCCGTGCGTCTGTGCATCTGTGTCCGTATGTCGCCATTTTACCATCAAAAATTGCATGAAGATATGCATAGAATCGAACCAAATTTTTTGTGAATGTTTCTGGCTGTGGCAAGCAGGTCTACCTTCATTTTTGAAATATTCTGCCGGAAGAGGGCGTTGCAATAGCTGTTTTTGAACTATTTTCAATATTGTACCGACCAAAAGTGTATGAAGTTATTCATCGAATTGAACCAAAATTTTTTGTGTAATTGTATGACTATGGCTAGTTCGTCCTTCCTGAATTTGAAAAAAATCCCCCTGAAGTAGGCACTGCAATAGCATTTTTTGTGCCATTTTTAATATTTTACCACCTAAAAGTGTATGAAGTTATGCCTAGAACTGAACTAAAATTTTTGTGTATGATTATTTTTTTTGTATGGCAAGTAGGTCCTTCCTGAATTTGAAAAAAATCTGCCTATCATTCTATTGTCCATCGGCTCGTTCAGAGGCAGAAACTCGTTTTTACTTCGATTAATTGACTGAAGCAGAAATTTAAGATGAAAACCAAATATTGTATAGTATTGAATTAAAATTATTAAAGCATTAATATGAGTAACTATTTTTTTAAATATTAAAATGCACGTATGAGATAGAAGAAAGTTTTGGGATTCGCAAATCCAACTAGTTCAGTTTTCCACTAGAAAGCAGCATCAACGGGACACTACTAACTCTCCTATAGACAGTTCGCTAAAAAATGGCATAGAGGCCTAAAATTGCCATTTTTGTGTTAGTTGTGAGGCTTTGATTGCTTGCCGCTACCATGTTATAATTTTTATGTATGTAAACATAGGCTCTACTAGAGATACAATTAAGATATATCATTTGTCTTGCATATTTATGAGTAACTTTATTTAAATACTTCCTATTACCATGAATAAATGTAAAAAAAATCACTTTCCTTCATGGAAATGAAAACGAATATTTTTAAATAAGCAGTCGGCGCAAGATGACGAGCTTGGATTTGAAATTCTTGGATTCTTTGAAAGCATTTGATTTTAACTTTTTTCCTTCACTGTACAAAGAAGAAATTGGACAGGAACCAGACATTTTACTATAGACATCTTTCTTTTTTGTAAGGCATATTGTTTATTAAAAGCTTCGTCCTTTTCTTAAATTATTAAAATTGTGTGTAATAAGAACGTTTAATATCATTGTAAGTTTAACTTCTTGGCTTCCATCGTAAAGAAAATGATACAAAATTCATTCTTGAAATTCTAATATATAGATGAACTTCCCAAACAAAATATAATTATCTGAAATAAATCATTTAATAGGTATCTTCAACTTACATTGTTAACGCCATCATAAACTAAATGATACGAAAGAAAATGCAGTAAATACTATGCTGGTACTTACAATAGGCAGAAGATATGGGCTGTTTTGATAAAATTCTACATAAACCTATATAAAATTCATCATTCCACATTGTAAGTTATTTAATTCTACGAATTTGGCTTAAAAACTGTCATTCATGACTACTAGGCTTGTCAACTTTAAGATTACGTGATAAAAATTGTATTCATCAACAATGTAGAATATTCTTTTAATGCATTCTATTCTCTATGTTCCGGAGTTATTGTGATTGTATTTGCTGCTGATAAAAAAAATATAGTCTTAATACCTTTCAACAAAATATTACCACATAATCCATAAAACATATTCGATGAAAATAACAAGGCTATGTATAGGGGCACGTACTTAAGTATTATTTAGTATTTTTTCTGAAAGAAAAGTTTCTAAGCGAAAGTTAAAACTGAGACTGGAATTTTGAAGTGCGATTTAAAAAATTGTTTCTTTGTTGTAGAAAGTATTAGAAATGTTTGGCCGCAGAAAATGATTCGACTATCAACATATTCCATTTATTTAAACGTTATGCACAAGAAAAGTCAAAATAACAAATAATTTACACTAACAGAAAAATTAAATTACAGCGTGCTTCTCAAAAATAACTAATTGACTTTTTTTTTTAAATTATGATGCTTTTGTGTTTTATTTATCATATTTTTGTTTTCATAGAAAAAATATTTTGGAGTAATTGCCCTTAATTTAACCTTCCTACCCTCTTGAAATTTCACTCAAACTTGATTGAAATATTTTACACCAGAATTTTTATTTAAATCCATTTAACATACTTATTTAACTTAAATCTTTGTATTATTTATTTAATTTACTTTATGAAAATTTTTCTGGTTTGAATCGAATGAAACACATTTTAAGGCTCGGTCGATTAGACCCGTTCAGGATAGGAAGGTAAAATTTTAGTCACAATTTCACTAAACGTGTTTTTTTTCAATTTAAAAATAGAATAAATAATAAAAATCTAAAACATTACTAATTAAGGACACTTAAGGCCTGTTGAATATTGCGTTTTATTAAAAAAAACGTTAAATTATTAATATTAGAAGGTTTTTACTTTTTTAGAAGAGGTAAAATTGCACTTTACCATCACAATTTTACAACAATAAATTTGTTCATTTATAATTATCAATAAATAAACGTTTAAAAAACATATATGATAGTTGGGCTATCTTTAACCCTCTGATATCCATAACATCATTTATAATACCGTTGCTTTTAAAGATTTAGTGGATTTCCAAGATTCCCTATTTCTTTATCCAAATATTCCGTATTCACACAAGAAATTTTTAATAGAAATGTTACCATTATTTAACAACTGACATTTCGTTATTAAATTAACCGAAATTCACTATTTATGTTCTCTGGTATGAATTCAAATTCTTTGAATTACGCAATTTTTGAAAGGCATTCTATTATAGGTTTTAGAGGGATATACCCTAATTTCCTGCGTATAATCCGCGGATCAAACAATCATTTTTCGACCCAGAAATTTTATTAAATAAAATATAACTTTTCAGATCGCCGTAAATATTTGCCTTCATTTACGAAATAAAATTTCTGGGTCGAAAAAGAATTGTTTGATCCGCGGATTATAGGCAGGAAATTAGGGTAGTTCTGTTCTCATTATAAGTCGTAATTACTATTTTAACTATTGAAGTAGTTGATGTAGATTGTTTAACAATACCTCAAAATGAGCTTAATTTCATGCCACATACAAGGTGTCCAGTAAATGACCGACCCATCTTGAATGTAAATAACTAAAAAACGATTTGAGACAAAAATGTGCGGTTTGCCGCATTGTTAACAGAAAATCAGTAAATTTTTAGGTATGCATTTTCTTAAAATAGTTCGAATTTCAACCAACAGAGGGCGCTAGTGGCGGCATCAGGCTGTCGAAATTCAGACAATACTCTATTTTCATACGCATGAGCTTTTTTAACTCATTTCGCAGAGTCGAATTATTGAATCGACTCTTCACTCATGTACAGAAATAGATTTTGTTGGATGGAAAGAAATTTAAAATAATATTTATGATTGTATAATGTCTATTATACATAATAAAAAAACAGCAAAAAATACTTTTTAATAAGCATTGACTTTTCACACATTTACCATAAGTAAATTGCAGTCAAAAATGTTTTTGTAACCGGTTAACATTTTCTCTTTTTACGTACAATAAATTGAAAATATGGCATAAACACGGTTTTTTATGTTAAAATATCTTAATATTTAATCTAAATATTTCTTGCATTAAATAGTATGAAACTGTATTTAAAAAATTTAGTGATGTCAAAAATCTTTAAAGGATGGATCAAGTAAAATCTTCTTGCTTTTACGTAGTGTAGTGAAAATAGTGGTACGCAAATAGTAGCGGCAAGTTTCCTGTCTAAAATAAAAGAGGAACATTGACTTATAAATAGGCACAAAAAATATATTAAACCTTAGCATAAAGATTCATCTATAATTCATCTCTAAAAAGATTATATATCACGACGGTGAAAGTAACATATGAAACTACCAACTAAGATGGAAACCTGTCTAAAACAAACTATTTTTCATTTTTCCGCAAACCGTTTCATCTCTACGTTATTTTCGTATTTTGACATTTAATATATCTGAAAATTTTATTACGAAAGCCACGACAGATTTTAAGATGCTTTTTATACACAACCATTCCCTCTTCTTCCCCTGACTGCAAACGCATCTACCTGAAACGATAGAATGCTTAAAAGGAAAAAAAGCAACATACCTGATATCCTGTGAATCACCCCTTTTCAAAATTTCATTACAGAAAGCATAATAGATCCTGAATCATCATAGAATCATTACTACTTATTTTAGTTCAATTTTATAAATATAAATATTACAAAATTACAGGAGCATTAGTGTTTTTCATATATAACTTTAAAAAGCTTTTAGATTAATTTTTTTAAATAATGTTCCTTATTTCAAATCACATGCTTATTTCAAATCAAATGCAATTTTGAGAATTTTCCTTCCCTTCTTTTCCTCTGGAAGAATAGTTAAGTAAAGGAGGTGGGGGACGGAAAACATATTTCCGGATATATAATGCTCTTTATAATAAAATTTTGAAAAGAGATAACTCGCAGGATATGAAACACGTACGTTGCTTTTTTTTCTTTTTAAACATCCTTCCATTTCAGCGTGGACGTGTTGTCACTTGGGGGGGGGGGAGGGGAGAAGAAAGAGAGAGGTGATTATAACAGTCATCTTAAAATCTCTCATGGCTTTCGTGATAAAATTTTTAGAAGTGTTAAATGTCAAAATATGATTAT
Organism: Maratus speculifer; assembly: GCA_964019185.1. Classification (NCBI taxonomy): domain Eukaryota; kingdom Metazoa; phylum Arthropoda; class Arachnida; order Araneae; family Salticidae; genus Maratus; species Maratus speculifer. Next base: position 157,820,601 of record OZ025299.1, read on the forward strand.
AATGCAGGGGTGACTTAAGTTTTCAGAAAATTGAACAATGTTTCGTTTTAGGCAGGTTCCCGTCTTAGCAGCAGGTTATGTATGTCACTTTCTCCGTCGAAATCATTTTTTTACGTTTAATACATGATTTGTTATAAACGGATTCTTTCATTCTCAGGTTTGTTATATTTTTATGTTACAATCTATAAGTCACTGCCCCGATTTTGTTTTTTAGACAGGGAACTTGCCAACACTGTTTCCGATCCACTGTTTTAATTACTTGACTGATTTTACTGCACGACGTAGGCAAGAGGAGTTTGCTTGATCCATCAATTAAAGCTTTTTCCCACTACTAATATTTTTTAAATATAATTTCACAGTATTTAACGGAAGAAATTTCGCGATTAAATATTATGGTTTTTTAACTTAAATCCTGTTTATCCCCTATTTTCAATTTATTATACGCAAACAGAGATTCAGTTAACCAGTTACAAAAACATTTATTGAATATATTTATGGTAAATATGTGAAAAATCAAAGATTATAAAAAGGAAGTTTTGTTGGTTTTTATTAAGTATAATAGACCTTATTCAATCATAAATATTATTATAAATCTCTAAATCCAACAAACTCTATTTCTGCAGGTGAGTGGAGAGTCAATTCAATATATCGACTGAGATTCGACTCTGCGAAATTAGTTAAAGCTCATGCGTATAAAAATAGAGTAATGTCTCAATTTCGACAGCCTGATGCTGCCACCAGCGCCATCTGTTGTCCAAAATTCGAACTATTTGAAGAAAGTGTATATCTAAAAATTTACTGATTTTCTGATAACAATGCAGCAAACTGCATATATTTATCTCAAACATTTTTTTTTTTTTTTTTGTTATTTATATTCAAAATGGGTCAGTCATTTACTGGACACCCTGTATGAATTAGCATATCAAACGTTACATATTCAATATTTTCTGTTATCTATGTCTTTTCTATCGTAATGTTATCAACTTGGATACATATAATAGCATTTGACGCATCTTTTACCTACTCTAAACAGGAACTTTAGACTGCATAATATTTATGAAAAAATAGCCATCATCTATGTCAAATGCTTCATTAGCTATAAGTTTTTGTAACGGTAACTGTAGTTTATGCATATCCGGAGTTTACAGATTTTGAAGTAGAATATCTTGCTCTTATTTAAAAATATGTGATAAAAATCTTTTTTTAATTTGCTTGAGAGGTATTCTTCCAGATGAATATTTTTTTTCAAAATTGATTTTAAAGATGCTCAAGAAAACTTTAACCCTTTGTCCGTTTGTCTCGGCTTTTTCCGTTTCTAGAAATCATATTTAAATGGCTGCAGACAAAAAATGTTTTAAACGGAATATTATTTTGAATCATACATAGAAAGAAGTGATATTAAAGATGTTATAGCATCAAACTGTAATTAATATAAATATCTTGCAATTTTTCTTATAAAAATACATGAAAACCCATGGACGGTGAAAGGAAAATTATTAACACCATTAAATGTACTGTTAACAGAGAAACAAAGACATTAATTGTATTTAAGTAAGACACTTGAAAATCATTTTAGATCAATTTTTGTTTTCTATTGCGCAATTTAATAAGATATACACACAGTTTTTTAATATAATTTTTTTATATCATTGGACTAGTAAATTAGGATCCTCAGATATTTTTCTTAGAACTTTTTCTCAGATATTTTTCTTTTTATTAAAAAAGAAAATTATGAATATTATAGTCGAAAACTAAGGCTACGTAGGAAATAATAAGAAGAAATTATTTTTTTATGAAACATTCGTGTAGTTCTTTGAAACTGCTTTGTAAAACTGTATTATAAAAATGAGTAATTAAAAAAAAAAAATTGCAAAATAACTTTGAAAAAATTTCTGCTACACAAATATGACTGATTACATCATTATTATTACTTTCTTCCTGAATATATTATTATTAGCTGCTTTAAATAATAAAAAAATAAATTAACTTCAAGTAAAAATCACAAAAAGAAATAAAAGAGAGCAGCTGACTGAGTTATAACATGAAAATAAGTAAACGGAGACTACGTTGTCTTTCTTTGTTCCATAATAGAAAATGAAGATTTTAATGATAAGATAATACTTTTCAATCATTAAATTATAAAATATTTTTCAGATGATTTTGAAGTTTTTTTTAACTTTACATATTAAGGAATTTAGTATTCATTTATAAGTTATTATCATTTAAGTTTGGAGATCCTTAGTAATTTTTATTTTAAAATTATTAAAAAATCCTTTAATGGCTTATTTTATCATAGAAAGATAAAGAGCATTATGAAATTGGAGAAAATACATTATTTATTTTATGAAAAATTCGTTTAAATTAAAAGAAAACAATCCTATGAAATTATATTTTGACGAAGTCAAACACGCTATTATTAATGTTACAAGACTATCCCTCATTTGCCGGCCATTATTACTGTAATGTGTATTTATTCGCAATACCTCCAATACTTATTGCAACACTTACTAATTCCTTATTACTGCTATACTTACTTCCTCCTTATTGCTGCAATTACTGATTAGTGGATCACTGTGATGCAGGTCAATCTTTTCAGTATTCATCAGATTCTAAAGCAGCTCCAAATAATTCTGATATATTCAATTTCTTTGCTTAATTTAATTTTCTTTTTTTTTTATTACATCACTCTACTCGTTATCTATTTTTATAAAGAAAGTCAATTTAAAGAGAAATGTAAAAGCTAAAAAAGCCAATCGTGGAGCTTAAGTATATAGAAAACCTGCAACAACTGTCATTTGAATGCTTGATAATACAGAAAAAAATATATTAATTTGAAACAAAGAACAAAACTTTTAGAATGAAATATTTAATGTGAATAATTCGAACAAAATATTTTTTTCATCGAACAAAAGCGTAAATTTTACTATAAATAGCAGTGCAGATTTGATATCGGAAATATACAAAAGCGTTCTTTTTATCACTACAATATGCTGCCGAACAATTTTACCAACATAGAAAATTATTACTTTTAATTAATCCCCATCTTAAATTTTTAATTGAGTTGATAAATCCTTTGACGCTTTTTGTATTGCAGAAAAATAAATACAATTATGATGTAGAAAAAACAAACAATTTCTTTTATCAAAGATATGCGTAAAAGTTTTATTAATTAAAGAACAAATGGTATAGTTTTAGTCTGGTTATGACAAATGCAAGATTTTTTTATCAACTTAAAAACATTTCTGGAAATATTTTCTATAATTTTGAACTGAAGGCCTTAATTAAAACTTTGTGAGTATAACCCTTAAATAAATCGCATTAGTGCAGATTTTAATAAGGAAATTTAAATAACCTTAATCTCTTGGGGACGTGCGACCGGTATACGTGTCCCATAAGGTGCTCAGAATCCTTGATTATTCTCACATGCAATTTTTTTTCAATATTTTGCCTTATTTAATTCGGCCATTTTCGCGATTGAATTAGGCAAAAATATCTGCTTTCTATAAACGGTGATAAAATACTAAAAATTCTGTAATAGACGCTCATCCCGAAGGAGTTAAACAGAAATATAAAATTAAAAATTATCAAATTTGGAAAGACTATTTTTTTTACGAAGAAAAAATTCTAGTTCTTGATAACAAGTGATATATATATACTTTAACTGTCCCGAAAAGGCTCACGTAAATTTGTAAATAACACAATTTGTAAAAGCATCTTAGATTATTACGTCAAGATTATCAGCTTGTTGTTTAGAATTATTTTTCTTTAGAAAAGATTTAATATCAAATGTAAAATGAGTCTTATTCTAAAAAAATGAACCACAGTGTAATACAATAAAACTTGATAAGTTCGGTGTTATTGAAGATTATTTCTATCACATTTCTTCAACTAGCATTATTACACTATTACTACTTTAAACGTTGTGCATTTATTACGATTTTATATATACAGTAACTAATACAAATATTTAAAAATGCTTGTGCATTGTTATTACATTCCATTGTACTCTATTGTGTATCTTGATTCATTTTCAAAAACTTACTCTTTATACAAATATTATCTCTATTTTAATACTATCCTAGATAAATATTAGTCGATACGAGAGTTTGTGCTTTTTATACAACTAAATTAGTGCAAGAAACTCTATTCCTGTAACTTTAAGATGAAATCTGACGAAGGAAAAAAATACTTTGCTATTTCATAAAGTGAAAGTAGGGAATATGTACAAAATATTGATTTTTTTTTTTTTTTTTTTTTTTTTTAGAATAAAAATGAGATTGTAAAAAAAAAAAAAAAAATGTTTGTTAGAAGAAAAAGAATGAATAATTAAAACTGTATTACAAATAGAACCAATTCAAGTGAAATAATTAATAAATATTTTAAAGGACTAATATACTAGTATGTATTTTCTATAATGATCTTGTTGCTGCAAAAAAAGGAAATTTTTATATTTGTCTAATTTTGTATTGAAGACTTTTGTAAAAAATGACAAAGAAAAACTATTGCCTGGACAATTGCAACATCACATTCATGGTTCTTACTTTATTTTGAACATCTTTTTTTAACACTTTCTAATAAAATTGAAAAGTGCTTATGCTTTCGGTTTGCCTGGCCGTCTGTCCGCGCTCTCTTAAATATACTCGGATTTCCATAAAATATTTAGATTTTATTGACGTTTACCCTCGCACTAACCCTATAGAAAATGAAGTTCCTACCATGATTAGTTTAATTACAGCGATAGTCAAATATTTCAATTACATTACGACGTATTGGAAAAAATAGTTTTGAATGAATTTTAATGGCGTTCAAACATATTCAAATTTATATGCATTTACAAAGTGCACTAGACAAGAAAAGCAGCGACAACTATTCGGTAAAATATGCAGTAAAAAATAACAATTATTGTTCATTTACAGGGTCACACAAAATAATTCTTTTACACAACAATAAAGGGTGGGAATGTTTATGACACATTTTAATAATGTTAAGCAAATTCATGTATAATAAAATTAATATACACCGCTGAGATTTAATATTTCACGCATAATATGAAGTTCATAGCATTTATAGGGACAAGTTGTTTCATGTATAATAAAACTGATATATGTCACTGAGGCTTAATATGAATTATACGATACTGCCTTGCCTAACATGAAGTACATAGTATTTACAGGGACACAGAAAAGTTTTCAAATACTATATTCTAACCGAAGTACTGTATATAATCATTGGTGGCTAATGGATGGATGAATAGCATTTTTAATTACAATATGCGTTTTTAAGTTTACTGAATGTTTAGCATATTATATGGTACATATAAATGCTAAAGTTGATAAACAGAGTTACACAAAAGAGCTCGTAAAGCTTACAATATTAGCGTAAGTTACTTAAAAATAGTTTTTAAGTAAGTTATGCATTTTTACATTGAACTGCTTTCAGTTTACAAAGAAACTTTTGTAGAATATAGATAAAATGATATACAGGGTCACGCAATAAATTGGCTACATGGTCCCTATGGATGACAATTTCTGGAGTTTTAAGAGCATTTTAGTTTGAACTAAATTTTAGCTAAATACTGGCGCGTAATTAAAGTGCTAGGTAAACTACAAGGCTCAACAAAAGTATTAAAGTATGTTTCCATCTATTAGTATAAATTGCTGAAAGAAACTTCAAACAGTTAGGCATTTTCTTGCTCAACAAAATTTTATTGTAAATATTTGTCGGTAATATAAATATCAACCGACAGATCAAATACAGTGCTGTTCAAAAGTATTGGAAAACTTATTTCGCTATGGATAGTAACACCTTATTTCTCTAAATAAAAAAGTTTTGGATTTCAGGAATTGTTGCAAAGTGTTTCATAACAAATTCTTAACACATGATTTTCTTACTTGTTTCTAATTACAGCGCCTATTTACCTACAGTAGGTAAAGTATTAAAGTGGAATAAACCATTTTTGGATGCTTAATATGTAACATTTGCTATTTGTTAATATAACATTATTCGTGGAAGATGGTGTTTTTCTGTTATTTAATTAAAAAAATTACATTTTAAAGAAACCGCAAGAAATGTTTCTTTTTATTTTATTTATATAATTTTTCTTAAATCTTCTCCTTAAAAAACATTCAAAATTTGTCAAAGTACAACAAATGGGACATGTTATTGAGGAGCTTTCTAAAATTATATTACCATACTAACATTGTTTAATTGAAAAAGAATAATACACTACTGTGAAATGAAAAATTCTTTCGAATATCTGACGTTAAAGGAAAACAATAGACATCATACTTTCAACAAAACAATGCTTAAAATAAATATTGGAGGGTAATTACGTGACTATATAGAGTCACGTGTTTAAGTGCTATTTAGATTATTTTTTTTTCTTTTTGTACGAAATTTTCGTACGTGAAAGTTTGAAAAATGTTACATTTCCTAGTTTAAGTTTAAAAATGTTTTCTTGTTGTAGCAACTTTAAAGAGAATTTTGCTTTCGAAAGCATTTTGCCTAACAATAATATTTGTTTTCTTTTTTTCTCTTGAAAATTAAATTCGAGAAACGTGAAAAAAGTACAATAGTACTTCCATAAAAGTAATAAAGTAAGAAATACTCATTTCAGACATCATACTACGTAGGACAGTACTCGGTGTGGGTTCAGTCCGTAAAAATTATTTAATTAATACCACTAAATTCAAATAGTCTTTTCATGTTTGTGATTAAATGAGATAAAGAATACTACTTAAATGTAGTTACGATAACTCGCTGGCTGATGCGCAGCTGTTTCATCAGTAAATATAAATACAGAAAATGCAAAATCACTTTATAGTACAAAATGTTATATCGGGCAATAGCAATTTTTTTAATGTTTTAATAAAAATTTCACAAAAACTGTACGCATAATTTTATTGGTGAAGTTTTAGACGAGTTAAGGTTGCGAAGAGAGAAGGTGTTTTCACATTTATTTATTTTAGATCTGTAGGATAAAATTCTAAGACTATTCGTCTCTTAACCCTTTCCGACGCGAAGTAATTCTGTTTACAAAATGATAGACTGACACCAGAACTTATAAAAGAATTTATTAGAAAATAAGAATTAGCTAAATTTTCCATACTAAAAAAAGGAAATATTTAATTAAATATTATGGATGCCAACACTCTTAAAATTAGTTTTCCGTTTTTGTGGCTACCACCCGCTAAAGGGTTAACAAGTTGGAAATTGCACGTGAAGAGAGCACGTTCGTACGATAACGAAGTTTTAAAATATTTAGATCTTGCTGATATAGTAGAGCGTACTTTGAATACAGTATAGTGGTCGAAATCTTTGTGTTCCTCTAAGTATGCAGGGAGTAATTTTTATTACACCTCAGCAACGTATATCTTATTCCTAAAATGTGAAGTAGTTTAATATAATTAAAACACGCCCCAAACAATGTTTTCCCGTATAACATTATTTAGTGGAATACATTTGTGTGATTCTGTAATTTAATAATAAATATTCTTTGCATCGCAGATTGTACAGAATATATATTTTAGTACATACTTCATAGATTCATGTCAATTCTATTATGTTCAAATTAGTGCAACACCATTAAAATGCATTTGAAACTTTTTTCCCATTGATCGTAATGTAACGGAATACTTTTGATTGTCCCTGCAATTGGTCTAAGTATCCGATTTTCATAACATTTGAAATGACTTGACAAAATTATGTACTAATTATACTTTTTAAATTTCAAACGATTAAAATGCATTTGAAACATTTTTTCCCCAGTGACCGTAATGTAACGGAATACTTTTGATTGTCTCTGTAATTGATCTATGCATCCGATTTTCATAACATTTGAAATGACTCGACAAAATTATGTAATAATTATGTATTTTAAATTTCAAACGATTCGGTTGGGTAGTTTTTGCGTTGTTATATGCGGACGGACAGACGGACAGACAGACAGACGGACTGACGGACGGGCTGAGCGACAACAATAGGTGCTACGTATTTACATAATTACGAACGCACCTAAAAAATATGTAACTTAACCTATATACAATTTGCACGAACCCTATTGAAAATGAAGGTTCTACCATGATTAGTTTATTTAAAGTTAGTCAAACGTTTTCCGTTACATTACGGCCTATGGGAAAAAAATCGTTTCAAATGAATTTTAAAGGTGTTACACCCTATAAAACACATTTAAATTTATATGCATTTGTGAAGTGCACTAAAATATGCATTCTGTAAAATATGCAGTGAAAATAATAGTTATTGTTTAATTACAGGGCCACGCAAAATAATTCCATTACACATAAAAATGCGGGGGGGGGGATCTTTGCGTCACATTTTAACTATGTTAAACGAATTCATGTATAATAAAATTAATATACACCGCTGATACTTAATATTTCACACATAATGTGAAGTGCATAGCATTTACAGGGACACACAAAACATTTCAAATAGTACATTCTATCCGAAGTACTGTATATTATCGATGATGGGTGATGGATGGATTGATGAAATGCGTTTTAAATATAATAGGTGATTTTAAGTTTCACTAACTATGTGCATATTATATCGTGTGTATAAATACTATAGCTGGTATACAAAGCAATACAAAAGAGTTCATAAAGGTTACAGAAAATGAGCGTAATTTACTTAAAGATTGTTTTAAAATAAGTTATACATTTTTATGCAAAACTGCATTCAGTTTACAAAGAAATGCTGTAGAACATAGATAAAATAATACACATGGTCACGGATAGAATAAGATTCATGGTCGCCTGTGCATGACAATTTCTGGAAATCTGATTTAATCCTTTACCTACCTCATTATGAATTCATGAAAATTTTACATTCTAAAGCATTTTACGTAAATTGTTTAAACTACATTAAAAGATTTATATAATCACTTAATAATTTTTTAAGGATTTAAGAAGGATTGAATTATTTAGAAGGATTAATTAAATTTGAATTTACAGAGATTTTTTTGGGCAATATTTATAACCACAACTCAAATCTTTTATTTTAAATTGTTTTCTTAGTATTTTGTAGAATTATAAAATGTACAAATATGATGTTCTTACAATATAAATATATAAATATTTCTGAATTAAAAATACCCTTCCCCCTCCCTCAGCGTCAAGAAAGCTGAAAAGATACAAAGGCAAAATGATCACTCTTTTAAAAATATTTTTGTTTTATATAACCAATAATGCTTTTGGAAAAAATAAATAAATGTATCTGTAACTCTTTCTAAACAGTATTACAACTAATTGACGTATTAAAAGAATTTTATAATTAGTAATTTTTATAAGAGTGTTTTAGTTTGAACTAAATTTTAGCTAAATAATGACATATAATAAAGGTACTAGGTAAACTACAGGGCTGAACAAAAGTATTCAAGTATGCTTCCATTTAATAGTATAAATTACTGAAAGGGAAATTTCAACCTATTATGCATTTTCTTGCTAAACTAAATTTCCCCACAAGATAGCATAGATATCAACCAACAGATCAAATGCAGTGTTGCTCAAAAATATTGGAATACATATTTTGCTATAGACCGTAACACCTTATTTCCCTACAAAACGAAGTTTTGTTAAAGATTTCAGGAAGTGTTGGAAAGAGATTCATAATCTATGCTTAGCGTATGATTTTTCTTACTTGTTTAAAACTACAAATTCTACAGCTTTACAAATACATCTTTCTTGGAAGAATTTGCAGATAAAATTTTAGTAAGTATACATTTTTTTCTGACACTTTATATCTATTGAATTACATTTTGTTTCAGTGCAAATTATCGTAAGCAATAACTTTCCTCAAAAATAGTTTTCTTTATAAACATTGCAATTTTTGAGCAATTTTATTTCTCTATATATTAAATTATGTTGCTTTTTTATAATTCTTCGATGTTTGGTAAATTTTGGGGTGCAGCAGTTTTGATTTTATGTAGGCTTCAAACTGAAACTATAATTAGGACCACCCTGTATTTTACAGTGTATTATATTTTTACGTTTAATTACAGGTTTAAACACTGCTTATATTTGTTAAAAGAGCTTTTAATGATAATGATCTTTATGAAATAAATGTAAGTTTCAGACATACCGTAACGATGAAAATATAAATGGACTTTAGGATAAATTTGCGAAATCTGTCTTGAAATTCATTATATAAATGGGTTTAAAGGATTAAATGGGTTCTGCAGTTTAACAGAGAATTTCATGACAAAGACCATGTTCTATTTCCCGTTAAAGATAAATCTTAAAATGCACTTCAATGTTGTATTAAAGAAATTTCCATTCAAGTATTTAAAAAACGGAATATTTGAGAAAATGTACTTTCCAGTGAATCCTCTAAAGAACATTGCATTTTGAAAATGAAAAAAATTAAATTGTACCCACGGGAATATTAGCTTAATTTAGTACAGTACACTAGGGTATAAACTTCAAAGATGTCGGATGGCTTGTTGATTGATTGATATTCATTAATTACTAAATAATTACTTAGAAGTGAAAACTTCCCAGTCAGCATTGAGTTTATTGTCAATATAAATATCTAACAATATCTCGATTTTCCTAACGTACCAATATATTCAAGGGAATATAGTTCTATACGTGTCTGTTTATTCATATAATATTTATAATATTAAAAGAACAACTTCTTACATATATCATAAAAAGAAACAAATGCAATGCCTTACAAAATACTTGATCTTCCTGCTTCTGAAGCACAAAACCGTTTGAACATTATTGGAGTAGAAGAAAGATGTAGTGATAGAAAGCTTTTTATGCCGGAAGAAGAAAGATAAGAATTTTCAAAACACTTGATGTCATTATTTTTATTTTTATTGATAACTTAGAGAATTTATTTTCACAGAATTATGTTTTATACCAGCATATAGAATTTATCTTGAGATTAAAGGATTAATTAACTGAAAACACTGATTGCAATCTTCTGTGGATGTAATGAATGGATAGTGCTTGTTTTGTGCTTCAAAGTCTCATGAAGCACTTAGTAGGACACAGAGGATGATAGAAAAGGATTTAATTCATACAAATCTTTGAAACAAAAACATTTCTTTAATTTAATTTCTCAATTAACTATTTAAATGAACTAAGCATAATAGTAAAATAGTAAGTTATGGCATAAATCATTTTACTATTAAATTCTCTAAATATTCACTAGGTAATATTATAATAAATTAATATTATAATTCGCTAATTAACTAAAGTTTATATATAAAAATGTAAAATCAGTCATGACAGCGTTAACAGCCCATAACAGAGACTTAACACAGATAATTGAGACTGTAGAAACTTGATTAAGAATAAGATCGTGACTCATAAAATCCAATCTTACAAGGAAAGGGCCACAATTGGTGATCACAGATTTTGATTATTTTAATAAATGTTGTAGGGCACCGTAGCCTCAGGTTCAATGTATTTTATACAACTCTCCTTAGTTCTTGATAAACAGAGGAGATTGATATTATAAAATAACTTAATTCTCTCACTGTAAAGCCTGTGTTAATACGTTCAGTAACTCCAGGTTTCACTGAAATATAACCAGTACTGAAAGTAATATAATTCTACAGATTTAATGGATTTTTAATACATTGAACAATGATTAATACACTTAAGAATTACTGTGATTATCGTAAATAAGATATTTTGGAAAACGTTGAAAGAATCATCTTTTTTAGCATTTAATACAAAATGAAGAGTGAAACAACATTACAATTTTACCTTTTCGCAAGTTTGTCAGAGGGTTTTAAACGCTTACTTTGAAAATAAAGGATATAGTTAATCGTACATCTGTTGGTGTAGTATCACATCTCTAGTTATTCAATGTTCTTCAAGCCGATTCGGGTTCGATATAAGGACGCACTATATTTGTTTTTCTCAGTGTTTGGTTTTATAAATATACTTGTAATTATAATTTAATAATCTCATTATCAATTAAAAATTGTAATGCTGGATATCAATTCGAATTCTAACTTATTTACTATTTTATTTGTCACTAATTAGTTATATAAAACATCATAAATATATTCAAAATTGTTAATTTTAGAAAAATTATTTTTAAAATGTATTTCATAATTTCTGTATTGATGCAATGATATTGAATATTTGTGTCAGTTCGTGATTTTAAAGAAACAACAACCTTTATGTATTGCTTTAATAATTGAAGACAATTCAATGATAATATTACTCTGGTTTTAAAGTAATAAATACAATTATATAAAAAATTAGCGTAAGAGATAAATTATAATCTGTATTTTGTATATTAAAAAGAATTAACTTTGTAATACGTATACTTACCCATTGAATTATTTTGCTTTTACATTTATTTTCTTCCTCCTTTCATTTTTATTTTACTTGTGGTTCTCCACTATACTGTGATCAGGGATTTTTTTCCCTATTGCGAAATAACAGCCCATTTAATTGGTCAAAAATTTTGGGTTGTAATAGATTAATAAAAATATTTTCGAATTATAACTATCATTAGCATAATGTATAGTAAAAACACAAGTCATATTTAATACTAAATTAAGATATAAAAACTCCCTTCTGGAATTATTTTTAAAATAAGTCTGTGAAATTTTTTACACTAATATTATTATAGGTACAAATAAAGTTTAAAATATTTTAGCACGGGTCTTCATAAGCGTACCACTTGAAAATGTATGCTGAATAGCTTTAAAATTGATTTAATTCCCTAATAAATAATTAGCTAACTAAAACGAAGATATAACAAGGAATTAAGTAATATTCAAACTAATCCTTAAGAGAACATAGTTCAGCAAATTTTAAATTCTCACATCATTAAACAAATTCAGTGAATTGGAAATACTTTTGAAAAAACTATCAAAGTTCTCCAATCACTTATTCTGAGCCTGCATGAGGAACAGAATGTTACCTCTCACTTTAGTTTGAGAAAGCACTTTATTCATGTACAATAAAGTTTCCAAACTCGCACAAATTGGAAAACGGGTAAAGCAGACGAGATATCTGAAACATTTTAAAGTGTAAATTATTTACTCCAATTGGTTAATTTTTAAGAGTAAAAGTGATTAAATATTTATAAAGATTATTTAACTACATGCAACCGTTTAAATATAATAAATTATATTGTAAGTTGTACTGATTGGTTTTAGAAAACTGGAGTTAAAATTTTCCTTTTTATCCGAACCAATCATCCCAATAATTGTATAGGAAAATTTTATTATTTGTTACGTACTAAGATATTTAGAAAAGAAAATCGTTCAATGCTGATTTGTTGTTATATATTTATTATCTGACACTAAAACAAGTCACTTAAATTTCTTACACATAAATTTAATAATTTATCAACTGGAAACTAAAATAGAAAATTTGGAACAGGAAAAAAAATAATAATTTAGAAAACTGTCCTTGAGAACACGTATATTGTTAGAATTAAACTTTCAATCAATTAAGCAAAATTGGTGACCTGTAAATATCTGTTGGAGATAACTGAAATTTCCAAAACTTCATTTTGCGCATTCTTTTGGGGACTAAAAGGTTGCATTTTTCTTTTATTTGAGAAAGCTTTTAATTCAAGAAACACTAAGTTTTCAAACACGGGCAGAAACAATTAAAGCAGAAGTTATGAGAAACTTTTAAAAAGTGAGTAATTTATCTCAGTATATTAATGTTTAGTACTGAAAATGACTAAAATTTTTTATAGCTAAGTTTGCATTAGAAATTTCTTTAACCCATTTATGCCTAACTTCCCACTTTTAGGACGCTACAAATTTTAATAAATTTGTACAATTTTCTTTTTTTTTATAACATGAAATAGTTATTTATTAATTTCTTTATCGATTACCCATAGATGACAGCGACAGCATAAGATGGAGTTATTTATTTACTTAACCCTTTGAGCTCTGATGGTTGAATTTTTTGCCACTTAATTTTTAACTTACTAGACTCTAAGATAAAGGAATGGGACGTTATTGTTGCAAAAATTATTCTACATAAACCACTGTCTAAAGCTGCTATCAGATTCAGAAATTTTTCTAGTAACTTTTAAGCCAACACTTGATTTCCTCCAACTTTTCGCGAAATATAGTCTCAACACCCAATGTGATAGCAAAGAACAATATCCTCCAACATTTTTCCGCAGTTCCAAAAAAGTCTGCGCTAGCTGCGACTTTTTTCTAAAACTTTCTACATTTCAACCAATCAGAGATAAGCGACTGATGCAAACAGACGATAGGTATTAGAGGCTGGTACTAGTAGTTTCCCCCTGAGTTTAGTTACGACGCTTGTAATCTTTTTCTGCCTTTGAAAGGGGAAAAAGTTGGGGTTAAAACTAGGCTGAAAATTTTGTTGCTTAAAATGTTTGTGACTTTGAAAGCAGCTTTAGAGAAACAGTATTCAAAGGGAGACCTGAACATACCACGCTAAGCATTATTTATGAGTTGTGTAATAATTTTGTTGTCAAAATATATGCTAATTTACTGTCCTTCTACATGCTTATACTTCTTATCCTTCCTCCTGTCTTTTTCAATAGCGTACCATTTGTCCTCATCATGTTGTAGGCCCTATAGCACTTGTTTCAACACCTGGTCTAATGTTACCCCTATTCAAGGTAGCATTGGCCTAAAACTTTCAAAATTAAATGTGATATAATGTTAAATTTGATAAAAATAATTCCAAAGGCGACATTTTTATGAGAATGATGTGGTTCCATATATTCTTTGCAAACAAAATATTTTTATGATATTCATTTTTTAAATAAAACTAGTCGTTGATGGCCACCGTAATGCTTACCCATCATAGATATGCATAATATAAAATATGAAAATATTCTGTAAAATGTTTTATAGAATACTGTAGAATTATAGTCCGTTTTTCTATATGCTAGTTTAAAAGCTATAGAAATGTCTATAAAAGTTTAATATAAATGTCTGTAGAGCAGAAATTTCTAATAAACTTTTATTGAACAATTTCTCTCTACAGACATTTCTATTAAACTTCTTCAGAAGTTTCTATATTTTTTAAACTAGCTTATAGAAAAACAGGCTAAAACTCTATAGGATTCTATAAGACATTTTTTTGTAGACTTCTAAAAGACATTTTTGTATGGTGTAGAAATCATGTTAATTCACTTCTAAAATTTAAAAGGAAGGAAATATAATAAAAAAGCCGCAGCAACGACCTTATTTGATCAACTACTCTTTCAGCCTCTCTAACTATGCTTTTCAAAATTGATGCAAATGCCTATATTGTAATTCAAGAAAATAGTCAAATTCTTACAGAATCTCTTTAATTTAAATACAAATTTTAACCAGGTAATTATTCAAAAAGGTCCTTATGCACGTCTTTGGGATGGCAATAAAAGGCACTAAAATAAAAACACTATGCATTTATTGCAATGGAAATGCTGAATAATGCCTTTTCTCGTTCCGATAAGAAAAAACAGTTTTTATTCTACAGTTATCGCATACGATAGTTGATTTTAGCAAGGCAAAGTAACGAAGAAATGAAAAAGAGTTTAATATAAAAAAATAATATATAAGCCATATAAAAGAGTTTAAAAATATTTAATTATTTTTTACATCTTTATTTTAAATTAAATAATTACGATAGAATAAAACAATAGATGATAAATTCAAATGAAGTATTTATTCAGTTCCTTAAAGTTGTAGAAAAACAGTGCAAAAATATTTTTTTCATTAACTCATTCAAGACTTGCTTTTTGGTAAGCAGGTGTATTTGCTTTGTGATTTGAAAAGTTATCTATAAAATTATTTTTCACATATTAACATGCGTAAAAGTACAATGTTGTTATGTGTGATTTATAATACAAGAAACTCAAATTGACATACATGAGATGCATTAGAAATTTGCATGTAAAAACACATTTCTAATCTTGCATAGCACATTTAAACATTTTTCAGACAAATATCATATAGAGGAAGTAAATCTAGATTTTAAGTTACATTTTAAAAAAAACCCAGAAAAAATAAAGTTCTTAGAAAAATATACAAATTTTTAATTTGTTGGTTAGCCAATTACATTGATTATCTACCCATCTACTTTTGCAAAAAATTTAGTGAGTAAATTGGAAGTTTGCCAACACAATGTTATAGAGAATTAGCATTAGTTGCTTGAAAGACGATATATTAATTATGCGCATCATTTTAATTCAAAATTGCTAAATGACACCCAGAATTTTTTAAATAAAATTTTGCATTTATAAGTTATTTAAAGAAAATCATTTATTTATTTTTTAGTATACTTATTGGTACATTCTGATGGCTTTTAATAATTTCACCATTTTATCGGTAAAATTGTTTTTTACCTAGAAGAATTAAAGCATTTGTTTCAATTTTATCTGCAATTGTAGTGGCTTTTTTCACTTTCAGTATATAGCTAAGTGTGTTTGTCGTTCCTCTAAACATTTAGAAATATAGGAAGTCCAACGTTACACGGGGGGCGCCCTATTAGTCTACAAAATGCTTTTTTATTTTCTAAGTTTATTTATTTTTCATATACTAAAATAATTTGCAAATTTTACATCAAAGTTTCGAGCGAATAACACTTTTAATATTAAACTAACTACCAAATATGCATATAAAAAGGTATTTTATTACATGTATAGTTATAAAAAAACAATTTTGTAAATGACAAATATGGTTATAACTACAGTTGAGAATATTAGAACTTAAAAATATATTTTGCAATTTACAAATTGCCACATAGTGAGAAAAAAAGTTTCATAAGAAAAAATGCATTTTTTACCCTGACTGAATTTTGTTTTCTGAAAATTCTTTTTGCAAAGTAAAATTGAAGGCCCTATTTGTATTTCATTGGGTAAACATGGTATTCACAAGCTTTTCCCGTACAGGCCCTTCCTGCTCGTCAATTCATGATAATGGGTTAGGATACCAGATATTTCTTTTATTTTGTCAATGATATAGTTTTAAAAAAATTTCATAAATGACACTATATTTTTCATTAGCTACAAATTACAAAAGTTGATTTTTTTTTTAAATTTTAAGAAGATATTTTTGAAATTATAACAAATTTTTCTAATAATTTTCTTTAACGGTTTAGTGAAATTTGAAATATGTTTTCCTCTTACTTAGTAACTTTAAAACAAAACATTAAATGATCGTTAATTAAGTAAAATTTATTGCTTTTTCTTTTTTATGCGATTAATTTAAAAAAATGCTTCAAGACTAATTTATAAAATAATCAATAATACAGTAATTTAACTATGGTTACGTTTTTAAATTTTTATGATGAAATTCAAAATATTTAATAATTTTGCTTTTTACATAAGTTTTCGTTATACATATTACAAAAATCAACGATTTTTAAAATATTATAATTACACTAACAGTAATAATTAGAATATTTGTAATTGTACCATAAACCCGGGCCACAACTTTCAAAGAATAAGAGCACTTTCAGGATTATTTTGATAAATGATTTCTCATTATCATTAAATCAGTCATCAACTAACTAATTTTTAGAAGAATAAACCATAGTGAAAACTTTAATTTAACGATTTATTTCTTAGAAGCTAAGCATTATACATTAATATCAAGTTAAATCCAATATATTAGGTATAGTAAATTCAGTATGGCATTGATTAATCCTCTTAACTTGCAAGATCAGACTTCTCGTAATTTAGTCTTCGATAAGATTTGCATCTACGGTTTTTACTCCTTGCTTAGTTGCAGTTACACACTGTTTGAGTCGTATTATAAAGTTCTGTATCATGGTTAATTAAGGGAATCAGAAAGATTTTGAAGGACGAAAATTGTTTGAAGTTTACTCATGTATTAAAGCGACTGTAAATAATTTAGGCTAATACTTCTTTTTTGCATTATGTTCATTTATTCATGTTTGAGAGAAATAAAATACATTTGTTAATTTTATTTAAAAAAATGTTTTAATACTAAATAGGAAAAAAATGAAATTCCAGATGTTTTTTTACCCTGATTTTGAAGCCCAAATTACACATTTTTTAGTCATTGTTTCATCTTTACACTTCTTATTACGTTGTCTCTTGATTACTAATAAAAAACTAGTCATATGTGGCAGTCCCAAAACTTTCTCCTATCTTATGCATGTTAATACTTCCTGAAAAATTCAGCATAGGAGCGCCACCGGTTAGGTGGTTTAAACGTGCATTAGTTTTTAAGGTAGAGCTATTGCAAAGTCTTTTTAAAAAATCTTCATAGTAGCGCCACATCTTGAGTGATGTACACCAAAAACTAATCAGGATAATTTTTGCATCAGGTACTAACTGAATCTAAGGTTTGATGAAAATCCATGCATTAGTTTTTGAGATACATTTAATGAAAAATCGTGAAAAATGCAGCAAAGTAGCGCCATTTGTAGAGCAATTTACACCAAAAACTAAACAGCACCAATCTATATCAGAGACCAACTGAAAATTTCTTGCATTAGTTCTTGAGATAGAGCTATTGCGATAATCACGAATGGCAGCGCCATGGCAGTGCCACCTGTAGAACGGTTTAAACCAAAATCAAAGCAGCACCATGTTATATCAAGTACTAGCTGAATCTAAGGTTTTATGAAAATCCATACACTAATTCTTGAGTTGAAATATGTGAATAATGCAGCATAGCAGTGCCACCTATTTCGCAATATACCCCAAAAACTAATCAGATCTAGTTTATATCAACGTCTAACAGAATCTAATGTTTTGTAAAACTCCCTTCAATAGTTCTTGAGATAGAGAACCACAAAATTTTTTGTCACATACAGACATACAGACTGACAGACAGACTCACAGACAGACATTTTGAAAAAACATGTCTTTCGGATTCTCAGATCCCTAAAACATGTCAATCCTTTAAAAACTAAATTTCGAAATTTTCAATTCAATACTTTCTTCTTGTAAAGATAGAAGAAAGTAATAAATGTACAAAAAATTAAAACTATAATAATATAATCTAAATCCTTAAAAATTTAACATATTTTTGCTATATTTTGAAAAAGAAAATGGGTACCATGTGTGAAAACTTAAAACGCAATATAGAGCAGAAGTGTAGCCTAAAAAATATGGAACCTAGGTTTCAAAATAGTGGTAAAACTAGTTTTACAAGACTAATTTGTCGTAAAATATATATTTTTTAAATTGAAATTGTTTTATATAATTTAACACATATTTTTATAAAACATAAATAAATAAATAAAATAAATGGCCAAGTGCGAGTAGTACTCGTGTTCAAAGGGTTCCGTGCAATAAACAAAAGAATATTTAACCCATAGAGACTTGTATGTGTAACAGGTAAAATTCACAGAATCCTTCATTAATCCCACCAGTTATTTTTTATTGTAAAGTTTACCTTATTTAATATGAGTATTTTCGTGATTCAAATGCAGAAAATTTTCATTTTTTAAATTCGGTGGTCATAGATTAAAAAATAACCAAAGCATTCTCATCGCGAAGGAATTAACTGTATTATTAAAAGAAAACCGTTGCTGAAAGAATAATAATACTTTGTAAAATACTATACTATGTACTATTGTAAATACTATTCATTTAAAAATAAAAATTTCATTACTTCTTTATTTTTTTTACTTTTATTTTTATAAATTTTTATTTACAATCAAATTTTTACTAGCTTTCATCGAACCCATTTTTCGCAAATGTTTATTGTTGATGACGGGGGCTATGCTTCATTAAGTGCAGGCTTCCGGGATAGACAGTTTCTCTGTTCACACTGGAATAAAGTATTTCTAAAATAAGTCAAAGGAACAACAACAATGCAATCCATTTTTATGTCAAACTACGCTTCGTCAAATACAGAAGTAATGTAGATTTAATTTCACAGTATAAAAGAGGTAAATTTTTAAAATTAAATTCTTACCTCTCTTAAGGTTTACGAAAATACAAAAAACTTTTCCGAATTACTAACAATTGGAAAAAATATTTATTTATTTATTTATTGAATACATACATGTGATCGTGTGCTCGACATGAAAACCTGTTTATAAGTCATCGCGAATATACAAGGTAGAGATAGCACAAAAAATTTTACAACACAAAGAAATAAACAGCCGGAAGTTCCACACAAAGCACCGCATTTTTAAACACTTTATTTATGAAATACCAAAAAAGGTTCTAACTTAAAGGTACAAATACTTTCTGATGATGCGTATACGTCGGCGTGTATGCATCAATAGACCTGAAGAAGTTAAATTTGTAGTATGACAGTTGTAAACAGGTATGTGGCATGAAAACATTACTACCTTGCAATGAGTTTTCAGTATTTTTGGGAAGAAAAGCTAATTATTTTCTTATCTTGCAAAGAATTTGCAGTTTTTTAGTCATGAGAAAATTAAATTTTCTTTTTGTTTGTCATTAATTTACAATAAATGCGATAATTCAAGAGATTAACTTGTATTAAAAGTTAGCTGCAAGTTCAAAGTAAGGTGACTTCGGTGTTTGTGTTATCTTGCTGCAGTCTTGTTATAAAATTTCATTTTTGTCATGCCGAAATTACTGCAATTTTTTAGGTTTGCAAACCAAGTCTACTGCAAATTTTCTGCAAACTAAAATTGCTATATGGGTATTTTGTTACTCATGCATGCATAAATTCTCTTACACAGATGAAAATTTTTACCGTAAATTACCGAAAGTAAGACCCCACCAAATATAAGTCTCCCCATATATTATTTTGCCAATTGTATAAATCCTGGGGAATTTATAAATTCCAAATATATCTCCTTATTTTACATATCTATTTCACAAAAGTTCCAATTATAAGCATCACTTAAAATTAGAATTTCGTGTCTCCTAAAAGGGGGCTTACTTTCGGTACTTGAAATTTTATAACTTCGAAAAACAAATATTCCGGGTTGAGAAAACTGATTAATATACTGTAAGAACCATTCGGTATTCTTTTCTAACTCTTTACGTTTCTATTAAAAGAAACTGTTTTAGAAATGCTTATTTTTAAATTTCGAAGTCCCACCAGTGTCTGAGAGGTTTTGCTCTCAATGCTGATGGACAGGAGGTGCTCGGTTCGAAGCCTTTCACGCACGTCGGCTTAACTGCTCGGAGTTTTCTTGATTTGATTGCCTAAAATGTCCTACACAGTCAAGGAAGGCAAGTCTGCGGAGCATGGTGTCCCTCCGAGATTCTTTTACTGAGGTAGAAAAATAAATTCAATTTTCACCTAGAGCTAAAACCACCGGAAAACACGACAGTGGGCGGTAGTCAAATGAAGGGTTAGGATCCTTTAGAAAAAATTCCCCACAAAAAGCATTTCCCTCCCCGGCCCTATATCCATAGTGTAAATAACCGACCGAAATAAACAACAGCAAAACTTTAAATCTGGGAAATCTATTACTTCCTAACATTTCTGAAGATAATGGTACGTTTTCTGAATTGCGGATAATTCTGAAGACGTTACAGAATATTTTCGGAAATTTTAAGAAGAATAAAACTAGATTTAGAATTAATTGTCTTTTTTTACAGTGTATATGGGCCATTTTCAAATTTCGCTTACATATGTTGTCTAAGAATAAAAAGAAGAAAATTCAAACATAAAATAATATTTAAAGTTTGATTTCAGCTATGCATTAGATAAAGAAGACTATAATGAACATTTCTAACATGAAAAATTTAAAAAATCAATAAAAATTTTGGAATTTTAAAATTGTGATTCTAAGCAAAAATGCCTGTCCCATTCCAAATTTTATGTAATTAACTGTTATTTTTTAATTTAATTTAACTTTTTTTAAAAAGAGCTTTAATTATTTCAACTATGAACTGTTAATGTTCTATAAAAATGAAAAAATTTGTTTACAAGATATATTTTCTTTAAGAAATTAACAAAAATATTTTGTCCCTCACTTTGCGTTAAGTCCGTTACCTTGTGATTATTTTAGTCAAAATAGATTTCTAATTCTGCCTAAAGATAGCAGCAAATATTCGGCGATATAGTTAAACTATTCACGGAACTACTACTTGCCATTTTTTACTCTTCACTTGTGAAGCAATGTAATAGTGGCAAGGATCAGCTTTCATCAAAGTTGGAATTTTTTTTCATTGTTTAAGTCTGTTACTGTTAATTTTAATATTAAAAAATGGTTTTTGCACTCTTGTAATTAAATATTGTTTACTAAATTGTTTCAGAAGGCATGTGTATTATTATCTAAGTTGTAAATTATACAAGCTAGTTCATTTCTAATAGTTTTATTTGAAATGTCACGTCCGTTACTTGTCATATCTGTTACCATGTTTGTCAGCGATGAAATGTAAGCTGCTAAGTAAGGTTACTAAATAGTTTTAGAAGGTATGTAAATTATTATCTAAGTTAGAAATTATACATCTAGTTCATTTCTAATAGTTCTATTTGAAATGTCAAGTACATTACTTGTCAAGTCCGTTACCATGAAATGTAAGCTAATGGTGAAAATTGCCCCTATCAAAGTTTCAAAAAGGTTAAAATAAACTAAATAAGCAACAAAATAAGACAGCAAGTTACAAGAAAATTAATAAACAGAGCATGGCACTCATTATATTATTACGTATTATTTAATAAAATTATACACTAGGTTAAAATCGCATTATTTAATTTGAGCAATTTATTGTGCTTTTATTTATTTATTGTTTATAAATGCAATTAGAATAATGCATTGTTTAATAATAGTACTTGTGCATTCTTTAATTTCATTGAACTTAAAAATTAAAAAAATCATTATTTCATATTATTCATTTATCGTTTACTATTCATCCGCTTATCTTACATTATTCATTTGTTTGTTATTATTTACCTACGCAGTAATTTCTTAAAATTTTAAATTTACTTAATCTTATTAAAACATAAAGACTTCATAATTTAGTGGAACAACTTTATTTGTTAGAAATACTAATATACACTATTTTAATTGGTTCCATTTTGCAATGAAAATCGCGATCCATGAAAAGTAAACTCACCTAGGATGTAAAAAAAAAAAAAAAAAATAACTGAAAGATGTTTCCTTACAATGAACAAGATCTCTTTGCACTTTGACAGCGGCGTAAAATTATTTGTTTAGCGATCCTCACAGAGGAAACAAAATGACTCTTTTTCACTTAGGTAAAACATCCGTTCCTCGATTAAATATATTTTTCTACCGAATTGAAAGTAAAAGTTTTGAGCTGTTTTCGTGTGATCAATAAATGTTTCTGCAAGAAGAAACTATAAAGAGTACATCTTCAAATTTGACAAGGTAGAATATTTAGTTATTGATTACAGATCTTTTCTGTTTTCTTTTCGAAATGACAACAACGATTTTCGGCTCGTAATTCAACATTTTATTGTCATCTTTACTCATAAATAATAAATATAAAAATGTCTTAAACAGTTTATAAACAACTAAATCGATAAATAATGTATTTTAAACAATTAAGACATTTTTATGAAGAAGAGTTTTTTTCCCTTATTAATCCATATCGAATATTTACCGAAATTTATCGAATTTTTATCCAATATCCATATCGCTTATAGTAATATAGTAATAGTTGGGTCATTTGTGCCATTTTTGAAATGTAAATGAAGAAAAATGTCAGTAGATTAAAAAATGACGCATTCAAACATATTTATTAAAATGCTTCAGCCTATTCAATAATTAGGTTTTAAAACACTGCAGTTGTCTAAAATTAACATTATTGCCAATTGAGAATTAAATCCATTATACTAGGAAAGTTGTTCTTATTTTACGATTTTTTTTTAAATATATCGTTGGAACATATAAATTTTAAAAGAAGGATATTAGTTAAGAGCGATAGAAGGGAAAATTGCTAATAATATTAATATCCGCTTTTTAAATTCATTCTATTTCGCAGCGGAAATTACTATCTTTTTTTAGTAAACTCACCTAGGATCGAAAAATAAAAGTTAAAAATATTTCCTTAACATGAATGATTTCCCTTTATTCTTTGACATCGCAGCAAAACTATTTGTTTGGTGATCCGCTTTAGGGAAGAAATGACTCGTTTTCACTTCGGTAAAACTTCCGTTATTTCAATGAATGTATTTTGTAAATTAAAAAAAATTTGCAATGTCTTTCATCAATTGCTCTGTGTCTAATTGTGCGATGGAAACATGTTTACGTGTCCATTGAATTATCGTTCGATTTGTTTCTGTTAATAAATTTGATAAAGGTGATTACATGCGGGAAGCGAATGTACAGAGGTAATTTTTCTTTCCCAATTTGAAAGGATATAAGTATTAATTTTTGATGTTTAGAAAATTTCTATTTATTGTTTCTTAACGTTGAGTGACGGTTTTGAGCTTTTTACGTGTGATTGATAATTTTTTTTTGCAAGAAGAGAATATAAAGAGTTCATCTTCAAATTTGCCTAGTTACAATATTTAGTTATTGATTACAGACCTTTTCTATATTTTTCGATCTGACAAAGGCTATTTTCAGCTAGTAATTCAATATTTTATTGTCATCTTTACTCATAAATAATAAATATAAAAATATTTTAAACGGTATATAAACAACTGAATCGATAAAGTATTTTAAACAATTAAGACATTCTTATAAAAATTAATTTTGTTCCTTATCAATCCGCATCAGGTATTTTTATTTGCTTATAGTCACAATTTTGGGTCATTTGTGCTATTTTTGAAACATAAAAAAAGAAAAATTTCAGTAGATTAAGAAATGATGCATCCAAGCATATTGAATAGGTTAAAGCATTTTCATAAAAATTTGTTTTAAAACACTGCAGTTGTTTAAAATTAACATTATTACCAAATGATAATCAAATCCATTATACAAGGAAAGTTGTTCGTATTTTACGATTTTTTTTAAAATATCGTTAGAACATGTACAGCTCATATTAAAAATATTAGAATAATTGAGAAAAAGTAATAAGAAAAATTTATTTGTCATTTATTTATTTTTTATACTAAGTAAATGCAATTAAATTTCTTATAAATTAAATCTGGAATGTTTAGATAAGATTTTAACATTTATAAAATATAAAATACAGCACAATAAATTAGGTATACAGCTTCCTTAAACACACCAGAATATTAGAATAAAATTTAGATTGGTTCAAAATATTAGAATATTTTATTTTACGCAACAATATTACCTTATGAATATGAAGTAAATGGTAGTTAATATTTTGTAGCATCCCCTTTAGCTTTCATAACAGCGTACAATGGATCTTGCATACTATATACAAGGTGTTTACAAACATTTCTATCAATATTAGCCCAAATAGACTTTATACGTGCCACTAACTCAGTTTTACTTGAAGGAGGATTTTCTTGAAGTTTTTTCTTCATTATACACCATAATTTTTCGATGGGATTAAGATCTGGTGAATTTGGTGGCCAAGGAAGTACCTTAATGTTGCGTTGGCGGAACCAATTCTTAGTTGACACCGAGGTATGCGGGGACGCTAAATCTTGTTGAAAGATGAAATCATCTTGAAATAAATCTTCTGATGATGGAATCATGTAATATTCTAAAATTTCTTGATATATCAGAGAGTTAACCTTTTCGTAGACGATGCATAACTTTCCAGGTCCTTCTGCACTCATACAACCCCAAACCATGACACTAGCAGCAAATTTTACGGAACGTTTAAGGCATTCTTTATCAAATGCTGCTTGCTTCATTCTCCAAACTCGAATACCTTGATTACCATATGAAACGCAAAACATACTTTCATCACTAAATAATATATTTTTCCAATCTTCATTGCTCCATAAACGTCTTGATTTACACCAATTCAATCTTATACGCTTTTGTCTTGCAGTCATGAGAGGTTTTGTTTTCGGTACACGAGATTCAAATTTAAATTTATGGAGACGTCTTAATGTTGTCGATGTAGAAACTTCAACTCCTTCTTCTTTCCATTTTCGGTGCAAGAATCGCACACTTTTAAAACGGTTTTTCTTAACTATACGCTTCAGTTTCCTGTCATCTCTAGCAGATGTTTTTGGTTTTCGGCCACCATTTCGGCGATTATTTTGAAATTTTCCAATTTTTGAATATTGTGTTAGTATTTTACTAACGCTCGATTGCGAACAATGTAAATAATTCGCTATAAAACATTGATTTTTACCGTGCCGATACAAATCAACCATACGAAGTTTAGTAGATTCAGGAATATCACTCACACGGCCCATTTTAAGACGAAAAAGAAACAAATTGCAAAAAAGAATACTGATTTTAAATAAAATAGTCTGAATTTAATCAATGATGCCACCAGTTAAGGATTGGTAATAATTAAAGGAGAATTAATGTGAAATATTCTAATATTTTGAACCACTTGAATAAATATTCTAATATTTTGACTTTTCAAAATAATTTTTTTTGATATTAATCTTTTCAAAAATGATATTAAATTTAAGATAACAAGTAAGTTTAATCAACAATAAGTTCTTAATAAAAATATCGTTTGCATATTTTCATTAAAATACATTAAATTACCAAACGATATTTTCAATTTCTAAAAAAAAGGTAATTATTCTAATATTTTGAATATGAGCTGTAGATTTTAAAAGAAGGATTTTAGTTAAGGACGATAGAAGAGAAAATTATTAATTATACTAATATCCGCTATTTAAATTCATTCCTTTTCGCAGCGGAAATTACTATCCGTTTTCAGTAAACTCACCTAGCGAAAAATAAAAGTTAAAAATATTTCCGTAACATGAATTATTTCCCTTCATTCTTTGACAGCGCAACAAAACTATTTGTTTGGTGATCCGCTTTAGGGAAGAAAATGACTCGTTCTCACTTCGGTAAAACTTCCGTTCTTTCAATGAATATATTTTGTGAATTAGAAAAAAATGTGCAATGTCTTTCATCAATTGCTCTGAGTAACTGTGCGATTGAAACATATTTACGTGTCCGTTGAATTATCGTTCAATTCGTTTCTGTTAATAAATTTAATAAAAGTGATTACATGCGGGAAACGAATGTACGGAGGTAAATTTGAAATGATTTAAGTATTAATTTTTGATTTCAGAAAATTTCTATTTGCTGTTTCTTAACGTTGAATGACGGTTTTGACCTTTTTACGTGTGATTGATAAATATTTTTGCAAGAAGAAAATATAAAATATTCATCTTCAAATTTGACAAGCTACAATATTTAGTTATTGATTACAGATCTTTTCTATTTTTTTCGATCTGACAAAAGCTATTCTCAACTCGTAATTCAATATTTTATTGTCATCTTTTTTCATAAATAATAAATGTAAAAATATTTTAAACAGTATATAAACAACTAAATCGATAAATAAAGTATTTTAAACAATTAAGACATTCTTATAAAAATGAATTTTGTTCCTTATCAAGCCACGTAAAAGTATTTCTAAATGCTTATAGTAACAATTTCGGGTTATTTGTGCTATTTTTGAAATGTAAAGGGAGAAAAATTTCAGTAGATTAAAAAATGATGCATTCAAGCATATTGAATAGGCTGACGGATTTTAATAAAAATTTATGTTTTAAAACTCTGCTGTTGTTTAAAATTAACATTATTACCAAATGAGATTTATAAATCCATTATACAAGGAAAGTTGTTCTTATTTTACGATTTTTTAAAATAAATATCGTTAGAACATGCACATTTTAAAAGACGGATTTTAGTTAAGGACGATAGAAGAGAAAAATGTTAATTATATTAATATCCGCTATTTAAATCCATTCCATTTCGCAGCGGAAATTACTATCCGTTTTCAGTAAACGCACCTAGGATCGAAAATTAAAAGTTAAATATATTTCCGTATCATGAATGATTTCCCTTCATTCTTTGACAGCGCAGCAAAACTATTTGTTTGGTGATCCGCTTTAGAGAAGAAAATGACTCGCATTCACTTCGGTAAAACTTCCGTTATTTCAATGAATATATTTTGTGAATAAAAATATATGTGCAATATTTTTGAGCAGTTTCTCTATGAGTAATTGATGTGTGATGGATACACATTTACCGTTAAATCTTTGTTCAATCCATTTCTGTTAATACAATTCATAAAGATTGAGATTACATGGGAGAAACGAATATTAAGTGGTAATTTTTCTTTTCAAATTTTAAATGATGTAAGTATTCATTTTAGGTAAATTCTATTTTCTCTTTTTGTAACGTTGAGTGACAATTTTCAACTTAAAATTTAGTATTCGATTTAATTTATCTCGTGATATTTAATCTAGAGAATGGTACAGGTAACACTTAAACAGTATGTATAAAAGAAAAAAAATAGAGATAATTTTGTACATTATTATACATTAGCTTGCTTTCAATTAATATATTCTGCTGCCAAAAAATGTGTAATATATTTGGGCAGTTGTTTTGCATGATGGTACATAATTCTATAACAAAGAGTATAAAGTGTAAATTTTGATTTTCAAACTAAGCATTACTTTATGATTACAGGTAATTTCGCAGTTTAATCCCTCAGCGTTGATTTCGAACTTAAAATTAAGTAATTTACTTCCCTTGCCGCCCATATTATTTAATGTAAAGAATGATGGTGGTAAAGTATTTTTAAATAATAGTGTAAATAGGGGCACTTGTGAATAGTTCACATGAATATAGCTTTTTTTCATAACTGGGTTATTTTCTATAAACAAAAACAGCTCAATATAGTAAAAAAATTACACATGGTACTCCTTTTAGTCGCATTTATAGTTTTTCTACAATTTTTAAAGCTTTATAAATTTGAAAAATTGTTCACATGTACTCCAACAGCGGGAAAGTTCTGGGCCACATGTGAATACAAAGAAAATTATACATTAATATGCTATTTATTCTCTTATTCATTTGTCATCATAATCATTAGTTACATTACCCGTTAAAATCACCATAAAGAAAAATATACCTATATATTTCTTTAGTTTCTAGGTGATATGTTTAAGAAAATAACATTATAAAATGAAAATGTGTAAAATGGGTGGCGGAGGGGTGTTAAATAATTGATTAAATACTGTGGCAATAAAATAAAAAAATAAAGAAATATGTGAAAAGACAAATCTTTTAAATTTTGCTTAGGGATTTTTCGCGGGAAATTATAGAGAGGAAGCGTATAAATAACATTTAACTTAAATCTGCCGAAATACGAAAGATTCCCACCCCACTAATTGTCTTATTTATTTCTAAATTAATAATAAAAAGTATTTTTTAATGAATTAAGATTTTTCCCTAAATTTAATTTCTTTTGATTTTGAAGAGAGGTGGGGGGAGCTTACAATCAGCATTTATGGTTTTTTTTTTTTTTTTTTTTTTTTTTTTTTTTTTGCTTAAAATTTTCACTTTCTTAATATATCACTCATATCCATCTGCATTCAAATAATCGTATACATAGCTGTTTTAAACATGGAAGTAAGACATCATTGGAAGTTTGTAACAAATGAAATACAGTGCGGCGCAAAAATTTATGCATAAATTAATTATTTTTAAAAAACGAAAAATATACAATGGAATGCTTCAAAATTTTTACTGTATCTAGACAATTAGATTACATATTCATGTTTCAAATTCGAAAATAATAAATTGTAAGAAAATCAAAATTGCGATGCCCCAAAAGATCATTCACAAAAACAAAATATATACATTTCACAAAATACAAAAGTCCTTTAATGTTCTATAATGCTTCCATTGCACTTGAGGAGATAGAATACACGATTTTTCATTAATAACGCGTGAGTATGGTAGGTTTGGGACAGAGTTTGTATTAGGCTTACCCCATTGATGATATGAGCTTTTGCACTGAGTAATACTGCGTCCAATTTTCGTATATGTCATATCAGAGGATTCCCCAGATATTATGTCTATCAGATTTAGATTTAGTTTGAATGCTGGCCACCATTTACTTTAGCAACGGAAATGAGAACTGATGGATCATCTTGCAGAAAGAACCAGTTGGGACCGCCTAGCAATTCACGAAATGGTCATAAATGCTTCTTCAGTGTTTCCTGATACTTTTGTGAATTTCGTATGTTATTTAGGAAGAAAAGAAGTTGTCTGTTGTAGTCAATTCACCCCATACGATGAGCTAACCACAACCTTCTTCCCTCCTGAATATTCTCTTCGGATCTTTCCTCAAGGCACACCAATAGAATGAAAAGTTATCCGGACCATCCAAATTGCATTATCTCTCATCAGAAAAAATAACACTAATCCACCAGTCACGATAATATATGTACTGTTTTGCCCTTTGAAGTCTTGCTTGTTTGTGACACTGTTTCAGAAAATGCTTGCGAGCTAAATTTTATTTTTGATGAATTTTCATTAGGTTTTCGTCTGCCAATTGTCTTTCGTGATATTTTCGATCAAAATCAAATTTTTATCTTATTAAGAGACAAATTGCCTACCTTTTAATTTTTCTATTTTTACAAAATCTGACTTTTCTCGACATTTTTGTGCAATACGCATTTTGTAATTGTTTTCCACTTTGCAAAACACTATAAGTACCATGTTTAGACCGATTTAAAATATTCAAGTCATGCAAAACGGATTTACCTTCTGCTTTTAGCCTTCAAATTTCTACAACTGCTTCGGGCGAGAAATGCAAATATTTTGTCATTTTAAT
Source organism: Maratus speculifer (assembly GCA_964019185.1). NCBI lineage: Eukaryota > Metazoa > Arthropoda > Arachnida > Araneae > Salticidae > Maratus > Maratus speculifer. The sequence continues at coordinate 157,851,159 of OZ025299.1, forward strand.
ATATCTCTTATAGCTATTGTTACACTTTATACGCTAGAAGAAAAGTCTCGTCGATTCTCCACCTATCATGTTTAATGAGATATTTACATAAAATTGCCTTTGTGCATAAACTTTTGCGACATCACAATAAATGTTTTTTGGTATTTTCTGACTGTTGTATTTTTTAAAAACATGATTCAATTATTTATGGTCATAGTATTTACCTAAAGGGGATATTTGAAAGCATTCCGTTGTACAATTTTTTTTTTATTTCTGCGTTCTGCTTAAATTTTTTCGCCGCACTGTAGAGCAATTTTTAATTTTGTTAAACGTAATAATTTTGTATTAACAATGCATCAAAAATAGTGTTGTAAACCGTTTAGTACTTTACTACCTAATACTTACCGCATTTCATAAAACATTAAATTAAATTCAATTCCATTTGAACGTATTCGAGCATGTTTCACGTCATTTAATTACTGATAGATATATTTGTAAAAGTTTTAATATAAAATCAACTTTGTATGACGGAAATGTCTTTCAACACCATTATACGTATTGGAGGTGAAATTATTTCTCATAAAGTTAATTGAAAGGAACACAATCACAGAATGATTATTGGACACTTATGAACTGTTCATATCTGCCCCATACAGTCAGTTCAGAAATGCTCCTCATGGCTGCTAGAATTAAATTATAAAACAAACATTTCTCAATTTTTGAAGAAAAAACTTTATGAAAAATATTTATTAATACTCATAATATATATTAAAACATTTAAATTTAAATAAATTAAGAAAGTTATTAGCTTATCAAGTTGGAAATGAAAGTTTGATTTTAAGATCTATAAACAGTATTTTGGCTACTCTGGGGACAAACAAAATGTCAAAGAGCTTCAAAATATTTGTACCATATATCTACATGTGCTACCACTTTTGGTATTTTTTTTTCAAATTAAAATGCATATAACAACTTGGGAAATATTGTAACGTTCACATCTGTCCCATGGTCAGATGTGCCCTATTTTACCCTATACATAAAAGTTAATAAATATGGTAATATTCAAGAAATTAAGGTGTAAGTAGCATAAACTGTTATATTTCTCACCTATCCATATCAAATTTTCATATTTATTTATAAAGAGATTTTTGTTCTTCTGTTATATTTTGTTATTATAAACGAAAAAAATGAAAAGACAAAAAGGCGTTCAAGTATATTCATTCAAATGCATTTAAATATTTAATAAAAAGATCTATAATTTAAAGAATGTAATTGTTTAAATTCATATTTATATTCAGGACTGATTAAATTCATTAGACTAGAAAAGTTAATAATAGCAATTTTTCCAGACTGAATCTATTTAACTTCAAAGGTTACATTATGATTCGTATTACATAAGTTCATTCAAGATAGAAAAAGGAAAATGAAATAAATTTACTTTTCGTGAAAGATAGTCTTTGTTTATCGAAAGTGGATTAAACTGTTTCTTTCATATTGTCTCAAAGAAAAAAATTGACTCAATTTCAGTTAGATAAACTTTCAGTTCCTTAACTAATATACTTAAAAAAAGAGTGAAATACCCTTCAGCAGTTTCTCTGGTGATTAAAAAATATTTCTGCAAGAATGGAATTTTGAAAGCTATCACATGTTGCTCTTCACTTTAAAACTTGACAAGCAATTGATTTTCAATTTCAAAAAAAATCTAGCCTGCAACGATTAAGCGCATTATTTTAATTCAATATTTTATGCTATGGATTTTAATCTATATTTAATGCTAAAAAATGCAATTTTTCTAATCAGTATATACGAAAATATGATATACTAAAATTTAATCAAGAAACTAGTATAAAAAAATATTTTCAATCTAATCTTGCATTGATGATTTTCAGATTGTTATTTAGTATTTTTTATGTATTTATTTCTATGAATATTTTCAGTCAACAAAATGGTAAACGGAACTATTACTAAGCAGCATTTTAAAAACTATATCTTTATACTAAAATATTGTAAAAACCTTTTTTAAAAATGCCTACTTTTCGATGTTGCAATAATTTTTTTTCAATATGTTATTGAGTATGATACGTCGTCTGCTTACATAAATATTTCACATCAACAAACTCCTAAGAACAACAAATCTTAAAAAAACGTTTAAATACCTAAAGGGAGTATTAGTAAAATAAAATAATCTTTTTTTTACTCTAAAAATGGTAAATTTCCATGGAAATTCATGAATCCTTTCCCATTAAAAAAAAAAAAAAAACCCATAAAAAATTGTGTAGCTTCCTAGAAAGTTCTGGTTTGCAATTTTGAAACGTTTATAACCAAGTCTTTGTTGCAAAGAGTTCTATGTGAAAATGTGATACCATTGTCTGACGCTTCTAAGAAAAGAAATTTACCCCCCATATGCCTCGCTTTACAAGTAGTTTAGCAAGTATGGAGCTAACTATATTAACCGCGTGTTCTACTTTTATGCTGGTGTGTATTATTTCTATAGCATTTTATTTTATTTTATTTTAACACTCATATGTTTAATTTTATGCGAAATTTAATTTCTAAAAGTGAATGACCAAAGTTTACTGACAATCTTGTAATATAAAAAATCGAAAATGCTCTTCTGTGGAATGTTTAAGAAACAGCACGTTTATAAGCAGACACGTATTTGGGTGTTTGGAGAAGTTACTTCTACTGATTGCATTAACAGTTAAGAATGTAGTCTAACTGGGCTTGATAGCTTGGTTAATTTCAATGATAATATTAATTTATCAGTAAACTAGATCCTTTCTGGACATAAAAAAAAGTTTTTTTTACCCGTCAAGGATTATAACAAAGGATTATAAATAAAAAGCTGGATATTCTCAAAAGAGTAATAGTAACAGGCTATAACTACGATTTGTTAAGATTTTTTTTTGTATGCTATATTGTTCTTAGAGCAAATTTGGGTTTAATGAAAAGATGTCTCAATATTACTTATGCTTTAATGAATTTCCATTTAAGAATTTTAGATCTATGCTTAAGATTTTAAATTAGTTTTTATTTACACAGTCGGGTCCTCCCCCCCTTTTTCATTCTATTTCTATAAAGTACAATTATAGGGTATTGTTTTAGTTGATTTGATTGAGAAATAATAAACATTAATAAAATATAATTATTTTTTGGTATCGTTCAAGTACTATGCACACAGTACCTATCCTTCAAAATAAGCCTACCTCTAAGTAAGCCTAACCTTCTCAGACTGTTTTCTGTCTCAAAACTTGAAGAAACATATTAAAGTTAATCATTTTGAAGACACTTCAAGATGCTAAAGAGGTTGCTGAGAGTATGTTTCATGACTAAGCAAAGAACATTTATTTGACAAGTCTTGAAAAGCTGCAACAACGATGTAACAAGAGCATCAGTCTCATGGGATAATATGCTGAAAAATAATTCAATTTCTCAACTCTAGCTATTTTGTTACTAATAAAAGCCAAGAGCATTTCAGTACCCCCCTCGTAAAACTTTGAAAATGTGTTCAGAGGCAGATAAAAAACTAATAGTACAGTTTCCGGAAAGTTTATTTGCATCAACGAAAGAGCGATAAAGAATACCAACTTATGACTGTAGCAAAAGTGTTTCCTCCAATTTTAACAACGAATTTTCAGCTTTTTTCCATTTTGTATGCTGAAAAATTAAAGGAGAATTCGGTTGAAAAGTTTGTCGCTCGAAAAATTGGTGAACCTGCTAGCAGCTTAAACGATGGTACAAAAAAGGAAAAATTAAAAGCCCAGCAAAGAAAAAAAAAATATATGCCTCTGTAATAAAAAAAAAACATTTTTAAGCATTTCATTAAACATTTCTACAGCATCACTTTATTTTTACAAATATAAATAAATAAAATACTAGGTTATGATAGAAGAAAGAAGTTCAGGCCTAGTTCGGCCCGGAAAAAGAATATGTCCTTATCCGTAAATAATGAATGCCACGCCGTCCGGGCGCATGTTTTACGAATATTAAGTAGGATTCTTTTTAAAATATTTTTAAGAGATATGTATATGTGTATATGTATATGAAGGGTGTATCTGAAAAAATGAACAAAACCTTACAGGATGATAGAATGCATGCGTACGAGCAAATTTCGTTATGGAATGTATGGTCGAAATGCAAGCGGTGAGATGTTAAAAAGTAGTTTTGAACTTTCCTTGAGCGATGGATTTGTCGAGGTGGTCCCATAGCTTGGCTATCAAGATCGCCGGATCTCTCGTGTTTGGACCTTTCTTGTTGGAATATATGTTAAACCTAATCTATGAGTTCTCCACTAGAATTTATATGCATCCAGTGTTAGCGTTGTTGCCAGCAATATTCCGAAAATTCCTAGTGTGTTCTCAAATGTGCGTTAGTCCCTATCCCACAGGTATGAAGTGGACATTGCAGTTTGTGAAAAATCTTTTAAATAATTCCTTTGAGCATGTACATTAATTATTTTCCTATAAATAAAATGTTTTCTGAAGTATCTTCTTTCATTGTTGTGTTAATACTTTAACTGCGACAGTGGAAAACTATATTTTACCTTCTTACCACTTGCATTCCAACCATACATTATATGAAGAAATTTGCCAGTATAGTTGCGTTCTATCACCCAGTAAAGTTTTGCCCCCGTTTTCAGATATAACCTGTTTATATACAGTTGGCAAAAAAAGTATTTGTACACTCTAAATTTTTTAATTTTTAACTAAATAAAAACAGATATTTTGTCAAAAATAGTTTTAATACAGTCTGTTTACCATGCGTTTTAAATTACACAACAGAAAATTTTGATAAAGATGTAAAATAATTTTCTAATAGGAAAAGTTTAAAAATTTCTTGCAAAAAAAGTATTTGTACATTTCTCCATCCTGATATGTACTGTTTTTTTTTAGTGATTATGGTTCAAAGGACAACTTTTACAGAAGCTGTTAATAATTTTTAAGTTCATATTATATTTTTCTGACATTTAATCTAATTTGCTCTTGAAGTAATTGAGTATAGAACCTAATACTAGAGAGGCACCTCTAGATATATGGAATCCTATGATTGAGCATAATAAAAATTTAAATTCGCAACAAGAATTTGTAAAAGCTATTAAATTACCATTTACAACTATTGGATGTATAGTGAGAAACTATGAATAAATAAAAAGCATCGAAATTCAATGAAAACCAGGACTTTTTAGCAAACTAACAATGAGGAAAAAAGGAGTGTTGTTAAAAAAGCTTTAAAAAATCCTATGCGTTCGGTTCAAAAATTTGCTGGAGACCTTGCAACATCTTCTCGCATCAGAGTAATACCTCAAACAATAAAAAATATTCTTCTCAATGCAGATTTAAAAGGAAGAACCTCAAGGAAAAATCGATTCATCAGCGAAACAAATAGGCGAAAACGCATAGTATTCGCTTTCGCATAGAGAAGTAAATCACTGGATTTTTGAAAAACAGTAATTTTTTCTGATGAGGGAAAATTCGGAATTTTCTTACCATCAAGCATTCGAAAAAATTGGCGTAAAAATAAAACTGTTCTAGATCCAAAACGTATACTTCAAACTATCAAGCATGTTGGGGGAAATATTATACTTTTGGGGTGTATAGCTTCTAATGGAGCAGGACATTTAAAATTTATTGACAATGGAAGGACAGGTTTAACATACATTGATGTGTCGCGCTATAATTTATTAAACTGTGCCAAGAAATTAAACATAGAGGAAGCTTTTCACTTTCTGCAGGATAACGACCAAAGCATACTGCTGTGATCACCAGCACATGCTTACGACAATACTCGAAGACGACTGGTAACTCCTCTAAAATCTCTAGACTTGAATCCAATAGAAAATTTGCAGATGCTATTGGATGCAAAAATCCGAAAAAAAATATGTATTATTAGTAAAAAACAGTCTTAAAGAAGCTCTTATTGTGTCATGGAGTAACATTAACTAGACCGCTACAAAAAAGTTGGTGAAATCTATGTCACACCATCTAGAAGTAGTCATAAACGCTAAATGAATTCGCACAAAATATTAATTTGTATCATTTTACTAAATTTTCATTAATTATATTACATTAATATAGTGTACAAATACTTTTTTTGCATTATATTTTTGTATATTTGTTTATTATAATGTAAAAAATCGATTTGTTTAACTTCGTTTTAGCTTCTATAATATTATAATGCATTAAATTAATGTATTACAGTATTTTTTGCTTAAATCTTTTGTTTAATTTCATTATAATTTAAAAAAATGAAGTGTACAAATACTTTTTTTGCCAACTGTATATATATCATAGCAAACGCGGTAGCGTTTGGTATAATATGTTTAAGAAATAGAAAGTGCAAACAACTTTCTAAAATTTCTGGCGAACCAGTTGAGATACGGCAGTGAAATTTCTTTTTAAAGATAGAACTCGACGAGACGAATAAAATGATAGCATTCAAAAAATTACTGCAGCTTCCAATAGTTTTTTATTTAATTTTAAAAGAAAAAATGAAGGCAAAAAATTCAAATAAGTCTAGCTAACGTTTCCGTGGATGGATTATCTTCGTTTTTGGTTTACTTTAATCCTCATGGTTAAACTTAGAACAGTTTTTTTTTTTATCTTTGTATGTTTGACGGTCGCTGAGAAAATCTAATTTTTGTCTGAAATTTCCAGCTGAACACAGTCTTCTTCTTATATTTGTTACTTCTTGTAATTGTTGCACGTAAGTTTAAATGAACATAAAAATTGCTATGTATGTAACCTAAGTATGTAGATTAGATAAATCACGTGAAAAAATACTTATTTGTTGTTATTTTCATGTATCATATTCACTATCTATTTTGACGAGCGAAGTGAAATATTTTTTTTTTATTATTAAATTCTCATTTATTTAAGTTAAAAGCCGCCTCTGGCAAAAAGTTTAGTCTCCCTTAAATTTATGCTACCCATTGTAATACTGTTAATTGTAATAGTGATACTTTTATTCATAATTTTATTTACTTGCTTATCTGAAGGTCCATATGATGAAATCAACAAATTTAGGCGATCAGGGTAATGTTTTGCGTAAAAGTTCATTTACCTGTTCTGGTTGGTGTGTTTGGCGAATAAATCAAAAATGGCGCCGAAAGACCGAATAGCAATTTTTTTAACCGCTAAAGCGGCGTAACCGTGTTTTTCCATCACGTAATATTTTATTTCAAAGACTTATTTAACACAAGATTGACACTAATATTATTTTTTTTTAATTCTACAAGACAAAAAGATATGTAAAGTTATTAAGTACAAACATATATACCAATACTTTTCATAGTTATTATTTTATGAATAATTAGACATGAATGGAAAAATCTACAGGACATTTAAAAGATAAGCGTAAAAATATGGTTTTAAATTTTTATAAACATTAATTTGAGTTTTTGAGACGTAAGGTAAGGGCGTACCGGTAAGAAATCCGGTTTGGCGCAACACAAGAGCGGTGAGTCGGGCGCTCCATGATGATTCGGACGTGAGAATGTGTCAGCTTTTTTTTTAAGGTACTTTGAATGATTCTAGGTCAATTAAATTATTACTTATTTTATGAATGTCTGATTTTTCTTAACAAGACTTCAAATTTGACACTTTTGTGCACATTTCCCGACGAAAGTAGAAAAACCGGTCGAAAAGCAGGAGGAAAACGGGTGATTACGTCATCGAAATAGCTTAGAACTGGATAGGTAATTTAATTATCATAAAATGCAAAAATAAGTTCCATTCAAAATCGCTTCCATAGTCAGTCATTCCAGTTTTATAACTTTCTGTTAAAAAATGAATTTGTAAATGTGTCAAAATGTTTTGCGCTTGTTGAGCGAAGCAGTTAAAAACAACCTTAATGAAAGTCATGTATTTTAAATAAAGCTAGTGACAGCTTTATATTTAAAATGAAATTATGGCGAAGGAAACCCATTTGGCGATTGTTTCGGGTAGCTAAAATAAAACTAGGAAAATAGCCGCCGGGCATATAAAAAAAATAAAACAACCAGATCGGAGCTGTTGATGACAGTCACAAGACTTATACTGGTATTTATATAGGTACTATAGCAAAATTTGCAGCATCTCTGGTGTTAAACCAGGACTCTCGAGGTAAGGCATTTAGCTGCTCAGCAGCGAGCGGGTAGAGAGTTCAAATCCTGTTGGATGTAAGTTCGTTTTGTTTAGAAATGCTTTTGTGTTAAATTATTATTCTTTCGGGAATATTCTTATGTTAATTGTTATTAAATTTCTAGAATTTTTTAGTTGTGAATGTTTCATTCGAGAAATTACCTTGAATGTATTTAATTGGTATGGCTTTTAATAAAGTTCTGTATTTTTTTCGTTCGAATCTATGGTTTATTTTTCATATCATGCATTTTATATGGCAATGCAATGACTTTTTTAATTATTCTGATACCTCAAAATTTTATGCTGCTTTTATCATTTTATAAATTTTGACAGCGGCAATTATTTTTCTTTTTACGATATTAGAAAATCTTCAGTTTTTTTATCAAAAAATTAAATGACTAGTATTAAAAAATGCTCTGACGAGCACCAAAAAATGTTAATATATTTTTAAGTATGAAAAAGGGTTTGACAAGTGCTTCTGTTAATTATTGAGCATGAGGAAGGACAAGGGATCTCTTCTTGGCTACAACTCACTTCAATGCCAACTTTTAAAAAATCATATTTGCGCTTTTTCTATATAAAACAAATTTACGGTTCTTTAGTAGAACTTCCCACCGTGCTTTAGATGTTAACCAGGGGTGTAGTCGTAAAAATAGCATAGGATATATGCTCAAAGTAGAGGGATACCCTAGAATGTGTATACTATAAGCTTTCTTGAGAAACAGTGTATATGGTGTTCTATTAAAAAGTCCAGAAGGTATACGGCGTATAACCTGCACTACATCCCTGATGTTAACTGCACCGCTCACTCTGCACTATACTACAAATCAATTTTCTGCCAATTATACACTTAGGGCATGCTTGGTGGCAGTGCATGAATGTGATACCTGCAGGAACTAAGTTTTTGGCAGTATGTCGTCTTCCCTTACATTTATGTCTAATTAAGTGGCATCTTTACTGGTTATGTCTTTACACTATACATTTTTATAGTATCTGCGACTGATTTGTTTTCACGGAAAAAGCGCAAATAAGATTTTTTAAAAGTTGGCATTGAAGTGAGTTGTAGCCAAGAAGGGATCCCTTGTCCTTCCTCATGCTCAATAATTAACAGAAGCACTTGTCAAACCCTTTTTCATACTTAAAAACATATTAACCTTTTTTGATGCTCGTCAGAGTATTTTTTAATACTAGTATATATATATGTGTGTGTGGGTGTGTATGAGAGAGAAAGAGAGACTACGATTAACATTTTCATTTGAAGATAAATATTTCTAAAAATAATGTTCTGAACATTATAATTCAAAATGTCTTCATAATTTCAAAACAGATTTATTTCTTGGAAACTTTGAAGCTGTGTTCTCATCCAGAAAAAAAAAAATAAAATATAGATATGTTTACAAAAATAAAGTAGCGAACAGATATGAAAATATAGTTTCCATAATAAAATTTCAGCAATGAACATAATGAATGAATAATATGAAAAATGAATAATAAATACAAAATTGAAATCAAAGCCGTATAAAAATTAAGACAGAATACAAGAGGAATAAAAGCAGATATTTGTTTCTGTTTTTTGTATACAGGTAAAGTAAATTGAAGAAAGTTTTAAGGAAACTTTTAGATTTGCTGCTAAAGTTTAAATATGTTATATGAATGAAAGTATATAAGAAGTAAAAAGTATATAAGTATTTGAAACTGGTTTCTATTATGCAAAGAAATGCTAAAATTACTCCATGTGCTAGATACTTACGTTAGATTAATAAGCTTTTTAAGAGTTTAACTTTATTAAATTTTTAACTTTTATTAAAGTTGTACGCTTTTATTTATTTGTTAGCTTTTAAAATTTTTCAGACTAATAAATGAATATTACTTTTGATAAGATAATTTTTTATTTTTTGAATTTATTAGAAAGCATTTATTTAATTAACTATATTATTGTACTATAAATGGCTGTGATTAAAAACAAAAGTAACAAGAATTTTCAATTGAAAATACTTGCTTGAAAGTACTTTTTTACAACTTTATAAGATTGCAGAGTCTGAATTTGATGACTGAAAAAAAGGTTAATAGATAAGTATAAAAAGGAAAGTGAACTGATAAAAATAATATTAGATGATAAAATTAGAGCAGGCAACAAAAGTAAAACGAAATAAAAGAAATGAAAACATGAATCTTAGCGTTAAAAGAATAACAGTGTAAATATAATTATATGGCTGTAAATGTTTTTTTATTTCGTTTGTAGAAATAAAAACACAATTAAACGAACTCATGAGATTTATCAAATTTTCAAGAGTAACATGTTAAAAGAACAAATTCATCTATTCTAATTTAAAACTTTGTTTTAAGATATGATCTGGATTATACGTTAAAGCTACTAAGCTTTAAAATTGTTTAGTTTTTTTGTTGAAATATTGGCAAAAAAAACTATTAAATTCATTAATGTAATATACCAGTGTTTTTTTTCAACTTTTCTCACCTCACGACACAATCGATTCTCTAAACTTCCAATAATTAAAAAATTATTAAATAAATATATTATTTTCATTTATTTAATTATACAAGCAAAATGTTCAATCAAAAATAAAGAATGTAAAATATTTTGTTGTTATTTGTAATATTAATAATTTCCATATTAGAAAAGGATTCCTGATAAATTTAAGGTATTTCCACTTCTTGGATAAACCACGTGCATTCACTTGATTAAGAACGCACCGAAAAAAAGCAAATTTTCTTAATTCTGTTGAAATCTGAAAGACGCACAATTTATGAAAAGTGATGCACAAATAAAAAGAAAAAAATTCATTTTAAACGATATCAAACAAAGACTGTCATACGATTCCCTTGCATGTTTTCTATTTATGTATTACCAAGCTGAACAGGTCATCCGAAGTACAGGATCGAAATGGAATATTCTGTACAATTTTAATCCCTTGGGGACGAGCGACACGTATACGTGCCGCAAAAAAAGGCTTAAGAATCCGTGATAATCCCCACCAGTAAAATTTTACTGTAAAATATTTCTTATTTAATCGGAGCATTTTCTGGTTTTAGAAAAGCACAAATTTTTGTTTTTAAAAACCAATGACAAAACATTAAAAATTTCGTAAAAGGCTCCCGTCCCGAAAGAGTTAAAGCCTTGGCAGATTAGTAACGAAAGAGATATCCCTTGTGATCCATCCTATCTGTCACAAGTTTTTTTTTTTTTTTTTCAGAGTTACTGAAAAAAATGGAATTCATGCCTTTCGGCCACAATGGTACAATGACATTAAAAAAATAAGAATTGTGAATTTTAAAGATTGCTGATTTTGATTTTATATAAACAACAATTTGATACTTGAAGGTAATTCAGGGTGATGAAAATCATGAAACACTGTCATTTGACAATATTTTTAGTTAATGGTTATATTTGTGTAATAAGAAAAATAAATCTAGGAACAATTTAAAATTCTTACAGACAATAAATACACTGCTGCTTATTTTCGATATCAGACATGGTTTCTGATGACACAAAAAGTTTCGTCTCCGGATTTCAAATCGTCGGGCTCGGCCTGCGGACGGGTGTCAGAATACTTTTTTGTGTCTTGAATATACAGCACGTTTTACGGAGTCGTTTTTGCATAGAAATGTTTTGTGAAAGGACACAATGGTTATTTTAATATACAATCGCACGTTCAAATTACCGATATTTAAAATGAACTTGGACTAGAATATTGCATATGGTAGAGTAACGCGATTATTTATAAGCCTGACCTAACCGGCAGATATTTTGTTTGACTGTTTTGAAAACTCGTTTTTTAAGTGGAGTTTACGGTTTGAAAAAATATTTTTTTAAATAGAAATATATAGTATTATCCCTTTCGTACAAATGATTTAAATTTATAGTAGAATTATAACTACATTCCATTTTCAGAATTTTATTAATGCTAATGATTCATTTTTTTTTCGAGTTTCAAGTTTGCTTCTTTTAGGTAGATTTCGTATGAAATACTACCTATTGCATTGTCTCCCATGTTGGAATTTCTGAAAAATTTTTGCGGATCTACACGAATCATGACTCCTAGACCCCAAAACTACCATCAGTAAAAAAGTTTATATATCTATCTATCTATCTATCTATCTATCTATCTATCTATCTATCTATCTATCTATCGGTGTATATCACTTTCTTCTAGACACGATAACTTCCATAATTATGCTCAGATCTTCATCAAACTTTTACATAAAATCAAAAGGCATAAAATCTCGGTTAAGTTCGTTAATGGGCAAAATCGGACCAAGGAGGTGAAAGTTAGGAGGGTTTTTGTGAAAACAGAAAAAACGCGATAACTTTTTAATTAAAATAGATATCGAATCAGTTTAAAGTTTATATTACTTCTAAAAAATGAGGAAAAAGTTTATGCGTGACAGATTTTTGATAAAGTTAAAAGTGGGCTCAAGGGGCGAAAAAAACATGGTTTTTGGGAGAAAAAAAATCATAACTTCGTCAATTCTCAAGATATCAAATCCAACTAAATTTTATATAAATGTACTCAATATTATCTAAAACTTTTGTATTTACAAGTTTTTGATAGGACCAATTTTTACCGATGAAAAAAATTAAAAACGAAAAGAAAAAGGGGGGAGGAAAAAGAAAAAAAACCATAACTTACTCAATTCTTAAGCAATTAAATCTAATTAAATTTATTTTACATCTTCACAATAATATCTACAATTTTTATATTGACAAGTTTTTCATAGAACCAATTCTTATAGCAAAAATAAATTAAACAAAAATAGGAGTTGGAGAAAAAACCTCAAATCCAAACTGCTTATATTCTGACTCATTTTAAAATTCATTTTTGATTTTAAACGCATCCAAATGACAGATCCTATTATTTAGCAACTATATAATGCGACGTATTGGCCAATTTTTTGATAAAGGCAGAATATATTTTTAAAAAGGCTGCCAAAAAAGGTATTTTGAACAGATTTCCCGAAGTTTTCATCATTAAAAAATTCATTAAGTATAACAAATTGCGTTTTTTATGCGTCATTTTTAAATTCATTTTTGTTCTCAAACCCATCCAATTTACAGGTCCTATTATTTAGGAACTATATAACTTGACGTATTGGGCGGTTTTTTGATAAAGGCAGAATATATATTTTAAAAGGCTGCCAAAAAGGGTATTTTGAACAGAATTTCACGAAGTTATCGTGATTAAAATTTGCGGAAATTTAAGAAATTGCGTTTTTACCGAGTCATTTTTAAATCTTTTTTTGTTCTCAAACGCATCCAATTTACAGGTTCTCTTATTTAGGAACTATATAATGTGACGGAGTGGCCAGTTTTTTGATAAAGGCAGAATATATTTAAAAAAAGGCTGCCAAAATGGGCACTTCGCACAAAATTTCCCAAAGCGACATGATTAATGAACTGTGGGTATTCAAATAACAAATTGGTTATTTTATGACTCATTTTTAAATCCAATTTTGCTCTGACACACATTCAATTGACAGTTTTTTGTTACTTAGGAACTATATAATGTGCGTATTCGTCGATTTTTTGATAAAGGGTGAATATATATATTTTAAAAGCTGTCAAAGTAAGCACTTCGCAAAAAAATTTCCCAAAGCGATCATGATAAAAGAATTGAGGTTGTATTCAAATAACAAATTGTTTATTTTATGACTCATTTTTAAATTCAATTTTGCTCTCAAACGCATTCAATTGACAGTTATTTGTTATTTAGGAACTGTGTAATGTGCCGTATTGGTCAGAGTTTTGATAAAGGCTAAATATATATTTAAAAAAAATCTGTCAAAGTAGGCACTTCGCACAAAATTTCTCAAAGCGATCTTGATTAAAGAATTGTGGATGTATTAAAATAATAAATTGGTTATTTTATGACTCATTTTTAAATTCAATTTTGCTGTCAAACGAATTTAATTAACAGTTTTTTGTTATTTAGGAACTATATAATGAGCATATTGTTCAATTTTTTAAATAAAGTAAGAATATAATTCAAAATATATTGCCAAAATGGGCATTTGAGTAAAAATAGGCTTTTTTTTTTTTTTTTTTTTTTTTGAGATGAAAACTTTTCGAAATCTACCTCCGCCTATAGGCCATGCCGAAAGGGATTTTTTTGAAATTCATCGCATTCAGTTTCAATTCTAAGAAGATTTTTGGATCGGATAAGTTTTCAACCGACAAGTTCAGAACTCAACCTAGATAAAAAAAAAAAAAAAATCCAGGGTTGCTGAAAATACACTAAGATAAGAAACAATCCCGTCAATCTCTTTATTATTGAAAATAACTTATTATAGTTCATCGTTATTTAAAACAAAATCATAATTTCACTTATTTTTTTACAGATCAAATGTCCATCACAAATCAAATCAAGATCTTGAGAAAGATATACCAATGGTGTAAAAGTGAAACACGAATGAAAGGTTGGCATTTTTTAAATGTTAAATCAATAAGTATATAATACATCATATTGTAAAATTCGTTTATCTATGGCTCAATATTAGCTTAATATGAAACAACCATAGCTAAAGAAAGTGTAGAAATACAGGGAAAAGCGTACCACATGTATATAAATACAAATGAAGATTTAAAAAAATAAAAATAAAGTAAATAATTTAAACAATGCTACTATCTTTATATTTCTTATTTATATACACTACTCCCTCAGAGTATAATAAATGAAGGAAAACGAAGAAAACGGATACATTATAAGATAAAATAAAATAAAATAAACGTTCTTATGCAAAAATAGCGTCTTGGAAAATTGTAAGTGCTGCATATTCTTAGAACAAATTTCTTTTAAATTGCCCAAGTTCATCTTATTTTTTCCTTAATGTCTACTTCAAAAAACGTTCGGTAGTTTCAATGCATAGGAGCATTGCTCATGTTACATTTATTTATTCATTTATTTTTTTTCGCTTCTGAAAGCTTTTTAAAGTATTTTGGTGGAAATTTATCTCAAACAAAATGTTTTTGTAGAATGGAGTTTACTTAATAAATTCTGTAAAGTAATCCAAACCTGAAAAAATTAATATGTTGGAGAAAAATGTAATTATGTATAGCTGAAATATGTTTCAAACAAGCAGTTTTACAGTTTGAGTAAAAAGTTGAAGGACTTTTTTCGCAGGATAGAGTCGTATGTGTACTAAATGACATAAATAAGTACATATTTAAATCAATATATGCTAAAAATCATGATTACAATATTCTTAGCACATTTCAAGATCAAAACTGTAAAATGACATACAAAGTATGTAAAACTGTTATATGATTAAAAATGACCGGATTTATTTGTAAATGGTGTTAAACTATCTTGCTAATTTTATCATGCTTATTCATGTTTACTACATCTACAGGGTAAAAACCCTGAAAAATCGCCAAATCTTAGAAAATAGATTTAAAAAATAATTTTCACGCACAAAAGCATTGCATATATTTAGTACAAATTTCTTTTAAATATTTTAAGTTCATCTTATTTTTCCTTTAATGTCTATTTCGAAAATCGTTATGTAGTTTCAATACACAAGAGCATTATTTATGTTACAATTATTTATTTATTTTATTATTTCTTCCTTTCTGAATGTGAATTTTGTCCGGAACAAAAATTTTTTTAAAGAAATTTTACTCGATAAATACTTAAAATATCACGATATAAAGCATTGAAAAACTAATATGCAGAAAAAAATATAAATATCTATGGCCGAAATATCTTTCTATTAAGATGTTTTACAGATTTTGAAAAATGGTGAATGTATTTCTTTTCTTCGCAAGATTTGGGTTGATTGGGGTTTTATGGCGCAACGTCCCTTTAGGGACATGCTGGGCCAAGATAAAGTCAAAACTAAATAAGAACTAAATAACTATTAAACCAACATTAAACCAGATGAAAGAGTAATATAAATATATAAAATCAGATGAAATCAGTGATGACATGTATAATTAAAAACAATTAAAAGCGTCAAATGATGATGGTTAAAAACAAGCGATATATAAGTTAAATCATTAAAATATTATGAAGTAATAGCTGTTGAACTATAAAACAAAGTGTGAGATACACATACACTACATAAAAGCAACTTTTGAAATCATGTAGATATAAAGATAACAATGCTCAGAATCAATCAGGCACAAATTCGTCAAATACAGTATTCTCATCATCACTCGAGACGTACGAGTCGGATTCTATACCTTCTTCTATCTAATTAGCAAGCTGTTTTGGATCTTTCAGATTTGTAACAGATGGTCCATGATGCGAACTTCGTTGTTTCTTTGTTACAGTTTGCCACTGATGAGAACCCCGAACAGTCTTTTTCTCCTTTGTTTTTTGGCTCGGTTTTTCTGTTTTATCAATATTCGATTAATGAAAATTGAATGTAGATGAAGCAGGGTTACTTTTATTAGATTTTACTGTCTTTGGTATATTCTGGAGTTCGTTCGACTTTTTGGATGGAACTGAAGATTTTTGTGATTGACTAGTTTCGTATTCTATTGTAACAGGTTCTGAAGACGGTAACCAGCGTTCTAATTTTGGTGATGCATATCCTTTTAGTTGCACAACTCACATTACGGGTTTGTTTCTGGTGTGCTATTGGATTGAATAGAGGAATCTGTTTGGGTGCCGATGTGCCTTACGGATTTTTGTTGCTGTTTGAGTAAGCTTGAATAAGAGACAGCAACTGACGGGGTTCTTGACTCAGTAATTTTGCGAGCGTCGGCATAAAGAAGTTTTTGGGTTATTTTGATGGTGAGAATTTTTTTTTCGAGGATCCAAATAGGACAGGAGCGAGAGTATTATGCATGATCACTTTTATTTCTTCGCAGAAACAAATATGATATGTACCAAATGATATAAATAAGTACATATATAATACATAACGAAAACTATGATAATATTAGCACATTTGAAGTTCAAAACTCTATAATCATATACAAAGTGTGTAAAATTCATATATGATTAAAAATGAAAACCGAAATTTATTTCTAAATGAAGGTAAACGTTTCTACTATCTTTATTGAAATAGTTTATGTTTCTAAAAAAAGCGTATCCCTTAGAGGATGGATTCAAAAAAAATCAAGTTTCATGCAAAAGATTAATCTATGAAAATAGTAAGCGTTGTATATTTTTATAACAAATTAAAATAATTTTTATTTCTTAATTTCTACTATGAAAACGATTTGAAGGTTACAATACGTATGAACATTGCCAATTTTACTGATTTATTTAATTATTTTTGCTTCATAATTGTTCTTCTTACTTGCTGTAAGAGATTTTTTCGAAAAGTAATCGTCAACAATAACATTTTGTAATCCATATTATATTCGAAAAATATCTTAAACATTGAAAAATACAAAACTACAAAATTCATATAAAGGAGACAAATGCAATTCAACAACAATTAACTATATTTCAAACAAGATGTGTTAAAGGTTGCAGAAAATATTCAATTCTCAATATGTGTGTTTTTAGCTCACAGGCTATCATAGCCTGAGAGCTTGTGTCCGTCCGTTCTATATGTACGTTCGTACGTAACGCCATAACTCATGATAAAAATATCGGATCCACTTGAAATTTTGTATATAAGTGTATCCTCATAAGGCGCTTCCCTGATTAGTTTTTGGAGTTCATTCGATATGTATAAGAGGGGGAACGGGGGGCTCATGCCCCTCCCCTTAATTGATATAAACGGGATTTTCATGCAGAATTAACAGTTTTCGTTCAAAATTTAGATATAGGATCATTCTGATGAGGCGATACCTTGGCTGTTATTAGGTGGTCATTGAATAAGTATAAACAGGGGAAGGGGGGTTCTAATGCCCCTCCCCTTAATTTTTATAAATGGGTTTTTCAAGCAGAATTGTCAGATTTTGTTCAAATCTCTGAATAGTTTTGGAAGTTTAATGGTTAAGTATAAAAGAGGGGGATAACTCCTCTTAAATTATATAACTGCTAAATAGGTTTTTATTAAGAATTATCCGATTTGCTCTGAATTTTGTATGTAGATTTTTTATATGATAAAGCATGTCCTTGATAGTTTAGGAGGTTCAATGATTAAGTATAAAAAAAGGGAAAGGGGAGAACTGTTTCCCCTTCTTAATTTTTTTTTCGAACGGAATTAACCCTTGAAAATATAAGGCTGTAATGTACAATTAGTATGCGTAGCCTGTGAGCTCAATGCCATCAGTTTAACTGGGCAATATTCTTTTTTTTTCTCTCAAAATCAGTTGAGATATGTACTAAAATAGTTCAATATGAAAATATTTAAAAAATTATATTCGAAAAATTATTATACTGTTAACACAGATAAATCTCAAAGCTCTAAAATGATAAACAAATGATATAAAAGGGATATGCGAATAAAAATTATGTACGCGTTTTGTTTGTAAATGCTAGTAAACAATGCACTTTCCTTTTCTTTCTTATTTATGTATACTATTCTTTCAGAGTAAAATAAGTGAAAAAATGAAGAAACCGAGTACCTAAAAAGATAAAAAGGAAATAAAATGTTCACTACCATGCAAAAAGAAGTCTTTGAAAACCGTAAAGTGCTGCATATTCTTATAACAAATTTCTTTTAAGATACCAAATTCATTTCATTTTTCTTTCTTGATGTCTACTTCGGAAATAGTTCTGCAGTTACAATGCATCTAAGAACTGCTGATTTTGTATTCAATTATTTGTTTTATTTTTCAGTCTTTGTTAAAATTTTAATAATCTTTTACCAAAAAAGTTTTACTCAATAGAATGCGTATGTAAACAAAAATTTATTCGAAAGTGTCTAGAAATTTAATAAATATGATGCTCAAAGGAATATTAAAAAGTATAATTTTATAGTTCAGAATTTTTTTTCGATCCTGAAATGATATAGTTACATAAAAAATCTCTGCCAGCTCGTCCTACAGGTTCTGGTAGATTTCTATGTCTGATACTGATTTCGCTAACAAATATAAATCAAGATTACAGGGAAAGCAATATTTTAACAAATTTAACTGACCACTTTTAGCGAGTTTTATTTTTTTGGATAGAATTTGCTTAATCAGAATCATGTTAATGGAATAATATATTCTTCTGCCCCTAATTTTTTAATTTGTTTTTTATGTAAGAGTTGGTCCTATCAAAAACTTGTCAATATAAAAGTTGCAGCTAATATTAAGAATATTCATAAAAAATTCAAGCTGATTTGATATCTTGTGACTTGACGATGTTTTTGTTGTGATGTGTTTGTTTTTTTCTTTTCCACCCCATTCTTTTTTTCGTTTTTATTTTATTTATCTATTTATTGTGGTAAGAGTTTGTCTTATTTAAAATTTGTAAGTATAAAAGTTGTGGATAATATTAAGAAAGCTATTGATAAATTTATCTGGGTTTGATATCTTGAGAACTGACGAAGCTGTGAATTGTTTCTCCCTAAAACATTATTTTCTTCGGCCCTTGAGCCTCTTTCTAATTTTCCAAAAATCTGTCATTTTTTTGGCTCTTTTCCTAGAAGTAATAGTAACTTTAAACTGAATTGATATGCATTATAATTAAGTGGATACTATTTTTTTTCACAAACTTCTTACTTCTTCCACTCTTGGTCTGTTTAGCCCATTAACCCTCATTTTGGAGGGGCTGGCGAACGGAGTGCCCAATCAGTTCTTTCTTGCTGTAGTTAATAGAGTATAGACATAGATAATAGGATGTAGGTAATAGGCTACATAATCACAAGCCTTCACTCTTCTTCCATCCTCCTAGAAATATCTCATGTGTTCAATCCGCCTTTCCAATCCGTTCAATTAGACTTCCGTTTTCCCCTTTAAATCAAAAGAAAACAAAGAATCGAATACGAATCACAATAGTAATTGTATATTTTTTAGGAAAAAAAGTCAAAGTTTCAGCAGGTCATATCCATGTTTATAAGTTGTAAAGTATAGAAATATAAAGTATTGAAAAAAAAGGCACGAGGCAGCATCTAAGTAAGGCCTACCGTTAACGCCATTAAGTACACGTTTTGAAGCACAATCTAACTGGGTACCTGAAATGTATACTTAACTTTGATCCCAATTTTCTTGAAATATAAAGCCCATCTTCAAAATTTCTTCATCTGAATAATTAGAAACAAAATCTCTACAACGTGCCTTAAATTTATCAAAATCGGTGAGCATCATGATTTTGTCATCCCCTTCACAGCTCTGTAAAAAAATATGTATATATAATTATGATTGGGAGATATTTTCCCGGGGATTGAAAACAATTTCTCAAGGTCACTACTAATGATTGGATATTACTTGCCCTATGTTCATAAAAAATTCATCACTATAATCAATGATCATATATGCAATAAAAGTGACCAATCAAATAATAGGTTACTGTTAACATATAGTCGCGTTTTAGTAGGTTTTGAGATATGGTGCGAAACAATATTTTGTTGTAAAACTAATTTTCCATATTCTAAATACAATCATATGCCAAATTTTCTCTTACTAAAATATGAGTGTAACGTTTACTGCATGATTTTAGAAATCTTAACTATATTACTTTTATTTTTTGTTAACACTGAACTCAGACACATGACTTATTTTCCATTATTTTGCAGGTTCAGGCAATGTTTCTATTTCTTCTCAAAGCATGCGAGTATTAACGCATAACTTTAGGCCTATCAAAATTGAACTATCTTTCAACTATTTAAAACTATACAGGGTGTTTTCTAAAAGCCGAGCAAAACTTTTAGGGGTCTAGGGGTGCACAAATAAACAAACAACTTTCATCAAAGAATGTATGGTCAGAAATAAAATGCAATGACACTAGCACATTTGGAAACTTGATATATGTAAACGTTAAAGCTCCATTGCTCTGGCGAGTTATTAGAAGAACGACATTAATGGATGAAAATATGATAAGGATTTTATGTCTGCGAAATTTCGCATCGATTAGTACATAAAAGCAGCTCATCAGAAACAACAACTTTCACTCGCGGTTGGAACGTATTGGAAGATGTTTTTCTTCATTACAAGGAAAAGGCTGATATGCATTTTATCTCTGGAAGTGCAAGCGCAAATTGGTTCGAGGTTCAACAATTTAACGGAGAAGCATTATTTCAATTTGAATTACAACCATGCTGTCTTTGATGAAAGTTGTTCATTTGGATGCGTACTATCACCTCTTAAAGTTTTACCCATCATTTATGAAACACCCTGTATTTTAATTTTGGCATGATTTGTAGAAAAGAACGTCGTGTTGTGCGAAGCCGTCAAAATAATGGAGGATCATAGTTAAGTGCACTATGTCGGTTCAAATTAAGAATAAATTTACTATTTGTAATTACACAGTTAAAAATTTTTCCCTAGTCTAAACCAAATTTTGGTGCTCCATACCTGCCTCAATAAAACGGTGAAATCTCGAAACAACATTTGGAGCTTCGGTTAAACCATACTTCCTACATCAATCTCGTTCCAACTACTGGAATTATGCTTTGACAGGAGCTCAAAATGTTGGTACAAGATTTCACCATCTTATGGTGGCAGCTATTTAACACCAAAATTTGGTTCAAACCAGGAGAAGGTTTTGAACAGTGTAAAATAATTTTAAATTTCGCACCCGTATTTTAGAAGAAAACATACTTTTGTTTTAAGGAATAATAAACATTTTATTTTTCAACAAGGTTCATTTTCCACCATATTATATCTCATAATTTACTAAAAAGTCGTTCAATGATAGCAAAATCTCATTATATACATCTCTGAAAAACATCGTTAATATCGTTTTCTTTCTGTCTTCAATTTACTTATCTATTTAAAAAGTTTTACTGTGCTTGAGCAGTTAAAATTTACGTTATCGGATTAGTATCGTTGTACTTTTATCAGATAAATTGCTTTTAAATGTGCATTAGATGTTCCCCATGTAAGGGTCTGTCTTCTAGCCATTGACACAGCTTATGCTGAAATTTAAAATTTCAGTAAAAAACAATAAAAAAAAATAATAGCTTTTGAACAGTTGAAGTTTATTTCTTCTTCTTTAAAATGCATTTATGTTGAAAATTAGAAAGTAATCTTAATTTATAAGTAAAAATTTTCTTACGTTACTTAAAATATTTTTTTCACTCTTCGTATTTCAGAATAGCTGCACAATATATTGTCATTAAACCTGACAGACGAAATTTATATTTTAAAATAAATAATTTATTTTTCAAATATGTAAAAGACCTGGATGCACACAAATAATTTCATTCTTGAAATTCCTTAAGAAAGTTTTAAAAACTATTTATTAAATTAGAAAGTTTTTAAAGGCTTTTCCTTTTCCATAAAAATGTTACTCGTGTTCACATTTTAAGATGCTAGAAGAATTTCTTCTATCAGATTAAGAGAAATTTAAAATTCCTTAACCTTTCTTGACTGTTTTTAGTTTGGGAATTCCAATTTTACGGCGCGTACAGGAAATTTTATCTGCCCTAGAGAGGTGCTAGCTCAATGTAACGAATTTTATTCCACGTATGTTATCCAAGAATAGAATTTTTAATGCTACCTGCAATGTTTGTGGATGATATTTCTGTTATTTAAAATATAAATTTATGTAAATTAAAATTTAAACAAACATTTTTTAAATTCAGTTTTTGGACTTTTTAAGAAAATACATATGAGAAAATGCAATTAGATCTCTTAGTAAAATTTTTCGTATTTAATAAAAATAAAAATAAATAACAAAAATGTAAAAGTAAGATGATACGTTTGTAAAAAAAGCAAAAAATTCCAATCCTTAAGATCTTACGCTTTTTTTTTTTTTTTTTTTTTTTTTTTTTTTTTTTTTTGCTGTATACAGGGTGCTACAACTACGATCATCGCAATTAAAAACCTGATAATAATTAAAAATAACAGTTAAAAAATTTAATTTTAGTTTTTAAAATTTCAAATATTAATTAGAAATGAGAATATTTAATGACAGATTATAGCAAGTATTTCGTAGACTTTAATAAAAATGTTATAATTGTATAGATCATCATATTAGCACATGTTTTCTAGTTTGATTACCTTTATGTAGGTTGAAAAAAAATCGATTTTTTTTTTTTTTTTGTTTTCCCTATAGCCTGTAACAAATTTCTGTAAAGCTTTTTTGGTGAGGTTCAAAGTTCTTTTCGCAACTTGACCGCAGACTTATGATTTTTGGAATACTATAAATGCTTTTTACGCAAAAAGTTTTTTTAAACGTCGCCGTCGGTGGGATCAGAATGCAAAAACTATCAAACCGATCTTAATAATAAAAAAAATGAAACTAACATAATTTATTCTAGTCACATTTATAAAACACAAACATTATCAAAATTATGCTAAAATGATAAAAATAAGAGTCAGAAATACACTTTTTTCCAAATGGCTTTCAGTAATTTTAAGAGGGTCCGGGATATAAATCTTCAAATATTCTAAAAGGTTTTATTGATATAAAAATTTTCTCTGTTTTTTTTTTCTCCTTAAAACAACTTTTAAATCCTGTTTCTGTCTCGTTCTTTCTTTTTATTTGTTTTCAACGTCTTTTAAGCAGTGGCTGTCATGGAAACAAATTTTGTGAAAATGTGTTTTTCTTTATGATGGGTTTTTTCAGATTTTCTCGTACTTAAATTGTAATAAGTCAAGAACCTCTAACGATAAATGATTCAAACTTGGAACATGTCATTTTCAATTGTTTTACTTTGCTTTTAAATCATCAAATTTGAAAAAAAATTAATTTTGGAAAAAGGATTTTCTTTTTTTAGTTGCATATTTTTTTAATTTATAATTTAAATATTTTTAATTTTATTTAAATTAATATTTTTAAAAATGCTAAATCAAGATTAGAACGTATGCTACCAATTTATACGAAAATATTTTGATATTCAGAGAACATGTTTAATAGACAAACATACAATTTTAACAGTATTAACATTAATATGAAAATTAATATTGTTTTGCTTCAATTGCATGCATAAAATCAGTTATTCAGCTGAAAATGTGAACTTGAGAATTGTTAGAATCCGAAAAAGTGATATTTTGATTTGAGAAAAGTGATTATTGTACAGTAAAAGCTACTTAGAAATGTTTCCGAAAAGGACAGGAAGCTAATAAAAATTAATTTTTATAAAGTCTTCTTTAAATTTCTAAAACAAATACTTTTCTGGGATTTTTAAAGGTAAAGGAATAGTTTTCGAAACCTTAGGTGAGTTAGAAGAGGTTACTCTATATTTTCGTTTTTGATTATATTACATTTTTATATATTCAGAAACATCTCATATTTTTTACAGTGTATACTTTTACGCTATATTTTCGGCCACTGTTCATATCATTATGAAACACCTCAAAATGGAAAAATGCGGTTTATTTTAAGTATTAATCGATGTTTTAATTATATTTTGTTATAAAGTAAAACGATTTGTTCTATTTCGAACATTGATTAGATTTCAGTATATTTTGAATTTTTTTATATTTTTTAAGCTGTACAAACTGGGGGTTTATATCATTTTGAAACCCAGTGTATATATATGAGATTTATCGTGTGATTTTGTTTACAAATAACATGTTTAACTATCCCAAAATAATTCAAAATTTTAACTCAGTGACTAAAAATTATTTTAATATGTGTCCCTCTCCCTTAAACTTTTTGATTTCAAGATGCTTTAAAATTCAGACAATATTATATACACTCATGTCCAAAATTGAGGTCAAAAACATAAAATCTATGAAAACTTAATTAGCACAGAGGTATATTATAATGGGAGAAATAATATAGAAACATAACAATATTGAAAAGATTTTAAATGTAACATAAGTACAGGGTACACTTACTGCCGAAACTCTGCGTACAGGTGATCATATCATGTATCCATCTAAAATTACTATTGCAATCTTGCTTTGGAAAATTAACATACCTCTAACTGATTCGTCAAGATTACCTGATTTAAAGAACAAAATATCCGACTTCAACATGAAAAAAAGAATAATGACTGCCAAACATTCGCCAGTCACCCCCGCCAAAGGTTAGCGCACTCTTTTAAAATAGATCTTTAAAAGACCTTTTACTGGGGGATAATTGCGCCAAGTCAATTTTTCCAAGTAATTTTAGGTTTTTACTAGGTTTTATTTAAGATTTGAGATTATGAATGCTTGTATGGTTTCATGGGAGGCAACAGAAAGGAAATCGATATTCCTGTACAATAGATCATCATAGATCTTTGGAAAAAGGGAAAATTTCTTAGAGTAATTTTTGAAACTCTTAATAGGATACATTCATTGATTGAAAAACTTATCATAAATTACAAATCAACAGGACATTTAACGTCCAAGCCAAGATACGGCCGGTCGTCTGCTCTGTCACCTTGAGAATCCCGCTTTGTAATACGCTCTGTGAAAATAAATCCAAAGCTATCAGCTTCACAAATAAATTAAAAATGTTGCTGAAAGATTCCAAAAATATGTGAGTGGAACCACAATTCGAAGAGAACGTAAAAAGCATGACTATCATGGCCGAGTTGTACGGAAGAAGCCATTCATTTCTCGAGTGAACAGAGCTAAGAGAATGGTCTTTGCCAAAGTACACTTAAATAAAACGATTTGTGGAAAAGGGTAATATCTTCAAATGAAAGTAAATGTTATATATTCGGTATCAAAGGACGAAAATATGTGTGGAGGAAACCCGGTACAGAATTAAGAAAACAGAATCTTTTCCCGACTGCCAATCATGGAGGAGGAGGCGTTATAGTTTGGGGGTGTATGGTAAGCAATGAGGTTGGTAATCTAGAATTTAATGAATCAACAATGAACAAAATTGATTACTTGAACATATTAAAGAAAAATCTCACAGCAAGTGCCAAGAAGCTTGGAGTAATTAAAGATTTTTACTTTCAGCAGGAAAACGACCCCAAGCACACTGCGTACATTGTGAGATTATGGCTGCTCTACCATGTGCCAAATCAACTCCATACACAACCCCAGTCCCCAGCTTAAACCCGATAGAGCATTTGTCGGATTAAATCGAGCGGAAAATCAGGGAGCACGTAATAACATCCAAAGAAATGCTCAAATCTCTCAAGGTAGAAGAGTGGAACAAAATAACCACAGAAAATACATCTAAACAAGATGAATCCATGGTTAATAGGCTGAGAGAGGTTCTAAAAAGAAGAGAATACCGTACGAGGTATTAAATTCCGTTACTATCTGCTATCGTAAAGGTGATTTTCCAGTGTACGCAGACTTTTGGTGGACACGATTTGTGTCTTTTTTAAGTTATAAATTTTGCATTATTTTGTGTTGCGGTCAGGTGATTGTTGTTTGTTCTGTTTGAATTTAAGACGTTAGATGAATCAGTAAAAATTATTTTGATTTAGAAAACTTTAGAAACTTAAAAAACATTTACTTAGTGATCGTTGCATAAACATGGGAGATGATCGTCTGTACGCAGATTTTCTGCGTATATCAAAAGTGTATATCAGTAAAAAATCAGTATCAAAAGTGTATATCAAAAAGAGTTCAATCATGAATCATAGATAAAGCATTTATCTTGGAAAAAGTGTGTATAATATGAAGTGTTGCCACCGCGCACTGTTATACGAGCCTTACAGCGAACTCTCATACTGTTTTTGAAGATATCAGTACACGTTTGTGGCAAAAAATCTCATTCTTCCAAATGTGCGGCATATACAGTGTCCCGGGACTTGGGAGGGAAATACGCTAAAAAATGGCTATTCCTAGCCATCCACAACATGGTCAATCGGATTGAAGTCAGGAGATCTTGAAAGCTAATTCATACGGAGAATATTCTCTTCTTCAAGAAAATTATCAACAATCTGATATCTCTGTTGCTTTGTATTATCGTCCATAAACATTATTTCTAGGCCTGCAGCACCCGGAACAACCTCATACAGGCTCCAAACACCTCATTCTTAAAGCCCAGCGTTCAGTTGTGTGTGTCAATCTCACGGTATATAAACGGAGAGCCCGGTTGTTGTGGAGCTGCAGACATAAGTCTAGGATACAACAAGATTGACTGCGTGTACTTTTTAGTGATGAGTCGAGATTCACCACGCAGAGCGATTCTCGTTGAATCTTCATCTGGATTGAACGGGAAGCTCACTATCATTACTCCTACGTAAAAGAAATTGGCAGATTTTGTACCTAAAGTATCCTTATCTGGGTCGGCGTTATGTTTGGCAGTCGTACACTACTGCACGTCTTCGATGCAGGAAGTATGTACGCACATCGCTATAGGGATGAGGTCCTTGAAGCCTGTGTGAGGTGTTCCAGGTTGTTGCATGCCCAGACATCATGTTTATGAACTATACAGCGAAGCTACTCCGAGATCACACTGCTGATCATTTCCTTTGCGAACAGGATATTCGCGTATGAATTGGCCTTCAAGGTCTCCGGACTTTAATCCTATGGAACATGTTTCGGATGGTCTAGGAATTGCCATTACACAGCCTCAAAATCCACCAGGAGTTATAAGTCGTGCTTTTGTTAGAATGAATTGCCTCTAAAAGAGTAACATGTTCGGATTTGGTAGAATGTTTGCTACAAAATCCGGACCCACAGTGATCAAGAATGACACTCTAATTCTAATTGAAATAACTCTAACATCTAACGTATGACAAGGATCTTCTCGTACTTTGAAACGGTATAATGCAAAATTTTATCAAAATCGTTTGAGACGTTTTTCAGATACAGTTAATTTGACTTTGACCTATTGTGATAAAAAAAAAGGACCAACTAATTGCTTATTCTGGAAATTGCAACGTAGCCCATTGTTCTGCTTGAAATAGAAATAGAAAAATTGTCAGATTTAGTCAAAATCGCTAAAGACGATTTTTAGAAAAATTTAGGTTTGCCTTCAGTAACCCCAAAATAATCTATAAATCAAAATTTCTCGACCATATGACCTATCCCAATGATTTACTGAACACCGAAAACTGCAGAGTTCAAAATTCAGTCAAAATCGTTTGAGCTGTTTAGTATATAGGAATAGTTTGACCTTGATCAATTGAGATCCACAATGATCCACTAATGGAAAGTACCTGAACATGCAATCTAGCGTAATAATATTCTTGTGCCATAGAATGCTATAAAACCCAAAACTCAATGAAAATGTTCGAGCCATTTTCTAGATAAAATTAGAGTGAAACACAGAAACCCAAAAGTGACCCACTAATCGAATTCTCTCTAGCATGTAAGTTGGCTCAATATTCTTCTTGTGATAAAAAACGATATAATTCAAAATTTATTCAAAATTATTAAAGCCGTTCTTCAGATAAAATTGGCTTTACCTATAATGAACCAGAAATGATCCACTAATCAAATTTTCTCAAACAAGTGATCTAGCCCAATAACTTTCTCGAGAAAAAAAAATCATTGGATACAAAATTTAGCAAAAATCGATTGTACGTTTTTTTAAATATAGTTAACCCTGAAGAACACGCGCTTACCCAAGTAGAAATGGTTTTAACTTTGTCACGAATAAAATCAAATTATAACCGTCATATTTTTAGGAGGAAACAATTTCTTACAAAATTTGCGATAAAATAAGTTGAAGATTACTTTAAAAAGATAAGTGCTTACAATTGCAAAAATCATACGCACTCCGGGTCAAAAAGACTCGGCGCGTGTACTCCCGGGTTAACTTGAGCCTGAATCATTATGACACAAAATGATGCTCTAATAGGATCTTCTAGATCGTGTGACCTAGCCCAATGGTCTTCTAGTGCCCGAAAATTGTAAAATACAAAATTTTGTTAAAATTGTTTGGGCCGTTTTTAATATAAAATTTACACACAAATTTACACATAATTTTTTCTTGTATTATAATATAAGATTAACTATTTCTCTATGATTAAATTTAAAAATGAATGATATATTTACACAAATAAGCTCATTCTTCAGTTTCTTAGTGTTAAAAAACTATATATTTTCCTTTAAAAATAATTTTAAAAGCCTCACCTTATGTATAAAATTCCATTTGTTTTACATTTCTAGATGCAAAGATTTTTTTTTCGCAAAAAATAAAAAAAAGTATAAATTTTTTAAATATTTTTTACCATTTTTTGTCTGGGAATTCGAATGGTTCTCTATGAAATATTATATTCCCCAAAGAGGTGTCAATTGAATGCACAGTATTTTATTCCACGCTGACTGTCCGGAAATACAATTTACTTTGGTATTCGAAAGACAGTAAGTGGAAATTTATCTCATACAACATGTGAGTATATGCAAATAAAAGTACTAAACATACTTTAATATATGGTTAACATACTTTAATGCGCAAAATGGTGAAACTATTAATTTTTCAAAATTTTGTTAAAAAGAATGTAGATATCTGAGTATCATTTTTGAGTATTCATTGACTATTATTTCTTTTATATATACCGGGTGTCCCAAAAATGACTGATGGATTTTAAAATTCAATAACTTGCAAACGGTGACAGCTATTTAAAAAAAAACTTGCAGCAGGGTTATGTACAATGTCAGGAGCTTTTTGACCGTAATTTTTTATTTTAGTTCGCATATCAAACAATAGATGGCGCTGACGGCGATTGAAGGCCAGGTCGACGCTTCACTCAGCACTCATCACCTGGCCTTCAAACGCCGTCAGCGCCACCTATTGTTTAATATGCGAACTAAAATAAGAAATTTCGGTAAAAAAACTCCTGACATTATACATAACCCTCCTGCAAAAAAATTTTTTTAAATAGCTGTCACCGTTTGCAAGTTATTGAATTTTAAATTCCATCAGTCATTTTTGGGACACCCGGTATATATGATTTCATTATTTATTGCGAAATTCTAAAACAAAAATTCCATCATTACATTATACGATAAAATTAATTTTTCACAACTAGTTTTGCCACGATTTTGAAGTCTTATCTCTGTGATAGTACCTGGATGCCCTGGCGTACTGATGTTCTATATTTTTGAGTTATCATTTCTACTTTCTACTACCTAATTATACCTGAATCTAGGAAAAGTAATAAGTTCAAAATAAATAACAAAATATTGAATCTTTAAAATGTTATGATATTTTTGTTATAAAATTATAACAGAATTGCTTAATTATCAGGTATCGTTTAAAGAAAAATTTCAACTTTATTTGAAAAAAAAAGTATATTCAGTGTGTTAATTTATCCTGGTAAAATCGCTATGAAATTATGTTTTCCGATAATTCTGTCTTAAAAACTAAGAAATAATTATTCAAAGTTAAATGTCATTTACCTCAGTTACATTTAATACGATCGTAAAATTGAAAAGGAAATTTTTTTGGACCAACCGTCCGACATTCTTAAATATACAATTATTGTAAAAATTATAATATAAAAAAATCTCTTTTATATCCTTTCAAAACTTTATGGTCCCCTTAATAATTGGAAGTTTTTTTTATATATAATAAAAATTTACAACCGAAATTTGAAAGTACACCTAATTTATCAAGGCAACTCTTATTTCTTTTTGCATTATCTAAAAAATATATAATATGTTACAGAATATTTCGTGTTTACATTAAAAAAAATCCGATTATTAAACACAAAACATTCTTTCTGTATGACCGTTAAAGCAAATTCCTTTAAAATTATTTTTAAAAGGTTATACTTAGATATAAAATTCTAATTTTGTTCACATTTATATATACGAAAGATCATTTCTTCATAGAAAATAAAATATGTATATATATATATATAAAACTCCTAAAGGATTATTCACCATTTTCACTGTAGAAATTCAAATTTTATGGTGACTCTAGAAGTTTTTATATGCCCCAGAGAGATGTCAGATGAATATAAAGAATTTTATTCCACACATCCTTACCAAAAATAGAATTTTCATTGCTTGTCACAAGCTTGTGAATGACATTTATCACATTTAAAATGTGCTTGTATGCAGAATATTTTTATAGGACTTGGTACCTTTCATTTTGCGAAAAATGACGAAAATATCAATCCTTCTACTCCAAAGTACACAATTAAACTCATATATTTTTTAATTTCATGAATTTTATTGTATTGTTTTGATAAACAATTTGAAAAATGCATGTAGGACTTAATTTTATGATTAGATAAATTCTCACCAAAAAAGGCAAAAAAATAATTTAAGTACAATAAAGTTCTCAATAATGTATTTAAAAAAGTATACCCAATTAAGACATTCATTTAAAATCGCTGTCTGAAGTGTCACCTGGAGGTGATAATTGGTGGCTTAAAATGAATTTAGAAATATGTCGTATGTTTGCTCCAAATGTCGTAAGGATTCGACATTTAAAAATCTACGAAGTATGTTTTCTGGTTTATCCATTTCCTTTTAATCCCCCAGGGGAATACCTTCTTTAGGTATTTACGGGTTTCGCGACCCCGGGTTCCCGAGCGATCTTTCTCCTTTCCTTTTTTCTTCTCCTTTTTAGTTGTCTATCCTTTTTTCTTTGTTTCACACTTTTTAATCTTCTCTTTTCAGTTTGTTATCCCTCTTTGTTCTAGTTCATGTTTGATATTTATACTAATTAATTTGTTGTCATTATTCTTTGTTATACTAACTTTGTTACCAATCTTTTGTTTGAAAAAAAAAAAAAAAAGAAAAAAAAAAAAATTTAAAAATGTTTAAAGACAAAAAAAACACCATTTTTTAAGCTCCCTCGTACATTACTTTTTATACAATAGTGGTTTTTTTTTATTCACGTGAGACACCCTGGGTGTTGAGGTTTCTTTTAACCTCATCGCCTCGGATCTTCCTTTTTAGGTTGATCTCGAGTCCCAGGGTGCAGGGCATCTCTGAGCTCTGGTTCCAAGTACGGGGGGCGCCATGCTTGCATGGTGATTGTTAGGAGTAACACCAGAAGACTGGTGCCTTTCGATGTAAGGGCCGGCTGTAGGTTGGACAGAGCTGTAAAGGCTTACCTACGGCTACCCATTCTCCTTGGAAAAGAACCGGAGCTTCGGAGATGCTATCGAGTTTAACCCAATGTTCGAAAAACGTGGGGGTCTGTTGAAAATAGTTTTCGCCCTTTTGAGACCTGCACCAGACGTAACGGTAAGAAGAAGGGTCGGTGACCAGGCCCGATGCCTGGCGTTTTATATTTTTCTCTCTCAATTATGGCTACAAATTTAGGGATTAAAACATGCGATGTGGAGGCCCCACAAGCTAATAAAGGAAAAAGTGATTTGAGCTCTTCGGTAACAACCACGTCTTGGGCTGACAGAGTAGAATCTGCTCTAGTTGACAGTCCCCAAACACATTCCGTGAATATATCTGAAAGGTTTTTTGTTGTCAAACGTTTAGAGGGGAATTTTGACCATACCTCTCCCTTCCTAATTCATAAGTCTATCCAAGGATTGGTTGGTGAGCCAAAAAACATAAAAAAACTGCGATCTGGTGAACTTTTTGTGGAAGTTAGCAATAGCCAACAAGCAGCAAACTTAAAAAAATGCACACATTTTGCAAATATTCCTGTTTCTGTATCTCCACATAGAACTCTTAATACTTCTCGCGGAGTGATCTCTGAATCGGACCTCCTGCATGTTAATGAAGATGAAATATTAGAAAACTTAAAGGAACAAAATGTTATAGCAGTTAAACGAATAAAAATTTTCCGTAATGATGAACAAACACCAACCAATAAAATTCAAATACCAACAAAGCATATTATACTTACTTTTGGCTCACCTAATTTACCCAAATCCATAAAGGCTGGATACTTATCATGTTCCATTAGACCATACATCCCGAACCCTATACGTTGCTTTAAATGTCAACGTTTTGGACATTCCAAAATTTCTTGTCGTGGCAAATTGACCTGTGGTCGGTGCGGTACGGTTGATCATGAAAGTGACAATTGTAGTGCTACCGCTCACTGTGTAAATTGTAAGGGAGATCATCCATCATACTCAAAAACCTGTGAAATGTGGAAAAAAGAAAAAGAAATTCAAACAATACGCACGAAAGAAAATATATCTTACCCTGAAACTAGAAAAATAGTTGAATCCAGAACACCCATAGTTGGTGTTTCATATGCCACCGCTTTATCTAAAACAAACCATAAAACCCATCAAACTATTGCAACTCAAACAGATTTCCCTGTAGAAATAAATTTCAAACCAAAGCAAAAAGATACCTTGACTAATAAATCTGGTAAGACAACTACATCTACACAATCTATGCCTTCAAAGTCAATGAATTCTATTCCTCCCAAATTGCCACAAAGTTCCTCTTCTAATTCCTCTCAATCCTTATATCATAATTCCCTTACTCCTAAACCCACACTTAATAAAAGATGTTCTCAAAACATAACTAAAACACCTCCTCTAAAGTCAAACATCAGGTCAGATATTGAAAAACATACCCTACGTATTAAATCAGCTGCACTAATCGAAAATCCACCCAAAAAGAAGAAAAATAAGACATCTAGAAATGATACTCTTAACCAACAGAATCAAAAAGATGAAACACATATGGATGAGGATGCCTTAAATCTTCATCCTGAAAGGGATGAAGTATTGGACGATGGAGATAGTAGCATGTCTACTACCTCCGAAACAAATGACATAGATATACATATCTAACATTCCTTTCATGTCTAATATCATCTCGTGGAACTGCCGTGGTTATCACAATAAATATGACGAAATCCGAAATATTCTCTCTGACCATGAACCACTATGCCTAGCTCTCCAGGAAACCCATTTGAGACCTATTGACAAAGCGAAATTACGCAACTATGCAACTTACAGAAAAGACTTTACAGGTAGTGACAGGGCCACTGGTGGAGTGGCTCTCTTTATTTCTCGTAACTTACCTCATTCACAAATCAACTTAAATACCAACTTACAAGCAGTTGCAATCAGAGTTCATATAAACAGACTTATTACCATCTGCTCTATTTACTTACCACCAAACACTCCTATTCAGCCAACAAACCTTGATAGTCTCCTTCTTCAACTCCCCACTCCTTTCATCATTGTGGGAGATTTTAATGCCCACAGTCAACTATGGGGTAATCATGACTCTAACCAACGTGGCGATGTGATAGAGAAATTAATATCTGACAATGGCTTATGCCTACTCAATAATGGAGATCATACTTACTTTCATGAACCATCACGCACTTTCCATGCAATAGACCTAACCATCTGCTCCCCATCTATTTATCCATATTGGAACTTCTGGGTTTCCAATGACCTCCACGGCAGTGACCATTTTCCAATCTTTATTTCACAGACTACTACTGATAGGGATTCTAATATGTGTACTAAACGTTATATCTATGACAGAGCCAATTGGCCAATTTTCACAGACCTTGCCAAAATTACAAGTGATATGACCACAGGTAACATAGACGATGCCCTTGACAATATCACTCAATGTATTATCAATGCTGCAGATATTAGTATACCTAAAACTTCCTCTAATTCAAGACATAGGAAACCATGGTGGAACAGTGAATGTCAAAAGGCGAAAAAAGAGCAACAGAAGGCATGGGGCAAATTCCGGAGGTATCCTAATGATGCTAACTATATCGCATATAAAAAAGCAAAGGCAGAAGCTAGAAAAGTCAGGCGTAAAAGCCAACGTGATTCCTGGATAAACTACATCTCTAGCATTAACTCCAACACATCAAGTAAAGAACTCTGGAATAAAGTGAAAAAATGTATGGGACTGTACTCAGAAAATCATATCTCTATTTTAAAACAAAATGGACAAACCATTGCTTCACCTAAGAACATCGCTGACACTATAGGAAATACCCTAGCATCTATATCAAGCTCTGACTCTTACTCGGAACCTTTTTTAACTTACAAACGACAAACTGAAAGAACAAGGCTTAATTTTAATTCTCATCACTCACATGCTTATAATGAACCATTTATTATTTCAGAGTTGATAAAATGTTTGAAGGAAAGTCGTTTATCTGCCCCAGGCCATGATGGGATTACTTATACTATGCTCAAGCACCTTTCTCCTTTCTCTCTCAATAATCTCCTGTCCTTTTTTAACAGGATATGGATTGAGCAGAGCTTTCCAAATGCTTGGTGCAGAGCTATAATTATACCTTTCCCTAAACCAGGGAAAGATACAACTAATCCCAATAATTACAGGCCTATTGCCCTTTCTAGCTGCCTTTGCAAACTTCTTGAAAAGATGGTCAATTGCCGCCTCATGCATGTTTTAGAAATGAACAATTGCCTTGCTGCTTTTCAAAGTGGATTTCGACGTGGTAGGTCTACTATCGATAATTTAATTCATCTTGAACACTACATTCGGACAACTTTTCTTAAACGCAGACATTTGGTTTCAGTATTTTTCGACATGGCGAAAGCCTATGATAGAACATGGCGTTATGGCATCCTCCGCGACCTTTTTAATCTGGACTTTCGAGGGAATCTTCCTATTTTTATTAAAAACTTTCTAGCTATTCGTCTATTTCAAGTCCGAATTGGTGGAATTTTATCTAGGTTTTATGAACAAGAAGAGGGTGTTCCACAGGGCAGTGTCCTGAGTGTCACCCTCTTTGCTATTAAAATAAATGGTATTCTCGGTCAACTCCCCCCTTCTGTGAAGGGAGATTTATATGTTGACGATTTTAGGATTATGTGTATGGGAGAGGATATGCGTTTTATCGAAAGACAGTTGCAAATTGCTATTAGAAATATTCTTAATTGGACTAATAAAAATGGTTTTGTTATCTCTGATGACAAAACTTCTTGTGTGCACTTTTGTAGACGTAGGGATCTGCATCCAGACCCTGAAATTTTTATCGGATCAACACAAATTCCTGTTGTAGACAACGTCCGCTATCTAGGCCTCTATTTTGACAGTAAACTTACATTTTTACCTCATGTTTTACAATTACGGACAAAATGTGAAAAAATGCTAAATTTAATTAAGGTACTTTCTAATACTTCTTGGGGAGCAGACCGTACCTCTCTTCTTAAGATCTATCGTGCTGTCATCCGTTCAAAAACTGACTATGCCTGCCAGGTCTATGGCTCTGCACGAAAGTCTGTTCTTAAGAAACTTGACACGGTGCACCATAGCGCACTTCGTGTTTGCTCTGGTGCATTTCGCACATCACCAGTTTTAAGCTTATATGTTGATTGTAACGAACCTTCACTCTACCATATTCGTGAAAGACTTTCTTTAGATTTGTTTTACCGTATCCTTTCTCATCCCGACCATCCACTTCATACTCTAATTTTAAATACTGACAATGATATTCATTACCAGCATCGCCCATCTTGCATCCCACCTTTTGGTGTCAGAATGAGAAGCATAACCAATAATAGCCCTCTGAGTAACATTGAGGTGAGCACTTGTCCACTGCATATTTATCCTCCTTGGCACCCACCTGATATTAAAACCCTTCATCCTTTTAAAAATTACGATAAAAAGAATTTACCTGCTGCTGCTTTTCAACAATTATTTGCTGCACATCGTGCAGATTATAGGAATTTTACCGACATTTATACGGATGGCTCAAAGAGTGGAAATAAAGTTGGTTGTGGCGTTTTTTATAATAATGTTTCATTGAGTTATCAACTTCATCCCTCTGTTTCTATATTTACAGCTGAATTAATCGCAATAGAGAGAGCCATGGTACAAATATCTAATCATCGTGACACATCCTTCATCATATATACTGACTCAAATAGTTCTATTGACGCACTTAAATCTTTTAAAAGACATGCTTATGTCACTGCCATCCTGGATTTTTATATTAAATTGACTAGACGAGGTTATAATATTTTATTTTGCTGGATACCTGGACACATGGGTATCCCTGGTAATGAAAAAGCAGACGAGGCGGCAAAACTTGCTCTTAATCCATTATACCATAAAGTACCATTCTCAGACGCTAAACTAATTATAAACCACTTTATTCATAATAACTGGCAAGAAAGTTGGAATTTAGAAATAAATAATAAACTACATTATATCAAACCAATTATCTTGACCTGGCCTCCGAACTATCCAAGAAAAACAGATGTTCTTTTGACTCGTCTGAGAATTGGACACTCTAGGATGACTCATAAACATCTTTTATTAAGGGAGGATGCACCCATGTGTCCACACTGTCATTTTGATTATCTTACCATTCATCATATTTTGACGGACTGTCCGGGTCTCCGGCACCTTTATAGACTCTATTTTAAAACTTCATCACCACTATTGACAAACCTCATTGGGGAAACACCTCATGGGGCACTCTTTGCTTTTTTAAAACATGCGGGCTTTTATTTTATGATTTAGGACCTCTTTAAACTTTAACTTTGACTTTCCGGCAATCTGGATGGAAACCCCATCCAGATGCCTTTCTTGTTATTAGCACCTTTACAAAATTCTTGTCTTTATTTTTTTAAATATGTTTTTTTACTGTTTTCCGACTATATCTGGATGGGATACCCCATCCAGATAGCCTTTTCTATTACGTTTTTTTATGATTTTGTCTTTGTTTGGCGCAGCATGTCCCTAATGGGATTTTGCGCCATTAAACCCTATACAACCAACCAACCAACCATTTCCTTTTAAATAGCTCGTAATTAAAATCTCTTACTTCATTTTTCTCAATTTCTATTTTTTAC
The DNA here is from genome assembly GCA_964019185.1 of Maratus speculifer. Classification (NCBI taxonomy): domain Eukaryota; kingdom Metazoa; phylum Arthropoda; class Arachnida; order Araneae; family Salticidae; genus Maratus; species Maratus speculifer. The sequence goes on from OZ025299.1 coordinate 157,888,808, forward strand.
TGTATTGGTTTTTTTAAGCGATAAAACTTCAACAAAATTAATTCACATTTTTACAATAATTAGGTACATTTGAAACCGGGACGGGGATTAAAATTTTCTTTTCATTATTTATAAGCCTTTTTCCACATTTACCCTACTGATGTATGTGTCTTAGAGGCAAACTTCTTAGTATGCTTTACATCTTAAATTTAACCCTCATCTAAAAATCCAAGTTTCTTTTCTAAAGATCTACCGTCTCTCTAGGGGTAGTGGCACTAACATAAAATACTTATGTAAAAAAAAAAAAAAAAGAAACTGTCACCTTAAATTTTCAAATGTTAATTTTGAAATCTGTTTGATATTTCCTAATTTTCCAAAGAAACGTAATTTAGACAAAAAAATAAAGGCAATTTTCGAGCATTTGTTATTCCTACTCACACCAGGTCGTAGTGGCACTGTCATAGAATATAGACTATGTAGGATGAGAGAGTGTCACCATTGATTCGCAACCATTACTTTAATATCGGTTTATTACTTCCTCAGCTTGCATTGAAATCGTAATTTAGGATTTTTTTCGAACAATTTTTGCTCCTCCCATCACTTTATAACTTTTAGCTTTCGAATTTATTTCCGACAGTTCTTAGAGGACATTTATATTTAACATTAGTAACTACTGTGCCATAATTAAAGTTTCTAAATTCTTTAGTACAATAGAAATCGTCATTTTGAACCTTTTTTTTTCCTTCTGCAATCTTTTGTTGTTAGTAACTCAAACATAAAATATAGTTTTTGTTTGTTATATTTTAACAGGTTCTATTACCACCAATTTACTTTTGAAATCGGTTGCATATTTTTTGAGTTTGCAATAAATTGCTTGCAGATCGCAATTAGAATGTTTTAGGACGCTTTTCACCCCTTTTGAATTTCGAATTTTTGAGGAAATGTTGTTAGAGATCGTTTATATCTTATACGTAACTACCATGCTAAGTTTCTAGGCTCTTCAGTATCACAAAAATCGCATATTTAGAGCGTTTTTTGCCCTTATATTCCCTCTGGGTTAGTGGCACTGAAAATAGATATAGCCTATATTGAAGCAAGGACTGTCACCATTATTTTGAAATTATTATTTTTTAAAGCAGTTCGTTATTTTCCAAGATTGCTTAAAAATGTCAATTTAGAACGTTTTTAGAATGCTTTTCGCGCATTTTTACTTTTTTAAATTTTGTTATTTTTCAATAAATGTTCTTAGGAATTATTTATAAGTAATTAACATGCAAAATTGTATGTTTTTAGGTCCGTCAGTAACACAAAAGTCGCATTTTTAGAACGTTTTTTACTCTTGCATTTTCCTTGGGGTAGCGAAACCGACATATGATATAGCCTTTGTTGGAGCAATATTTATTACCAACATTTTGATATTATATTTCTTTAAATTGATTTTTTACTCCCCGAGATTGTTTAAAGATTGCTCTTTAGTGCGTTTTTATAACTCTTTTTTTGCATTTTAACCCCTTTTAAATTTCGTATTTTATAGCAAATGTTCTTAGTGATCATTTATATCCTATAAGTAATTAACATGCCAAATTTCATGTTTCTGGACCCTTCATTAACACAAAAATTGCATTTTTATAAAATAATAAAGTAAATATACCATTTCGATTTGTGGCATCTACATAAGATCTAGCTTATATTTGAATCGGAGACAATATCTTCATTTTGATACCGTCAATTTTGAAATCGGTTCAGTAGTTCCAGAGATTAGCCCCTACAAACAAAAAAATTTTACCTTTTTATAATATAGGTATAGATATAGATAAAGCATAGCTTAGTGTTTTAGACGTTCCAAAAGTAGTCTTAGTTTTGTGAAACACTAGGTTAGATGAGATATTTTATTGTGTCCTACTGTTGCTCTGACATATCTTGCTGTACTTGGTGCTTATAGCTTTACCAACTTGCTTTCACTTGTCTGTGATCTGGACTAGACCACTCTGTGTCTATGTTAGGTATGATTAAAAAAGTGGTGCAGATATTCTATTATGAAAGTTTTTTGTCTTTATAGATGATCGTTATTTCATTAAAATATAAGTTAAACACATACACAACGTGTAAAACCATTAATAAGAAGTGATTATTTAGTTCAATTGACAAATAAAAAGTCTGGATCAGGTTCAAAAAACAAAGGAAAGAGGCAAGATTTTATGTTACTGTACGATGGCTGACAACATCTTACTTCTTTGTACCACAAAAAGTTAATAGTAAATTTTATATTTTTAATCACGGTAATCTACCGCTTAGGGGAGAGTAGCCGAAATTGGAATAATTCACATATTTTCTAGTGTAACCAACTTTTTTTAAAAATATTTTCAAAATATCAATACACGGGGTCAATCTATTCATCTACTAACTAAAATAATCTTTTAAACAATTTCTTTCTAAAAATCTTCAGTTTTATTTTAATTTAAAAAATTTCTCAAAGTTGTCCAAATTCAGCAACTAGTCGCCTTAGTTGGACTCATCAGTTTCCTAAATTGGACTAAACAGTATTTCGCTGTTTAGTGATTAGAGAATATAAGTAATTTTATCAAAATCAAAGTTTGTGATAAATGAAACAATAAAGCAATACAACAGGAATGAGATATAATGAAATATATGTCTGAAATCAAGAGTAATTCTTTAAAGTTAAAATGTGTTTAAAATATAAATCAAAATTAATCAGAAATTAAGAATGAAATTTATGAGACTGCCAGTTACTTAAATGTCATGCAAAAAGTAGTGCAAAGCTTAAACTTCAATTTCTTTTGTTCATTATTTTTTATTTCAGCGTACACAACATGGAAAAATATATGTAAATATGAACACTAAACCAATTTCCTTATTATTTTTTTCTTACAAACTAAGCAAATCCTATCATCAGTTTTTTTCATTTTTTTAGTTCTTAATCATCACACATTGTTTTATGTTGAAAGGGAAGTTTTCTTTAAGTTATGTTTGTAATTCTTACCTTAACTCATTTTCTTTCGAATTGGATTACGCCATTTTTTAAAAACTTGGTGCTCCAATTTCTCGTGTGTTTTAAGAGCTCATTTTTTGATTTTTTTTTTTCATTTCACAGTTACTTTATGTGGCGAACTTGTTAACGAAGCTGTTTTTGGCTCTGTCCGTACATTGACGTAAATACTTTCGGCAAGATAACATTTCCAACAATTCTTTGGATGTTTGGGAGGGTAGGTTGTAGCTGCAGCCTTCTTGTTTGTCTGTTTACAACTTAATATTTCCTTTCTCTTTCGTATGTTTTTGATGATGGCAAAAAGGGAAATCTTCCAGAAAAAAAAATCTGCTCTCTCTTTACTCTCCATTTCGTGAAATATGATGGAACCATATCAGTATTCAATTAGTCTAATTAAAACTTAGCTAGTCGCTTCAAAATTCAAAATGTGGCTTACTAACATCACTACGCCTAAATAAGATGCTATTCCCCATAGTTTTGTCGTATTTAGGGTAGAAATAGCATCACAGACATTTATATAGTTTAAGACGAAAATTATTCAATAACATTCTTTTAGTTTTAAACTAACTTTTTTTTTTCAGAAATGGAATGATAATCCGTAGTTTATACGCGTAATATACTATTTGCATATTGGCTATTTGTGTTGTATTTACATTAGTTAAAACTAAAATGGACGTCTAAATTACAAAATTTGACAATGAATTTGATACATGCCTATTCATCAAAAAAATTTCATTTGACCGTTAACTTCAGTAACATATATTGCCACATAACAACTGTGAGCGATCTGCAAGACTGCTAAATCAAATAATATTTAACCCGGGAGAACTCGCTGCATGAGATTTTCTTTTTCCATCGTACCTTTTTTAAGACTCTTGTTTAAAACAATTTTCATTTGAATAAAATTTCAAAATGTGATTTCGATAACTTTATCTCTTTTGTGAATGAAAGTACTAAGCCAAACAAAAAAATTGATGTTAAGTGAATGTAAAATAAAAGAAAAGCAATAGGGCACCGTGAGAGAAATTCTCACTAGCGAGTTCTCCCGGGTTATAGGGTGCGATTAACTCACTTAATGTTTTATACGCAAAACATTTTGTACAGGATTAATTCTAATAAAAATTCTCGTGTTCAAATATTTTTAATGAAAGTACTTGGACTAAAATGGAAACAAAATTTCTCTAGTAATTATAGTTAGACAATGAAAATTAAAAATGTCAGCGGTCAGTGAGACTGCTACGAGAACTTAAGGGTTAATTTCCTTGCTCAATATAATGATAATGAAATATAATCGCTTGTAAATATATATAGGACAGTTGCACCATAAAATTTAAATAATAATAACACAATGCTCAGTGGTGCACAAAACAGGAATTTTAATATACATTTGTACAATTAAAATAAATAAAACTTTCAACGTTTCGCGCCGTCTTCTGCGGGCGTCTTCAGGAAAATATGATAATGGAAGGACTACGTTTGCATCTTGATCGAAAGATAATATTTCTACTAAATTAAAATCTAAATGAATTAAAATTTTTAAAAAATGTTGCCAATTACACGTGAGTAAAATTAAAATATTGCAAGGAAATAAAAAATTTTAAGATTTTATGATGTTATGCCATATTTTTGGTATATTGTAGGATAAATTACATGGTTTATTTTCTCGTGCTTTGATTTCGATGGATTCTCTTATTTTACCTTAAACTGGGTTATTGCATGGAACTATGATTTTGGCTTCTTCAAAATTAATATGGCAACCCTTGTTCGCCAAGTCTAAAACATGTGGCAACATTTAAGTGGCAACATTTTTTTTTTTAAATTTAATTCATTTAGATTTTAATTTAGTAGAAATATTATCTCTCGATCAAGATGAAAACGTAGTCCTTCCATTATCATATTTTCCTGAAGACGCCCGCAGAAGACGGCGCAAAACGTTGAAAGTTTTATTTATTTTAATTGTACAAATGTATATTAAAATTCCTGTTTTGTGCACCACTGAGCATTGTGTTATTATTAGTTATAATCGCTTGATTCTTATGATTACATGATTGCTATACGAAATTTATAAGGGTATTAAATAACTTTTTAATGACAGAGATATTGATTTATATCAAAAATCTTATTTTGTTAATAAAAATACAAATTAATATAAGAATATTTTAAATAATTTTAAACATTTTAAACTTTTGTCGGTACAAATCTGCATTTGTGTGGAGTTCACCTTGTTAAAAGCGCATTTTCAAGATAGTTATAACATTGTTAATAAGAGTATTCACTACATATAATTCCAGTTATAAAATGTCACGTGATAAAAATAAGGCTTAAAAACAGATAATTTCTTATAATGTATGTAATAACTCTCTTTAATCAGACCATATTAAACCAAAGAAAGTTCCACTTAGCGTTCTGTTGAGTATTCCAATCCTCTTTTCACTAAAAACCAAATGTTTTCTATATCACTTAGAAAGCATATATAATAACGTACCCATTTAGATTTTCTTTTTTGATCTTATTCTAATTTAAAAGTAGAAAATGTTCATTATAATGAATAAAAAATGGAAACTTAATTAAAATATCAGATAAATAAACGTGTTAAAAAATAGGAGACTTGAGTTGCAACATTCTTTAATCAGATTCGAAATTTAATATACAAACATTATAATGTTTGTAAAATTAACTTACCTAATAGCATTAAAATAAACAAAATTTAAGAATTTTCAAACTATTCAAGATTTTACCATGGTACAGGGTGTTCCAAAAATGATCCATTTCTCTGAAAACACTAATCGATTGATTTCTTTCACAAGTATTTGAATAATTGATCTCCTTGGAAGAAAGAATAGCCATCGTTTTCTGCAATTCGGTGATAAAAAAACATAAAAAGTTGCTTCAAATGCACCATCGAAAATACGGAAAACAGACACAAGTGCCAGTATCAGGTTCTTATTAAACATGGGCTCTTATTGAACAACTAACTCGGTCAGACCACGGCTTGTATTCAGTGTTTGATGTAGCAGCCAAACACATGAAAAGAACCTATTGTTGTACAACTTGACAAAATTTGCGACTGGCTATCTGAGGATATTGCAACCAGTAAATCCACTATCACTCGTATCACATAATCTCCTAACTGTAACTTTTTGGGCGAATGACATCCCCAAAAACACCGAATGTTTTTGCAATCAGAAATGGTGAAGTTCTCTTTAATAAATTTTCAGACAGACTAGCGGTGCGTTTGATAATAAAGAAACGATTGAATAAATTATTTTGAACAATTTGTTACTCTCCGCATAGGAGAGAGTTAGAAAGAAATATTTTTTATCAATTATTTGAAAACAATACAGTTAAAACTTCGACAACACCAGAACTTGCCGAACAAGGGGATGCACAATTATACACTAGCCAAGGCTCATGCGATCACAAGACATTCACATACCAGTGTCCATCCTTAACGAAATCGCTACTAAATGACCACTCACTTGATCCACAGCCAGTGCCTTAAGTCAGCTGACCAGACGATTAATGCATATGGGTCCAATATCCATTTCTTGTGTACCTAAAGCAGAGGCCAAAGCAGTATGTTGGTTTTATAAACTACCAGGATCATCCTTTCCAGGGACACGAGTAGTGACTCACGACAAACACATGGGTGGTTTACGATTCTCCGTAAGTTGATATAGACAGGATTATATCGGCTTTAAAGAAATGTCTTCACCTCCGAAGAGTAAACCACGATTAGAGTTAAACAAAGAGTAAAAAATGACCAGAGAAATAAGAAATGAAAATGAGAAAGTTCACCCAGGTGCCCAGAGTTGCGATGTCCGTGAATATCAATATCTAACGAAGGTATCCGCCTGGGAGGGTCGTCAACAAATTGAAAAAGAACGAATATCTTTTGAATAACCCTGTCAAATCTAATCTAGAAAAAGCGTCCAAACTGAATATTGTGATTAAGTGGCTTTGTGTAATAAACTGTGTTTATTTTCATATTAGTTTTGTGTTTATTTTTATTAAACTGTATTCATTATTTATCATACTTTAAGTGGTTTATTATAATAAATCGTTAATTTTTATGAGGATAGCATATATACTCGTAGAGAAATTAAGATTTTAAAGAAAAATATTCCAAATTTTGCCACGTTTTTTGCTTATAACTAGCAGAGTTCTTAATATAAAAAACTGGTCTTTTCATAAAATATGACAAACAAAATTATACACAAATATCCTCTAATCAGAATTTAAAAATAATAAAAATTCTCTGAAAAATAAACAGATTTACTAAATAGTGCAAGTGCGAATGCAATCAAAATGTAGTGTGAATAATGTGTTAGTTAAAAAATATAGAGCAACGTGTATGAAAGTCTAAAACAGATACGTTGAAAATTCTGAAAATTACCGTCGATAGAATAAGCTCGAAATCCGTTGCTCCCAAAATGAAGAAATAAGATTAGGAACTTTATAAATATAGCAATTAATTAGTTTTAGTATAGCATACATAATATTGCATTACAGTCCCTCATATTTTTGCTTTTTTTTTTTTATAGAAACAGCGTTTTGAGCTTACTCTATCGACGATAATTTTCAGAATTTTCAAGCTATGTTTTTGAGACTTCACAAAAATTGCTCAATACATTTAGCGAACACATTATAAAAAATATATTTTGCTTGCATTCCCGCATGCGCAGGGAAAAATTATTTAGTAAATCTTCTCATTTTCATAAAAATTTTATTATTTTTTTAATTTGGATTACAGGGTTTTATACACAATGTTGTCATATTTTCTGAAAAATACATTTTTTATATTAAAATACCTGCAAATTATAAGAAAACAATCTTGGCAATATTTGGGACTGTTTTTTTTTAAACTTTAATTTATCTACGAGTATACATGATATCATCATAAAAATGAACATAATTTATAACCATATGTCACTTAATCATAATTCACAATTTGACCGCTTTTGTTAAAATAATTATGACTATGTTATCCAAAAGATATTATCTTTTTAATTATTTATGGACCTTTTACGATTTTTGGGAAATATTCTTAGCGGAAGTATGTAAATTATACTATTACGTTTATACAGATGGAGTTTCAGACCAATTCCTCATGTATATTTAAGAATTTAACAAAACGTCTAAAATTGCAAGTGTCCATTCAAATTTGGACATAATGTACACTGCTAATCAGGCCCTCTTATATTTAATTAAAAATTTTAAAGACGGATATTCTTCTTTTTTAATCATTTTGAAACACATTTAAATAACCGGTGAAAGAAAAGCACTATTCGAGAATCATACTAGGATTCCTATTACTTGAGCGCAGAATTAATTAAACACAATATCTGCATTAAAACACATTATTTTAACTTAATATATGAGAATACTATGTAAACGTACTTTAATTAATCTCTGAAAAGACATTTATTTCTTCGCTAATAGATCTCTAGATAAAATAAATCAGCTGAGTTTGTAGAATATTTTAGAATTCTAATTTGGAAACTTGTCGCATTTACTTGAGATTTTTCAGATAAATGAAATACTTGCCGTCGTAGCCCTTGTCGCTCGTAATTTTATTTACTGTACCAAGTTTTTAAAAAAATATAAACAATTTTCGAGACTTTTGACCCCATTTATGACATGTTGTCGATAGATAATGAACGATGCATTGTAATGAGACTTTTTTAAGAAAACACTTGAAATGAAGAGAAATGTTTCTTGATTTCATCATTAACCTTTCGCGGTTATAAGGGCGTATACGCGCCCAGAATACCACTTAATTTGAATTGCGAAATGCCATACTGACACCGGAATTTTTAAATGAAAATTTTAATTTTACAAAGAACGTAAAAAAAAAAAAAAAACATTTATATATTATGAAATAAATTTGTTTTTAAATTCCGGTGTCATTCAATCATTTTAGTATTTTATGAATAGAAGTGCTTTAACCGTCAAAGGGTTAAATTCGGATTATGTTTGAATATATAGAATTCACATACGATTCTTGTGTTAACATTTTAAAAGCAAAAACATCGCCACATTTTGGGATCAACACATTTAGGTACAACGATCTTATATCGAGTTTTTCTATTTTCCCCTTCATCACATTTCGCACAACATGAGATAAATATTTTGTATTATCTTCATAAAATTAACTAAAATGTAGGTTCATGTTGAAATGAACTATCGTGTATTTTTTATGTGCCTGGTTAGGTTTCGACCCTAAGTTCCTTGCTAAATATATATATTTTTTTGTTACACTATGATGTCTCTTTTTTCTTTGTTTACAACTTCTCGTTCTAGAACTACTTTTTTCTTTTCTATTTTCATTACTTTTTCTTTACTTTCTATGGTGTGTACAAGTAAAAATAAATAAAATCATGGAATACTATATGAGAAGTTACCCACTTTGCTTTCAGGTGAGAATTAATTACAGCAAAAAAGGTCATATCTTAAATTTTATAACAGAGACAAAAATCCATATTAAAAGATTGAATAAAATAAACTAAGCCACAAAGATAAAAATACTAAAAAATATTTAAAAATGCAAAAAGTAAACGTTTTCCCAAGCTACCCACAAGGCTTCATCAGTACAGATATCCATTACATAACAAACAGTGGAACAAATAAAGAACGGTTACAGTTAGTTATATTTTAGAAATAGATAATATTCACCAGGGACATCACGAGTTGATGATTCATATGATATGTGAACCAGCCTTCGAGGAGTAATCTACCGTGATAACTGTTACAACCCGATTTTAAAATGCTGGCGTTATGTGTTCCGTTTGAAAACAATGCTGAACAACTTTAGAATTTAAATTACCCTAATTTCCTGCTTATAATCCGCGGATCAAACAATCATTTTTCGACCCAGAAATTTTATTAAATAAAAAATAACTTTTCAGATCGCCGTAAATATTTGCCTTCATTTACGAAATAAAATTTCTGGGTCGAAAAAGAATTGTTTGATCCGCGGATAATAGGCAGGAAATTAGGGTACGACTTTTCAAAGCACCGGTATGTTTCTTCTGGTGAATTTCAAAAGATCTGTCAGTTTCACCAGTGTAAAACTTTCACAATCTCTACAGGGAATGACACAAACAGCACCGGGTAAATTGGACTTATCGTATTGAAATGTATGCGTATTTTAAAAAAAACTAACTTTATTAATTGGCTTAAAAGAAACACCAGCATTGAATGATCTTAAAATGCCAGAAATTTCACAAGAAATACCCTTATAATAAAGGATGTAGATGAAAGAATTAAATTTAGTTCGATGAAAAGGTGGAGGAGTAGAATGCACAAAATCTAAGTATTTAAAAAATTTTTCTTAGCAAGGCAAATAGGGTAGCTATTATTAACCAAATAGTGATAAATTTCACTTTTTTCTTTTTAAAAATCATTACTGGAACTGCAATATCTAATTTCTCTGTAGGCTAAAGTCTTAATAACAGCAATTTTATGGCTGAAGGGACAAACAGAATTGAAATTAGTAAATTGACCAGTAGATGTTGGTTTTCTGTAAAAATTAGTAGAGATAGATTGAGAATTATCAGTTGTTTGTCTATGGATTAGAATATTAAGAAACAGTGATTTTGAATTATTTTCAATTGCTTCTTTCGCTATGAAAAAAAAATATCGTCGACATGACGTCTCCAAAAAAGAATACGCATTTTGAAAAAGAAAAAAGTAAAATTATCACGATTTGTTTAATAATAGTTAACCTGTTGGTCTTGTTAAGAAATTTTTTAAAAATACTTTAGATTTTGTAAGTTCCACTCCCCTTCCTTTTCAACGAACTATACAAAATTCTTTCATCTGCATCCCTTATTATAAGGATAGTTCTGAAAAAATTTCATTTTATGATTACTCAATGTTGGTGTTTCTTTTAAACCAGTTAGTTCTTTTTTAGTAAGCATAAATTTCAATACTGTAAATCTATATTACCCGGTGTTGTCTATGGCATTTCCTGAAAAAATTTTGAAAGGGTGAAATGTATCATTTGGTACCATGTATCCATTGGTCATCACCAATGTATCATTGGTGAAACTGGTAGATCTTTTGAAATTCACCTGAAGGAACATACTGGTGCTCTGAAAAGTGGTAATTTAAATTCTAAAAAAGTCCAGCATTGTCATCAAACGAAATACATTCCGCAATTTGAGAAAGCCAGTATTTTAAAATCGGGTAGTAATAGATATTACAGTAGATTACTCCTCAAAAGCTGGTCCACATATTTGTGATCGCTAACTATAAATGAGGCTCATGCTGTCCCTGGTGAATATTATCTATTTCTAAACAATAACTAACTGTAACTGTTCGTGATTTGTTCCACTGTTTGTTATGCAATGGATATTTGTACGAATGATGAAATGCGAGTAGCTTGACGAAACGTTTAATTTTTGTATTTTTACATGTTTTTTAATATTTTTTATGTAAATTTTAATTTTTTTAATGTATTCAAGTCTGTGTTTTTTTTTTGTTTTATTCAATCTTTTAAAAGTTTTTTAAACTCAGACGGTGAAGGTATATGTATTGCAAAAATCCATATGTTTCTTACTTCAGAAATTATTCAGTTTTTAAATACTTCTATCACTGGTAGCAGATGCAAACAATTTGTTCGATCTTAAACTAACTTAAATTTAGTTTGCCTGATTAATAACCTAATTTTATTCAGCATAATGATAGTATGATATAAGGCAAAACCAAGAGATATAGTTCACAAGGAGAGTCAGTGGAAGGAGTAAAATGAGTGCGCAGTGATTCCAGATAGTTGTACAATAGCCATAGTGGATAATCTACTTAAATATGCAGATTTATTGTTAGGAGCATCTATGAGAAAGCATTGCTTTTTTGTTTTGTTTTCTTACAGTATATGATAATGTTTTCATAACTTTAAATCAGAATGTCAATAGTATAAAATATTTCAAACTTACACGATTTCCTATAAGATACTAGTCTGGACACCAAGAGTTCACTTTAGAAAAGGCCATGTTTAAATAAGTGGCCCCGCAATCTCTCCTACCGAAATTGGAGAATATGCGCATCTGCTACTTAGGAGATGTGCCGTAATGTTCAGTAAATTTGCTTAAATTTCAAATTACACGAAAAACATATGAATGAATCATTTTTTAAATAATTTTTGAAAAACTCCTCATTAAAGAAACTAAATTTTCCAATGGATTAATTTGATAAAATATGCCTTCGCAGATAAAAAGTTTTATTAATAAAGTAATGATACAGTTTTTATTAAATTAATTTCATATAAAAAATTTTGTTAGTAACTTAATACATTTTTTAATAAATTATATATATATATGTATATATATATGAACATATACATTTGATCATTTGTGAACAATTAATTTGCTTATAAATTAAATTTGTTATGTAAGGATAAATTTCCTAATAAATGAATTATTTATTTTTGCTTATAAGTTAGCATGAAAAGTTAGATTTTTCTCGTTTATACAAAGCTATCCTAAGTTAACTGTCGGGAAAGCTCAGAATATTAGCTGAGATGGAGTAGAAAGGTTAAAAAAAGAAGTTCTTCCGGCAGTACCGGGAGGAAGAGGTAGCTTTCATATACTTTACTTATTTATTTATTTATTTATTTTAAATTAAATTATATTATTCAAATATACGAAGCTCAAATTATTGGAACCTGATTATAAAGGACTGAATACTAGTTTTTTTGTCAATACTGAATATTAATGGGAAATTTTTAAAATTAGTCATCTTTCATTCAAGCTGTTTTTATTTTAAGCGATTTATAAGTTCGCCAAATTCCACGATATCATGACGTGTATGCAATTTTAAAACAACTTGATGGATAAAACAAACCATTGAGCTTGGTGTAAATCTTAATTCGTGTGCACATGCACACTCACATCGAAATCGATTAATATCTACGAGTGCTGTCACGGGCAAATTGATTTTTTTTTTAAATGTCGCCCAAATTATATATTCAAATTGCTATATCTCAGGCGTTTTTTAAAAGGTAAAAACAAAACAAAAAATACTGCTGAATTCATGTATTAAGTTGAGACACTTCAAAAAGAACTTTTTTTTAATTTCTAATTTTTTGTTTGTACATCATTATACATTTAAAAGATTTTTGACAAACTTAAATGGCCGCCCTTTTGTAGCAACATGGCGAATGAAGCTGGCCTATGAGCTCTGTCAAGGCATTGGTATGTACTATGTACACACAGAGTTATGTCCAAATTAGTTTATAAATGTGCGTATTATAGCATGACAAATTTCAGACCGATTCAAAATGTCAACCGCAGTGGACACTGAAAGTGCTATAGCTCAGCATTTTTTCTAGCTGTAGATGAAACAAAAAATGCTCTGGAATCTTTATATCAATCTCAAACACAAAAAAAAAATCATTTTCAAATTTTGACTCTTTTGTACTATTTTATAATTTAATTTAAAAAATTTAATATTCCGCTATTTTGAAACAAGATGGTGGATAGAACTAGCCAATGAACTCGGTCTAGGCATCGGCATGTTATTTGTACATATCAAGTTACATCCAAATCGGTTTATAAATACGCGTGTTATCACATGAAGAAAATCAGATAATTTTAAAATGTGAACAACACTAGAAATTTAAAGTACTATAATTCAGCCATTTTTAAAGATATAGACAAAATAAAAAGTGTTATGGAATCTTTGTTTTAAGTTCTAACACATAAAAGAAAAATATTTTTTAACTTTTAATTTTTTCGCATTTAATTTTAAATTTTATATATTTTTTTAATTTTCAATGGCCGCCATTTTGAAACAAGATGGCGGAGGATGCTGGTTAACTAACTTGGTCGAGACATTTGTATATACTATGTACATGCCAAGTTTCATTGAAATCAGTTCATAAATACGATAGTTACAGCATGACAAATATCAGATATATATATATATATATATATATATATATATATATATATGGGTGATTCTCAAAATAGGGGACTATTTCAAAAATGAAATCTTAAAAAAATTACTGTTAGCAAAATTTCTTAAAAATTGGGTGTTGTTAATATAGTATTAGGTATACTTTCCATGTAGTCAGCAGAGCTAAATATTTAAAAATTAACTTAAAAAAATAATTAGTATTTTTTGAGCCATGCTAATGACAAAACAAATTGCATGGAATAAATATATTATGAAATTTTTATTTTCTTCCTGTTTAAATATTTTTTTTCTATATTTATTAGTCTTCCTTTTCAGCAAATGGTTTCCATTTTTACATATATACATATAAGGAGAATAAAAACATTACCAAAGAGCAAACTTTGTTACATGAGCAACATTCTGACACTAACAATGTAAGAAGCTGTCTTAGTGATTTTTCTACAGATTTAATGCATATTTTAGGGATAATAAATGTAATACTTAAATTTATACGTAAAATTAAACTTTATAAAGGATACAATATAAGCACTGGTTACATTTATGCACATAGGAGTCTTTAGCATGGACAGAAAAACCATACTAATGACACTCATATCTGTCCATGCTAATGACAAATTTTAATTTAAATAAGTTTTTGAGCCATAATATAATCACAATGCAATATTCCTTTCTGGGGTTTTTTAAAACACCAAAGTTCTATGCAAATAAATAAAATAAAAATTTTAACTATAAAATAAACATGAAAATTATTATCCATTCTAATGACATACAATTGATGTACGCCCCTAATATTCAACTTCTATTCTTAAAATACAACACATGCTTCTATTTTCTGGCTGGGATAAAATGGCTACTTGTTGCCATGGAGAAACTTTATATTTTCAAACTATTGTCATATGTGAAAAGGTAATTTTGATTAATAACCAGCTGTTATAGTATGACCTTGTTTTGAAAATCGAATATGGAGGACAAACTTTAATTCTTTTTTTATATACTATAATTTTATTTTAAAAAAGAAATTTATTGGATAAATCTTCTCCTTGATTAATATAAATAAAGAATAACATTTGTTTATTTTATAAACATGATATTAACTCTTGAAAAATGCTAGTATACACAAGGCACAGCTGCTGTGGACATCCATGCTAATGACATTTTGAATCTTTATTCTGTAATTTTAAGGTGTTTTTAACTAAAAAGTGAGTAATTCTTGAGTGCAAATAATGAATAATATTAAGAAAAACATATCTAAATATAAAAACATGACAGAAAACCTCTCAATTTTTTTTTGTATGCCGAAAGACATAAATTGTCCCCTATTTTGAGAATCACCCATATATGTATCAACATTTAAACGGAGAGTGGTTTTGGGATCTAGGGGTCATGATCGGTGAAAATATACCAAAAATTTCCGGAAGTGCTTTAAGGCTGCAATAGGTAGCTTTTTACTTTTTGTAATGAAAGCTACCTAAAACTGAAGGGAAGAAATTGAAGGCCAATGTGAATAAGAGCACTGAATGTCTAGAATTATACCAGAAAACATATACTAACATAAACGTATATAATATCATATTTACAATAAAAATAAAATTCCAAATTTTTTTTAAATAATAGAAAATTTAAAGTTTTATATTTTTGCTTTAAGATTTTCATACTGAGGACTAACATACTTTTTAATATATAAAATAATTAAATAAACATAATGATCTAGCTTAAAAAATTGTGTTTGTGTGTTAATTAAGAACGAGTAAAATACGGATTATTTACACGATGGACTTTTTCTTTAAGATTTTATAATTCAAGGTACACTGTATTACTTTAGATGTAAATTTCAGTTCTACAAGATTTGACTTATATAAAGAGGCTTTTTTTTCTATTTTTCTAAATTTCATTTTTTTAAAGTTTTATAAATAAAAAAAAATCAGTTTTCTTGACTTTATTTTTTATATATTTGATTTGTCATAGATTTTATTTCAGGAAATTTCATTTGTAAATTCAAATAAGGATAATATATCTTTTCTTATCATATGTACTTTAGGGAGGATAAAGTTCGTGATATTTCAAATTTGTTCCATAGCTATAAATTTCAAGAAACAGTAAAAGTTTATATCTACTTTTTCAAAGAAGCTGTTATTTTATAGGTACTACAGTTTTATATACGTGTAGTGGACGTTTAAATGCACACATTTTAAAGGTGTTGTTTTAGGAAATCGCATAGTGTGTGCCCGGATTATATTAAATGTATCCCTCGAGTCAAACAGATCTTTTTTCTTTTTAAACTGAAGCCAGAAAATGTTTGGTTTGTATATTTTCGTATAAATTTATCTTTTCCATTACTTAGTTTATTTTTTACTCCAGAGGAACGTATTTTAAAAAAAATGTTTGAATGGCATTTTGTATATTTTTCCTTATAAAGCTTGTTCATCAGTTTTTATATGTTAGTATTACCTTACTTCGCTAGTCATGCAAAACAGAGATAATTTTTATCATTTAAATCATGATATAAATCTTTTAAAACTTAATTTCTACACTTACTGTTTTGTATTAAAATTTGATCTACCTATATTAACATTTCGGATAGTAGAAAATAGCCGAAATTAAAGTGATTAGTATATTTAAATTTTATAAAATGATTTAACTTTTCAAATGCATTGATTCTAAAGTTAAAAACTGTCTTTGTAACAAGAAGAATAATTCGTTGAAATATTATAGTGTAATATGAAATTTAGCGTTGAAACAAATATCACCATTGTTTAGAGTAGGTACTTTTTTTTTAATTAAGAAAAAATACCTTAAGCTTCAATGCAAACGTATTAAGGCAAAATTGAACATTTTGTATAGTATTTCCAAGTAGACAAAAAGTGGGAATAAGAGTCATTATAGTACAAAATCTTTAGGATAACATTCTTTGAGATAAAGAAATAAATTATTGGGTGAATTGACGTTGTCATACAAGGCGAGATATACAGGGTGATTCTAATTTTTTTTTAACAATAAAAGAGGGGTGATACTACACATCAAGACAAACAATATTAAGTAGGAGACCAAAGGTACGAAACGTTTTCCAAAGGAGATAGCCGCCATTAAAATTTAGGGACCAAAATTTCAAATAAACATAGAAAACGGAAAAATCGATCGATTGATTTGCGGTTTTCACTAAAATTATTCTTCATGTCGGCATTTTCTTGAAATTAAAGTATAAAGATAAATTTAAAAAAATGCAGATAGAGGGCGCTTTAGACTTTGGAGTAACGAACAACTATTTTTTGCCGGTATTTTTTGCATCTCATTAAACGTTTTCGTAAGCTTAGACTCAAACTTAAATTTTAAGCTCAAAATCTGAAGTTTGGCGTGGTTTTAAGTAGCACAAACTGGGCTGTGTTCAGAGGGTTCAAATTTCAAATGATTATAAAAAACGGAAAAATTGGTCGATTGATTTGCGGTTTTCACAAAACTATTCTTTATGTAGGTATTTTCGTGAAAATAAATTATAAAGATAAATTTCAAAAAATGCCGATAGAGGGCGCTTTAGACTTTGGAGTAAAGAATGACTCTTTTTTGGCGTTATTTTTTGCATCTTATTAAACGCTTTCGTAAGCTCAGACTTAAACTTAAATTTTGAGCTCAAAATCTGAATAGTTGGGAGTGGTTAAGTAGACAAATTGAACTATGTTTAGAGGGTTCAAATTTCAAATAATTATAGAAAACGGAAAAATTGATCGATTCGTTTGCGGTTTTCGCTAAAAATAATTTTTAAATCAGCATTTTCTTGAAATAAAATTTTAAAGATAAATTTCACAAAATGCCGATAGAGGGCGCTTTACACTTTGGAGTAGCGTACAAATATTTTTAACCGTTATTTTTTTAATCTCATTAAATGCTTTCAAATGCATAGACTTAAATTTTGGGCTCAAATTCTGAATCGTTAGGAGTTTTTAAGTAGCAAAAAACTGAATTGTGCTCGAGGAGAAGCGAGGGTTAAATTTCAACTCCGGAACACACAGTTTGCGCTTCAAAAACCCTCCCAACGATTCAGAATTTGAGCTCAAATTTTAAGTTTAAATCTAAGCTTCCGAAAACATTTAACAAGCTTTGCAAGCAATTAATTAGAACCATAAAATAATGATTAAAATTAATTGTTGGTTACTCTGAACTTTAAGGCGCCCTCTAACGGGGATTTTTGAAATTTATCTTTAAAATTTATTTTGAAGAAGATACTGACTTAAAGAACAGTTTTATTTTAAACTGCAAACAAATCAACCAATTTTTCCATTTTCTATAATTATTTTAAATTTGAACCTCCCTTCCCCCCTTTAACGCAGTTCAGTTTATGCTACTTAACCACTCCCTACTATTCAGATTTTGAGCTCAAAATTTAAGTTTAAATCTAAGTTACCGAACACATTTAATGAGATGCAAAAAATAACGGCAAAAAATAGTTGTTCGTTACTCCAAAGTCTAAAGCGCCCTCTATAGACATTTTTTGAAATTTATCTTTATAATTTATTTTCACGAAAATACCTACATAAAGAATAGTTTTAGTGAAAACCGCAAATCAATCGAGCAATTTTTCCGTTTTTTATAATCATTTGAAATTTGAACCCTCTGAACACAGCGCAGTTTGTGCTACTTAAAATCACTCCCAACTTCAGATTTTAAGCTCAAAATTTAAGATCGAGTCTAAGCTTACGAAAAAATTTAATGAAATGCAAAAAATAGTTGTCCGTTACTCCAAAGTCTAAAGCGCCCTCTATCTGCATTTTTTGAAAATTATCTTTATAATTTAATTTCAAACAAATTCCGACATAAAGAATAATTTTAGTGAAAACCGCAAATCAATCGACCTATTTTTCCGTTTTTTATGTTTATTTTAAATTTTGGTCCCTAAACTTTAATGGCGGCTATCTCTTTTGGAAAACGTTTGGGACCCTTGGTCTCCTATTTAATATTTGTTGTCTTGATGTGTACTATCACTCCTCTTTTATTGTAAAAAAAATTTAGAATCACCCTGTATAATGATATTGACAGAAATGTGATAGGAAAAGTCTTTTACAAAATTTGCGAGTCTGTTATTTAGAAAATGTTTAGGAAAGAAATATCTCCGGGAAAGTATTTGTTTCTGAGTTTTCCGATAGGTCCTTATAGAAAATGATTTAAAAAAAAAAAACAAAAGTTTTGAGAATTATATGCAAGTGCACGATTACATTCAATTTTGAAAGCATTTTGGTTATATGTGGGAAATGTTCAAAAGTATCGCGCAGGAAAATGGTTATATAAAGGGATAATTGTTGCAAACGGGTTTTAAGGAAAAATTACATAATGTCCAGCAGAAGAATAAAACTGTCTCAGATTTTAAATATTTATAAATGATATTTTAAAATATAACTGTTTTTATCTTATTTAAATCCGTTTTAGTATTTATTTTCTTATCCAATATGCTTACAAGAAGAAGAATTTATGGCGCATTTTCTTAAGGCTGTTCTGCTGAACAAGCGCAAAAAGTTCTGACACACTTACAACTTCATTTTTTAACGGAAAGATAGGAAATTGCAAAACCTGACTATGAAAGAAATATGGAATCGAACTGAATTTTCTATTTTTTTAGAATAAATTACCTAATGAGTCATAAGCGATTTCGATTACGTGCGAAACACGTTTTTCAACAAAGTTCGAGTGGTTATTCTTTCGCACAAAATTTATATTCGAAAAGCCTATTTTGATAATATTTTCTGAAAAAAAATTATTGTGTTTGCAAAAAATCAGGAAAAAGTGTGTGATTATATAGTATATGAAAAGCGATACTTGCTTATTTCATGCATTTCCGAAAATAAATAAATTAAAACTTAAGTCTTAAATTCACCCTTTTTTAAAAAACAGCCGCAATTAAAATGTGTTATAACATAGCTATCAACTTTTACGCCTTCATAGTGTCGCTAAAATTCGATAGAATAGCATTTTTCTTATTTAATTGCGGATTTCCGCGATTAAATAAGCAAAAATTTTCGATTAAATTTTAGTTTACAGTAGTTTAGTTCTCCAGTTACAGTAGCATTTTACTGAAAAAAAAAGTCCAATTTACTAGCATTTTATTCTCGGGAAATTAATTATGTTAAAATATTTATTACTTGAATCTTGTAATTTTCAAAGGTGTTCGAAAGCTCTCATCTTTATTTATTGCTAAAAAATTTATAATAAATAATTTAGTAGTTTCTTTCTATATATTCAAAATCTGTCTATGGAATAACACCAAAATTTCATATAAGCAGTGTGTTTTCTCTTGTTTGTGTGTTCTGTAGAGCGTAAGAAATATTTAAGTTACATAAAATTCTTCAGTCATAGTTGTAGGAAATTAAACCGATAATCGTCCTTTCCGATTTACTAGGGGCGTTCAAATAAAAAGTTACGAAACGCTCTAACTACCAAACCTATTGAAATTTGAATACGCCGTTTTGGAATAAAATAGTGAGACATCTGGTGATGCAATTGGAGTAGACGGCGTAGTTGTGTGCCTGAAAAGTGGAAGACGCAGCAAGTGAGGATAGCATGACTTTCCCCTTCAAAATCCGATGATTAAAGAGCATATAGATCTGATCAAAGTCTGATGCAGCGCAAAATCTGATAACACTTCGCTGTTCTCCAATCATAAGATTTTGCAATGGGAAAGCCATGATGTCCTCACCGGCACTGCCACGTCAATTGGATAACCATCGCTAGCTGTCTGCTTCCCTTTCCCTTCATGCATTGTCACCTACGCATGCTCACAACTACGACTGATATTCCAATCTTATCTCTCGATATCTCACTACATTATTCCAAAGTGGCATATTCAAATTTCAACCGGTTTGAAAGATAGTGTGTTTCGTACTTTTTCATTTGAACACCTTGGTAAATATATATACGAGCAGGGTGGATTAAAATAATGCTCAAAATTTATTTTTATAATTCATTAAATATAATAAATATAATGCTGAAATAAGTGACATGATTATAAAGTTTATAATTTATTTCGTAGAAAATAATTTATTGAAATTTTCGTTAGTACATAAAGCCGTGTTGCCTCGCATCTTGAAAAGATGCAGAGGCTGGGTAAAAAGTAAATTAATTTTTGCTGGTTCATTCTCTTTTTCTATCAAAATACTAAAATAAGTTTGAATCTCATGATTTGGTTATATCTTGACTAAAAGTTGTAGTACATTTGAAAATAGCTGAAGACAACATTTATGAGATTTCTGACACATTTTATTTTATATTTATTATAATTAAAGAAGTATTGAATATTGGGCATCATTTTAGAAGTATACATTGTCTAAAGTAAATGCTTATTCATTTTTTCCTCTTTTCCAGTACACAGAGTGTCCATTGACAACTGTGTTCACTGGCTAATTCCTAAAGAGTTTGTCAGACTTATAGTTTCAATTACAAAAATGTTTTCGATGATGTAAAGAAATATTTAAAAAATGATTTACTCTAATAATTTTTTGTTAAATAACGAAATTTAAATCGTTATACGCTGCTCTGATCATATAAGTAGTACTTAGTAAAATTTTTCCTGCTACACTGACAAGTAATATAAAGAAAAGACCGGATATTCTATGATTTAAATAAACCGATTAACAGCAGTTTAAAGCTCGAACATACGTTCTACTGCAAATTAGGAGTCATTCACAAATTTAGTAGAAATATAATTTTGTCAGATATATTTAAAAATGATTTAAAGTAAATTTAACATTGCAATATAAATTTGGAATCTTTTAATCTTTTGACATATTAAATCAAAATTTAAAAATTTTAATGAATATACTAGAAAAAAAATCAAAACTTGTTAAATAAAATGATGAATCTTAACAGCCTCCACTCTTTACAAAATTATACATATTTTTAAATGTTTATAGATTACATTAGCCTACAAAAATTAGGTTATGTCAAGTTTCATTATTGATTCCTATGTATTCTGTACCACTGAATCCAAAATTGACCTTTATTTTTTACCACCACGTAATGTGCTTTGCAAATCGTAAATTTTAAAGTTGAAAAAACAAAAAATAGCGATAATTTGATAGTATGAAATAGATGTGATTCTTGGGTTTTAACTTTTGATAATAGATTTTTTATTTATTTTTAATCGCTTAATCCGAAAATAACCTTTCTTTATAACCCGTAACTACTGTTAGCGGTCTCAGAGACCGCTTAATTTTTCAAGTTTCACAGTTTAACTCGTAATTTTTGGTTTAACTATAGATACTGGTCAAATTTTGTTTGAATAGATGAATTTTATTTATAACAGTCTGGTATATAAAGTTTAATACTTAAATAGTATTGTTTAGAGTTCATGTAACATTTTATTTAACTTTAAATTAAGCTGTCTGACAGATCGCTCACAGGTTTTGTGTCACAATTTTTGTCACAGCAGTTAAGGGCTAATCATCTATTCAGGATTTTCCAAAATTGTAAATATCAAATTTAAAATTAAACTTCCTCCCCCCCCCCGTCACTGGACTCCAACTGTTTATGTGTAAAAATCCCAGTATAAGTGAAAAAATTTAATAAGGTTAGTGAATAAAATTAAAACAGTTTTACATAGTATTACACCCAGAAAAAGTAAGTCATTAAAACTAAAAAACATGTTTTATTGAGTGCCTTTTGGTTGTTTTAAGCGAATTTTTTAGTTGAAGTAAAAAATCAATAAAGTTAAAGTAATATAAAGTATATTATGGTATGGGATTCGATGTCTTGGCGTGGTCTTGGGCCACTTTTTATTCTGCATGGGAGAATCCAATCCGATCACAATCTAAACATTCTCGGGGATCATGTCCATCCTTTTGTTCAGACTGTATTCCCTGGAGATAGATCGCTTTTTCAAGACGACAATACTCCTATGCACACTGCTTGGTGCGTTCAAGCTTTGTTCCAAAAGCATGACGGCCTACCTCAGTCTCTGGATTTGAATATTATTGAACATTTATGAAAATATTTGGAGTCCAAAATTCATTCCTGATTTTCTCCTCCATTCAAACTTTTGGAATTATACACCGTTCTGCCAGAGGAATGGCTTAATATACCTTTAAATATTTTCTATGACTTTTATGCACCTATCCCACTTTGCATTATATCTGTATTTCATTCAAAGAGCAGTTCAACCCCCTGTTAATAAAGTTTTTCCATTATTTCACAGGTGTTCCTATTATTTTGTCCCCCATCTGTAATATGATGCTACGTTTGTACAATTATGATTGTTAGGCAACAATTTAATTCCAAGTGTTTAAACCTTGTGAAAAAAGCACTCCATGCCTTGGAAATAAGGCAAGTTTAAATTTTTGCATTTCGATCTAATATTTTTTAAATTTCATTTTATTATATAGCTGACAATACCTTGAATTTTTACGAATCCAAAAATTCATTGGCGAACGGAAACTCCTTACATAGTGAATGTCGTGTAGTTTACTTTGACGGCATTTGTTTTAATTTGAAAGTAGTAAAGTAAATTTGTAATTATAAAGCAAAATATTGCAGATTGGGTAAAAGTACGCATCCGTCTTGGAGCAAAGATATTGGTAATTCACAATTTTAAGATGCAAACCCTTCCACAATTATGATGTGGAAAGCGATATATTTTTTCTGAGTTGTTTTTGTATAAAATATGATAACTATTTAACTAATATAATCTTGTTAACTATATTTTACTTTTTTCTAGTTACGTTTTTTATAAATTATAGAACGTAGGTATCTCCTTTTAAAATGAAATGGCCTTATTTAATGAAACGCTTTTAAATCTTAACTGAACTCATAATTAATGTTAACGGTCACAAAGACCACTGCTAAATTTTGTTTTCATAGTTTAACTTGTAATTTTCTGTTAAATTAGTGTTGTCATAGTTTAAGTTTGGTTGGTTTGGAAACTCAGTATTACCACTAGAGACTTTTAAGTGAGGGAATTTTCATATTAATACGCTTTTACACAAAGTTTAGAACAGGAATAATATCTAACAAGTGAGTAAACACTTTTATTCATTCTACAATCAAGCGGTCTTCGAGACCGTCTGCATTATTTATGGAATATTTTTGTTGCTTCAGTTAGAGCTTAACTACCATTTACGATCTCACCAAACGGTATTTTTTTCGTTTTTTTCCATGGTTCAACTTTTAGTTTTCAATTTAACTATAAATACTAGGGAAATTTAACAATGCTTTTACGTAATTTATTAATTATAAGAGGAATGGGGCGAAAATATGCACTGCGTATCATTGACCACGCACGGCATATTTTTCTTCCCAAGCACGTTCGTCGTTCCAAGCCCAAGCTCGCACTCTGATTGGTTGTTGCTCTCGGCACTGTTTTCATGTAACTTGGCGATAGGCGAAAAATACTTCGCTCGTAAGTGAACGAGTAAACCTAAAACCTAACCTACTCATTCTTATTCTTCCTTCATTCCTATCCTCCTGGTCTTGTGCTCTTGTATGTAAAAACTTTTAAAGAGTAACAGCTTTCAGTAAGACACATTCCATCCAATCAAATGCTGCAAGAGAAAAGTTACTTTGTACTCGGTTCGGAAGGAAATCAAATTCGACGGACGGAAGCATCTATCGCTACGCCAAGTATGATTATCGCCAAGTTACATGAAAACAGTGCCGAGAGCAAGAACCAATCAGAGTGCGAGCTTGGGCTTGGAACGACGAAGGTGCTTGGGAAATAAAATACGCATATATTATCCCAACCGATTGGTGAAAAATATGCAGAGCAATATTTTTTTAAAATTGTAATTTTTCATGAAAATATATGACAGAATATCGGTTGATGGTGGTTCGTGACTAAGATACAAATATAACATTTTAATCATTCGTCACATAAATTTAGACCAATGTGTTCGTTAAAAATTAAAATTTATGTAAAGTGCGTATCTTTGCCCCCATCTACTTTCCACACTTTTTTTACTCTTAGTTTTCTTGCAGCGTTATGTAAGTGGAGTGTTCATAAAATCCCATTCAAACATTCAGTCAACAATAATTTCATTTAACATATTTTGGTATGAGAAGTAAAGAATAATCTCGTCAAATATTTTTGTAAAATGTAGCACACTGTCTAAATAATACATAGAAAAGTTGATTAACTATGTGAAAGAAATACAAAATTTAACCTTTTTAAAAATACGCCATCTAATATTTTTAAACCAGTGTTAGAAAATTTTATTTTTTTATGCTCAAAGAATCAATTTAAATCGAAGCAAAAATTCTTCTCTGAAACACTTCAAGTTTTATTGTATCTTGAACCACGCTTTGTGTGTGATTATTCGGTAAAAAATAATTAGCTTTTTATATTCTTTGTGAAATAACTGAAAAACTAAGTTTTTTACATAGTCGAAAATTGTATTTTTTCGTGAATAATGATTTGTTACTTGAAAAAAGGATTACAGGAACTATTCAGATATTTAATTTTTCAACTAAATATGAATTTTCAGAAATAGTACCTTATTTTCAATTTTTCGTTTTGTAAACTTTTGAATTTTCATAAACAGAGTTTTAATGATGAAACTTTTTTAAAATCAAGTTTATTAAGAATTGAGTTAATTTTGTAAACATAATTGCAAATACTTGATGTAACTAATAATTTCGAATTTCTCATATGATTTTCTTTTTATTTTAGGTTCCTTTTTTGCAAATAAACATAAAGTAATCAATTCGTATATACATATGAGGACGTGATTTTCAAAACTCGCCTTATCCAGAATTTAAACAACAATCTACTCTGTAATCCTGGATAGGAAAAATACCACAATCTGAAAAAAAAGCTTTGTGTATTTTTGGGCATTGGAAAGTCTTGGGTTACAATGAAACCATCCGGAGATTTTTTTTTTTTTTTTCCAAAACTCGATTTTCTAAAACAGACGTGTTTTAGAACTCACGTTCTCAAACTTACATACAGACTATGTGGCCAAAAGTGACCGGCCACTTGCGATTTTAGACTAATTTTATACGAGGAATTATCCTGAAACTTCAGGTGTATTAACATAATATTAAAATAATATTGCCGTAAATATGTTTTTCTTCAAAACCCATCGAAATCGTCAACAAGTTGAAAGAGAGTGGATACTTTTTTGATAGCACTGTCAAAATTTAAGTAGCATTCTCGTTCAAACTATATATTATGATTAAGTACCTTACTGTAATAAACCGTGTTCATTTTTATGAGAACACCATATACATGGAAGAAAATTTAAACTTTTTACAAAAACAGTCCCATATTTTGCTAAGTTTTTTTTTATTATAATTTACAGAGTTCTTAATATAAAAAAAGCAATTAAATTTCATAGATAAATTATTTTGTGAGATTTCTAAAGATAGAGTAGGCTTTTAGGAGTCTTGGGTCCCTCAAAAGCGGTTATTGTATATTTTCATTCGTGATTATAGTGAGGGGGGGGCATTTACGTAAATTAAGAAACATCTTTTTTACAGTGCAAAAAATCGTTTGCGATGTTCTTTAATAATGATATTTTATTTTAAAAGAATGGAATCAATTTACAAAGTTTTTGTTTAGTACAAGATGCTTACTGTTAGAGTGTACACTGTATAATGTGCATATTTCGTTTTCTGTGGACTCACAAAAACAAATTACACTACTTTCTATGAGCGATAATTGCTAAAGTCTATCTTTATTTGAGGTAAACATTTTTATGTATCAAAATTATTATTTTTGCATATAAACTGTTGAGTTTAAATTATATAGATCACATACAGAGATTATCGAAAGAACTTGAGCAAATTTCCTGTTATTTATGGAAATTGCTGAATGGCATTTTCAAATGTTTTATGCGTTCCCTGATTCAATAAAAGTTTAGCATACGTTGCAGTATTATATATAAATCTGTATATTATACGTAGAATTTCACAAAAAAACAGAATACATTTCCAGATAATTATGGTGATTGCTGAAATTTGATTTTACCATGTGTTTAATTGAACATTGATGTTTTATTGCCTTTTATGTCCTGTTCTGAATGTGCTGTAAAATCTTTCACGATCTATGTTTAACACACGCGTTTCTTTTTGCGTGCGTTCATAATTATGTAAATACGTAGTACTATATATTTTAAAAACTTCGTTATAGTTCGAACGCACTTCATTTGCAACGTTTGAGATGCCAGTTCCGACTTGTTTTGAAAGTTTTTCTTAACCACGTTTTCAGATATTGTTCTTCGACATTACAATCTTCAACGTAACTTCTTTCGAGAGCGGCTGATGATTTAAAAATAAATATTTGGTATCTTAAGAGCCCACACTAGTCACTCAAAAAGACCCGGATAATAATGTTAAGTCTTTGAGGGAGTTATTTTTAAATACCTCGATGAAATTTTAATATTTTTGCACGATTTCTTTTTGCATGGTGCAGCTGAGCACGATCTACAGCCGGGCTAGTTTATACTTTTTCGATTCTGGTTTCAGATTTTTTAAAAGAAATACTTTAATTTTCGGAACCGATTGAAACTGGTTCTGAAATTGATACTACCATAATGTAAATAAACTATATTTAACCAAAATCGAAAAAGTAAAAACTAGCCTGGCTGCAGATCGTCCTCAGATATCCTATGAAAATAATTATGTAAAAACATTAAAATTTGAGCAGCATATCTGAAAATAACTCTCAAATAGACTTTACATTATGATGCGGGTCTTTTTGAGCAACTCGAGTGGCATCTTAAGTAGAGGAAAAATTTTGGTGTGCTTTCATAGTAAAAATAATTGTTTCCCTGCTCTTCAGACAGAAGTACGTTGACACAAACATTGTTTACAACTACCTCGTAATAATAAAATGTAATGGGGTATTGTAAAAAGCATCGTGGATAAAAACAAAAATATGAAGTTTATTTTATTTATTTTATTTAACATACATCTGACGTGAGTGCTTGACATGATAGTCTGCTTATAAGTCATCGTTATATATAAGGACAAGTTAGCACAATGGAATTTTACAAACGAGAGAAATACAACTGGTAGATCTACACACCTTGTATGTAAATGGAGCCAGCGGGAACTGAATCAACAGCCTCCTACTCAAGAAATTAGCGGCGTGATGCCAATACGAAGTTATAAACTTGACGAAGCATTGACAAATAAATTCATAGCCGCTAATATTTCTGCTCATTTTTTATCGTCGTTTATGATTGGAAAAACTATAAACTAGAATTCCTATTTAATTACCGAAAATTTTGGATGAAATAATTCAATTTTTTCTGTTTTTAAAATGGTTTCAAGAAAAAATTGTAAGAAGTGTCAGCTATGAATATATCACTGACGATAATAAATAAAAAAATGATTTACGTTTATATCCATCCAGCATTAAGCAAAAATGACAAATTTCATTTTGCATGCAGCAACATTTATAACCTTACCAAATCCTTTTGAAAACGACGCTTCAATTGAAGCAGAAATAATGTGGCAACTTTAAACATTTCTTCTGGGTTATGGCGAGCGATACGATGTCTATTAAATGTGAAAATGTCCTGGTAAGCACTGGTACAGATTATTTACTATAATTACTCCAATTGCATACAATTCAAAATGTCCACGAAATTATGTTTCAGTGTTGAAAATAAATGTTTCAAAGGTGGAAATCTATATAAATGCATCGTTTGCTGCGATATATATTTTTGAAAACAGCAAATTAAGAGACAGAATGATATTTAAATAATATAAATTTAATACAAGAATAATAGAATCTAAAGCAACAAATTTTCGAATACATTTGTCATTTTTGGGACAAATATTTATTACTAAAGCACTTTATGCAACAATTCTAAGATATACAAATTTATTATAAATGAATATCCCAATTTTAGAGAGCTATTAAATGAAAACAAAACAGTAAAGCCACATTGTTACTTGGAAATGAAAAATAACAGTTGAAAGTTTAACTCAACAGTTAAAAGTATTCAATGTGAATCCTTCCATAAACAGGAACAATATCAAAGTTGCACGATAATTAATCCCTTACTATTTTTTGTCTGTCGTATGTGACTCTATGAATGGCTGTAGATATTCATGTCCTAAGTTTTTCAACATTAGTCTGTAGCGGTTGAAAAAAATCCCTGTCAGCTTGTTCTACAGGCCCAAGTAGATTTCGAAGTTAAGTACTCATTTCAACAATAAAAAATAAAATATAATTAGAGATAAACACAGCTTAACCCAGAAGAACTCGCTATGAGAATTTTTCTCACGGTGCCCAATACTTTTCTTTTACTTTACAGTCATTTAATACAATTTTTTTTTGTTTGGCTTAGTACTTTTATTCAAAAAAGAGGTAAAGTAATCGAAATCACATTTTGAAATTTTATTAAAATGAAAAATGGTCTTAAAAATAGTCTTAAAAAGGGTACGATGGAGAAAGAAAATCTCACGCGCGGGAGTTCTCGCGGGATAAAAATTTTATCTGGCTGCTTTTGAAGAATATTTAATTTCACTTTCCTGTGAAAGCTGTTTTTTATCAGAATCATCTTAAGCGAATAGACTTAAAATGCCCACTTTGATAGAATTTTTTGAAATATATTGTGATTTTATAAAAAAAATCGACCAATGCGGCACATTATACAGTTGGCAAAAAAAGTATTTGTACACTCTAAAATTTTTAATTTTTAACTAAATAAAAACAGATATTTTGTCAAAAATAGTTTTAATACAGTCTGTTTATCGTGCGTTTTAAATTACACAACAGAAAATTTCGATAAAGATGTAAAATAATTTTCTAATAGGAAAAGTTTAAAAATTTCTTGCAAAAAAAGTATTTGTACATTTCTCCATCCTGATATGTACTGTGTTTTATAGTGTTTATGGTTCAAAGGACTACTTTTACAGAAGCTGTTAATAATTTTTAAGTTCATATTATATTTGTCTGACATTTAATTTAATTTGCTGTTGAAGTAATTGTGTATAGAACCTAATACTAGAGAGGCACCTCTAGATATATGAAATCCTATGATTGAGCATAATAAAAATTTAAATTCGCAACAAGAATTTGTAAAAGCTATTAAATTACCATTTACAACTATTGGATGTATAGTGAGAAACTATGAATAAATTAAAAGAATCGAAATTCAATGAAAACCAGGACTTCTTAGCAAACTAACAATGAAGGAAAAAGGGAGTGTTGCTAAAAAAAGCTTTAAAAAATCCTGTGCGTTCGGTTCAAAAATTTGCTGGAAACCTTGCGACATCTTCTCACATCAGAGTAATACCTCAAACAATAAAAAATATTCTTCTCAATGCAGATTTAAAAGGAAGAACCTCAAGGGAAAATCCATTCATCAGCGAAACAATTAGGCGAAAACGCATAGTATTCACTTTCGCATACAGAAGTAAATCATTGGATTTTTGGAAAACAGTAATTTTTTCTGATGAGGAAAAATTCGGAATTTTCTTACCATCAAGCATTCGAAAAAATTGGCGTAAAAATAAAAATGTTCTAGATCCAAAACGTATACTTCAAACTATCAAGCATGTTGGGGGGGAATATTATACTTTTGGGGTGTATAGCTTCTAATGGAGCAGGACATTTAAAATTTTTTGACAATGGAAGGACAGGTTTAACATACATTGATGTGTCGCGCCATAATTTATTAAACTGTGCCAAGAAAATTATGCATAGAGGAAGCTTTTCACTTTCTGCAGGATAATGACCAAAGCATACTGCTTTGATCACCAGCATATGCTTACGACAATACTCGAAGACGACTGGTAACTCCTCTAAAATTTCTAGACTTGAATCCAGTAGAAAATTTGCAGATGCTATTGGATGCAAAAATCC
Organism: Maratus speculifer; assembly: GCA_964019185.1. Classification (NCBI taxonomy): domain Eukaryota; kingdom Metazoa; phylum Arthropoda; class Arachnida; order Araneae; family Salticidae; genus Maratus; species Maratus speculifer. The sequence goes on from OZ025299.1 coordinate 157,919,503, forward strand.
GAAAAAAAATATGTATTAGTAAAAAACAGTTTTAAAGAAGCTCTTATTGTGTAATGGAATAACATTAACCAGACCACTACAAAAAAGTTGGTGGAATCTATGTCACACCATCTAGAAGTAGTCATAAACGCTAAATGAATTCGCACAAAATATTAATTTGTATCATTTTACTAAATTTTCATTAATTATATTACATTAATATAGTGTACAAATACTTTTTTTGCATTATATTTTTGTATATTTGTTTATTATAATGTAAAAAATCGATTCGTTTAATTTTGTTTCTGCTTCTATAATATTATAATGCATTAAATTAGTGTATTACAGTATTTTTTGCTTAAATCTTTTGTTTAATTTCATTATAATTTAAAAAAATGAAGTGTGCAAATACTTTTTTTGCCAACTGTATAGCTTTTAAATAAGAGAAACTGCCAGTTGAAAACGTTTAAAAGCAAAATTGAATTTAAAAATCAGTCAAAAAATAAGCAATTTGTTATTTCAATACGTCCAATCACTTCGAGAAAGTCTGTTTCAAAATGCCCATTTTGACTGCATTTTTTGAAATACATTCCTCCTTTATCAAAAAATGACCAATACGGCACATTACACAATTCCTAAATAAGATATCCTATCAATTGGATGCGTTTGAGAGCAAAAATGGATTTAAAAATGTGTTAGAAAGAAATCAATTTTTTATTATTTAAAGAAATTATTTTTTTATTCAAAATTTTTTCCGAAATTCCAACATAGAAGATACCGCGATAGGTAGTAACTATTACGAAATCTACCTAAAAATACTTGACCTATGACGAGGCCCCATAAAAAATCATGCAGAGAAAAGTGTGGGATGATATATGGTATCGCCCCGATATCATTCGAGGGAATCAAATTGAACACTTATAACTGGTTGGTTGTATAGATTTTTGTGGCGCAAGGTCCCTTTAGGGACATGCTGCGCCAAGAACAAGGTGAAGTGGAAAACAAAAATAAAAGCAAGGCAAACGTTAAAAGATGCCAAATTTAAAAGTCACTTAAAAGACTATCATAGACATGAGTAAAAAGGTAAAAGCAAAATGATGATATATGAAATTGTAATACAATTATAACCAGTCAAAAAGATAAAATAGAAAGCATAAAAAAATTAGTTACAATCATACGAACAGTAAAATAGTGATAAATGACAAGAAATAGTAAAAACGGTAAAAACAATGACATTTGTTGACAGCAATTAAAAAACACAGAAATTAAAAAGGTAAGTGGTAAGATCAGTCAGGCACATATTCCTCATAAACAATGTTCCCTTCGTCTTCACTTGACTCATATGATTCTTCCATAGCCTCTTCCACGTTGTTGTTTAGTTTTTTTGGATCTTTCAAATAAGCAACAGATGGGTCATAATTTGATTTTCGTTGTTTTTTTGTTACAGTTTGCCATTGGTGAGAATTACGAAGAGCCTTATTTTCTTTTGTCCTTAATTTTGGGTTCACTGTCTGAAAAGAATTTGTCTTTTGGTTATTAGAAGCAGATTGATCAACGGTTTTTTTAATGGGTGTAACTTTTTTATTAGGTGTAACTGCCTTAGTATTTTGATTAGTTGGTTGGTTGGTTGTGTTGAGTTTTATGGCGCAAAATCCCTTAAGGGACATGCTGCGCCAAAAATAAGCAATAAAAAGAAAATATTGAAAAAAAGCAAAGTCATGAAAGATAAAGTTTTATTTCTAAATCAGTAAAAAAACAATGTCATTGTAGGAATTGCATCCAAATGTCAAAGAATATATTATTGAAATTTGTAAACGAACTAAAAGATACTATATTTGAAAATAAAGTCCGGCATGTTTTAAAAAAGTAAAGAGTGCCCCATGAGGTGTATCCCCAATGAGGTTTGTCAAATTAGGAGAAGTCTTATAATAAATTCTATATAAGCGTCGCAAACCAGGACAGTCAGTCAAAATATGATGAATGGTTAACTGAACAAAATGACAATGTGGGCACATAGGTGCGTCCTCTCGAAGTAAAAGATGTTTATGAGTGATTCTGGAATGTCCAATTCTCAGACGAGTAAGAATGACATCTGTTTTCCTTGGATAGTTTGGAGGCCAGGTTGTGATGATAGGTTTAACATGGTGTAGTTTATTATTTTGTTCCAGATTCCAACTATCTTGCCACCTATTATAAATGAAAAATTTTATGAGTAGTTTGATGTCTGAGAATGGAATTTTATAGTTTAATGGAATAAGAGCATGTTTTGCTGCTTCATCAGCTTTTTCATTTCCAGGAATACCTATATGTCCTGGTACCCAGCAGAATAAAATACTGTAGCCACGTGTTGTCAAATTATTATAAAGCTCAAGGATGGAGGTGACAAATGGATGCTTATTGAATGATTTAATGGCCTCAATAGAACTACTAGAGTCAGTATATATAATGAAGGTTCTATCACGATGATGAGAGATGTGCAACATTGCTCTGTGTATTGCAATCAATTCAGCAGCAAATATTGAAGTGGATGGATGAACACGATAGCTCGGAGAAGTGTTATTACAAAAAACCCCACATCCAACTGTACCTCCTCTTTTGGAGCCATCTGTGTATATAGCAGTGTAAGAACTGTACTTTGTTCGATGAATAGCAAATAATTGTTGGAAACCAACAGGAGGTAAATTCCCTTTATCGAATCCTTTAAATGGATGGACAGTGGTAATCTTAGGAGGTTTCCACGGAGGGAACACATGTGAGGAACATGGACTCACCTCAATATTGCTGAGAATGCTATTGTCAATTGCATTTCTGATCCTGACACCAAAAGATGGAATGCATGATGGACGATGCTGATATAGAATGTCATTGTCTGTATTTAAAATGTATGAACGAAGTGGATGACCATGATGTGAAAGAACACGGTAAAAGAAATTTAAAGACAGGTTTTCACGAATATGATGTAAAGAGGGCTCATTGCAGTCAACATACAAACTTAAAACAGGAGAAGTACGGAATGCACCAGAGCATACACGAAGTGCGCTATGGTGCACAGTGTCAAGTTTTTTAAGAACATAATTACGAGCAGAGCCGTAGATCTGGCAAGCATAGTCAATTTTTGAACGAATAACAGCACGATAAATTTTAAGAAGCGAAGTGCGGTCTGCTCCCCAAGAGGTATTTGATAGTACTTTTATTAAATTTAGCAGTTTTTCACATTTTGTCCGTAGTTGTAAAACATGTGGTAAAAAAGTCAGTTTATTGTCAAAATAAAGGCCGAGGTAACGAATGCCATCCACAACAGGAATTTGGTTAGGACCGATGAAAACTTCAGGATCTGGATGCAGATCTCTACGTCTGCAGAAATGCACACAAGAAGTTTTGTCCTGGGAGATGATAAAACCATTTTTATTGGTCCATTGAATAATACGGTTTATAGCGATTTGCAGTTGTCTTTCGATAAAGCGCATATCTTGTCCTTAGCATAAAATTTTAAAGTCATCAACATAAAGTGTACCTTGAACACTAGGAGGCAATTGGTGCAGGATATCATTAATCTTGATAGCAAAGAGGGTGACACTCAGAACACTGCCCTGTGGTACACCCTCTTCTTGTACATAAAAACTTGAAAGAACCCTCCCAACCCGAACTTGAAAAATTCGAACTGCGAGGAAGTTCATAATAAAAATTGGTAGGTTACCACGGAAGTTAAGGTTAAAGAGATCACGAAGGATGCCATACCTCCAGGTCTTGTCATAGGCTTTCATCATGTCAAAGAAGACTGTCACCAGATGGTTGCGTTTTAAAAAAGCATTTCGAATATGAGTCTCTAAAAGAATGAGGTTATCAATAGTGGACCTACCACGTCGAAATCCGCTTTGAAAGGAAGCAAGAGTATTATTAGATTCCAAAACATGCACCAAGCGACAATTAACCATTTTTTCTAAAAGTTTGCGAAGGCTACTAGAGAGTGCGATAGGCCTATAGTTGTTTGGATCACTGGAATCTTTACCTGGTTTAGGAAAAGGAATGACAATAGCTTTGTACCAGGCTTTAGGAAACAAGTGTTCAGTCCAAATTCTATTATAAAAAATGAGTAAGTTATTAAGAGAGGCGTTAGAGAGGTATTTTAGCATGGTGTAGGTGATGCCATCGTGTCCTGGAGCAGATGGGTGGCTATTTTGTAAACAGCTTTTGAGTTCTTGTTTAGTAAAAGGTAGATTATAGTCATGGGAATGGCGAGAATTAAAATTTATGCTGGTAGATTTCATTTGTCTTTTGTAGGATAAAAATGGTTCAGGGTATGAGTCAGATTTAGAATTTGATGCCAGAGTACTTGCTATAGTTTCAGCTATATTTTTGGGAGAAGCAATAGTCTGTCCATTATGATTTAAGATTGAGATGTGGTTTTCTGAATATAGTCCCATACAGCTTTTCACCTTTTTCCAAATGACTTTACTGGAAGTATTGGAGTTTATGTTGGAAACATACTGCATCCAGGATTCACGCTGACTTCTACGTCGCACTCTTCTAGCTTCAGCCCTTGCTTTTTTAAAAGCTAGATAATTGTTATAATTTGGGTAGCGACGAAAAATGCCCCAAGCCTTCTGCTGAATTTTCTTTGCCTTTTGACAATCGTCATTCCACCAAGGCTTCCTGTGTCGCGGCATAGAGTGTGAGAATGGTATACTAATATCAGCAGCATTGATAATACATTGAGTAATATTATCAAGCGCATCGTCGATGTCACCCTCTATCATATCGCTTGTTATTTTAGCATTGTCTGTGAAAGTTGGCCAATTCGCCCTGTCATAGATATAGCGTTTAAAACAGTAGTTAGAATCCTTGAGGGGAGTAGTCTGAGAGATAAAAATAGGGAAATGGTCGCTACCATGCAGGTCATTGGAAACCCAGAAGTTCCAAAATGGATAAATGGAAGGGGAACAAATAATGAGATCTATAGCATGAAAAGTGCGAGTTGGTTCATGGAAATACGTGTGATCACCATTATTGAGAAGGCATAAGCCATTGTCAGAAATAAGTTTTTCAATTGTATCACCACGTTGGTTATTGTCAGAATTACCCCATAGTTGGCTATGAGCATTTAAATCACCGAGTATGATAAAAGGAGAGGGGAGTTGGAGAATGAGATTATCAAGATCTGATGAATGAATGGACGGATTTGGTGGTAAATAAATAGTACAGATAGTAATAAGTCGATTTATATGTGCACGGATTGCAACAGCTTGTAAGTAAGTATTCAAATTAATTTGTGAATGTGGTACACTGCGAGATATAAAGAGAGCCACTCCGCCAGTGGCTCTGTCACTACCAGTAAAATCTTTCCTGTATGTTGCATAGTTGCGTATTTTTGCTTTGTCGTTAGGTTTAAAATGAGTTTCCTGAAGAGCTGAGCAGAGTGGTTGATGGTCTGACAGAATATCACGGATTTCATCATATTTGTTGCGATAGCCGCGGCAGTTCCAAGATATAATATTAGTCATGAATGAGGATGTTAGATAAATGTATCTATGTCATTATGTTCGGAGGTTGTAGACATGTTACTATCTCCATCGTCTAAAGCTTCATCCCGCTCAGGATGAAGGTGTAGAGCATCATCATCCATATGAGTTTCATCTATTTTATTTTTCTGTTTTTGGTTTGTTTCACTTTTAGGTGTTACAGTTTTTTTCTTTTTCGTTTTATTTTCAGGAGCTTCAGATCTATGGTTTGGTTTCAAAGGTGTCGATCTAGTTATATTTTGAGGGAGTGGAATTTGGGAAAGTTTAGAGTGTACTGATTCTGGAGAGACAGTTTGGTCAGGCACAGATTCTTCGAATACAATATTTTCATCATCAACCGAGTCACTGCAGCACAACTCGGCATCCATAACTTCATCCGCGTAATGCTTCAGCTGTTTGGGATTTTTAATGTTCTTCATAACTGAACTGATGCCCGATTTTTGCCTCCCCTTCCCCACAGTCTTCCACTGCAGAGAGACTGGAGTTGAGTTTTTCTTTTTTGTCGTTTGTATTGGACGTTTTTTTAGATTCTGTTTTTTGGTGATATCAGGTTTCTGTGGTATGGTGGTATTCGTGGCAGCTTTTGTTTTAGTTTGGGATATAGATGAATTACTAGATAAAGCTGTTAATTTCTGATGTTTCTTCTCTATGTCATTTATTTTTGCCGGTTCAGGGGATGGTGTGTTGGTTGATTGTGTTATGGTAGATTTATCGTGTGGATATGAGACATCAGTTTGTGTAGCCATGTGTCTTTTGGCTGTTGATTGCTTCCTGAGTAAGCTGGAGTAGGTAATTCCGACAGATGGGGTTCTATTTTCAACTTGTTTACGGGCATCAGGATAAGATAAATTCTGAGTAATTTTTATAGTGACTATTTCTTTTTCACGGTTCCAGTTAGGGCATTTGCGGGAATATGCAGTATGATTTCCTTTACAGTTGACGCAGCATTCGGGTTTTTCACATGAGGTGTTGTCATGGCCGACCTCTGCACAACGTGCACAGGTGAGAGATCCACGACAGTTTGTTTTAGTATGACCGTAACGCTGACATTTAAAACAGCGGGTGGGATTTGGTATATAGGGTCTGACTTTACAGTTTAGATATCCTGCTTTAATTCTAGGTGGTAGAGTAGTGCTATTGAAGGTTAGAATAATATGTTTAGTGCGAATTATCTGTTCGTTTTTACGGATGGTGATACGGCGTACATCTATTACATTTTGGTCTTTTAAATTTTCTAAAAGTTCATCTTTGGTGGAGTATAAAAGATCAGGTTCTGATATTACTCCGCGGCTTGTATTTAAAGTCCTATGTGTTTGTACGGAAACAGAAAAAGTACCTATTGTAGTGCAATTAGAGAGATATTGTGATTGTTTGGTTGTAGATACTTCAACCAGCAAATCGCCAGATTGTAATTTTTTGAGAGAATGACCGTCTCCCAAGACAGACTGAAAGGTTTTAGCTATAAGAAATGGTGAGGTTTTTTTAAAGGAGCAATCTGAATGACTATCAGTACGTTTCACTATGAAAAAGCGAGTAAATGAGAAAGCCAGTACAGTTTGTTGCTCTCCACTAGGGAGAGAAGTAGAAGGAAAAGAAGTGATTCCATCCATATTAGAAAAAAATAAAATTCAGACCCCGGCCGCACCACCCTCTCCCGAGCCCTACAAGGGGATGCACATTCGTGCACCAGTGCTAACCAGGGCCCATACGGTCACAAGACAACCCTATGTCAGTCTCCACCCTTAACGAGATGACTAGTAGTTGCTCGATCACTTGATCCCTAAAGCCAGTGACAAAAGCCAGCTGACCAGTCGGTTGATGCATACGGGACCAAATGCACCTCCCGTCTACCTGAAGCAGAGGCCAAAGCAGTGAGTTGGTTTCCCTCAACTACCAGGATCCCCCTTTCCAGGGACACGGGTCGCCACGCACGGCCAACACGTGGGTGGTTTACAATTCTCCATGAGTCGATACACAGGATGATATCGGCCCATACAGAATTGCTCTCACCTCCGAAGAGGAAACCACAACGAGAGTGAAAGAAAGAGGAAAGGAAGGGCAGAGAAGTAAGAGGAAAAGGAAAGGAGAAAGATCACTCAGGTGCCCCGGGTTTGTGAAGCCCGTGAATACCTAAAGAAGGTATCGACCTGGGGGGGTATTTTGATTAGTAACAGGTTTCGTGAGATTAGAAGTAGAAGGATCAGGATTTTTTTTATTGGATATAGTTGCCTTATTTTTACTTTGGAATTCAATTGACTTTAGAATAGTAACAGGTTCTGAAGACGGTAACCAGCGTTCTAATTTTGGGATTGCAGGAAGTTTAACTGAACAACATGAATCGCATGTTTTTTTCTTTGGGGTACTGGGTAGATTACATGGTTCTGTCTGAGTGCTTATATGTCTTATGGATTTTGATTGCTGCTTGAGTGTACTAGAGTAAGAAACACCTATAGATGGGGTTCTGGTTTCAACAACTTTTCAAGCTTCTGGGTATGAAAGATTTTGACTCATTTTTACAGTAAGAATTTCTTTTTCACTGTTCCAAATTGGACATGAGCGAGAGTATGCAGTATGGTCACCTTTACAATTTGCACAGCGTTCAGATCTTTCACAAGATTTATCGTCGTGGCCGACTTCTGCACAACGAGCACAGGTAACATTGCCACGACAGTTGATTTTATTATGACCATAAAGCTGGCATTTAAAGCAACGGAGAGGGTTAGGTATGTAAGGTCGGACAGGACAACTTAGATAGGCAGCTTTTATTCTTGTAGGTAGATTAGGACTATTGAATGTCAGAATGATGTGCTTTGTGGGAAGCACTTTTTCATTCCGACGAATTGTTATTCGCCTTACCTCTATGACATTTTGATCTTTCAAATTTTCCAAGAGTTCTTCTTTTGTAGAAAATAAAAGTTCTGGTTCAGATACTACACTACGGCTAGTATTTAGAGTTTGATGAGCTTTAACAGAAACAGCAAAAGAACCTATTGTAGTGCGGTTAACCAGAAGCAGCGATTGGCTGGCTGAAGAGACCTCAACCAGTAAATCCCCAGACTGCAATTTTTTGAGAGTGTGACCGTCACGAAAAACAGATTGGAAAGTTTTTGCGATTACAAAAGGTGGAGTTCTTTTAAAAGAATTATCTGAGAGGCTATCGGTGCGTTTGATTACAAAGAAACGAGTAAACGATGAATTCTGCACAATTTGTTGCTCTCCACATGGGAGAGAATTATTTAAATTAGAGATTTTTCCATCCATATTAGGAGAAAAAATAATTCGGACAACGGCCGCACCACCCACTACCGAGTCCAACAAGGGGTAGCACATTCGTGCACCAGTGCTAACCAGGGCCTATACGGTCACAAGACAATCCTATGTCAGTCTCCACCCTTAACGAGATGACTAGTAATTGCTCGCTCGCTTGATCCCTAAAGCCAGTAACGAAAGTCAGCTGACCAGCCGATTGGTACATACGGGACCAATATGCACCTCCCGTCTACCTGAAGCAGAGGCCAAAGCAGTGTGTTGGTTTCCCTCAACTGCCAGGATCCCCCTTTCCAGGGTCCCCCAGGGGAATACCTTCTTTAGGTATTTACGGGCTTCGCGACCCCGGGATCCTGAGCGACCATTCTCCTTTCCTTTTTTCTTCTCTATTTTAGTTGTCTATCCTTTTCTCTTTGTTTCACACTTTTTAATCTTCTCTTTTCAGTTTGTTATCCCTCTCTGTTCTTGTTTGTTTTTTTACCATTTGTTCTTGTTTGTTTTCTTACTAACTCTTTGTTCTTGTTTGGGGTTTTTAGACTAACTTTTTGTTCATATAATTCTTTGTTCTACTAACTTTGTTGCTGTTCTCTTGTTTAAGAAAAAAAAAGGAAAAAAAAATTAAAAATGACAAAAGACAAAAAAGACACCATTTTTTTAAGCTCCCTCTCGAATAACTTTTTACAATAGTGGTTTTTTTTATTCAAGTGAGACACCCTGGGTGTTGAGGTTTCTTTTAACCTCATCGACTCGTTTCTTCCTTTTTAGGTTGATCTCAAGTCCCAGGGTGCAGGGCATCTCTGAGCTCTGGTTCCCAGTACGGGGGGCGCCATGCTTGCATGGTGGTTGTTAGGAGGGGCTATATGCTACCAGAAGACTGAATCCTTTCGACGTAAGGGCCGGCTGTAGGTTGGACAGAGCTGTAAAGGCTTACCTACGGCTACCCATTTTCCTTGGAAAAGAACCGGAGCTTCGGAGATGCTATCGAGTTTAATCCAATGTTCGAAAAACGTGGAAGTTTGTTGGGAATAGTTTTCACCCTTTTGAGACCTGCGCCTAAAGTAAGGGAAAGAAGAAGGGTCGGTGACCAGGCCCGATGCCTGGCGTTTTATTACTTTCTCTCTCAATCATGGATACAACTAAAGGAAATAAGACATGCGAAGTGGAAGCCCCACAACTAAATGCTAATCAAACCACATCCGGTTCTGGCTTGCAGTCAGACGTGAATCTTAATGTTGAACAAATGAAATCTTGGGCAGAGAGAGTAGAGGATTTCACCTCTAATCAAAATGCTGACCAATGTACAGAAAGATTCTTCATTGTTAAAAGGAAGGAAGGCAGCTTTGACAAAACCTCCCCATTTTTAATTCAAAAATCGATCCAAAGTTTAATAGGTGAACCAAAGACCATAAAAAAGATCCGAATAGAGACCTACTTGTTGAAGTTAACAATAGCAAACAAGCCAATAACCTGAAAAAATGTACATTTTTTGCAAATATCCCTGTGTCAGTTAGCCCACATAGAACCCTGAACTCTTCTCGTGGTGTAATATCTGAACCCGATCTCTTGCATGTTACTGAAGATGAAATAATAGATAATTTAAAAGAACAAAATGTCATAGCTGCCAGACGAATAAAAATCTATCGCCGAGATGAACAAATACCTGCCAACCAAATTCAGATACCTACCAAGCACATAATACTTACCTTTAACTCACCTAATCTGCCTAAATATATAAAAGCCGGATACTTGTCATGTTCTGTCAGACCTTATATCCCAAACCCACTGCGTTGTTTTAAATGCCAACGCTTTGGGCACTCAAAAACAAATTGCCGGGGTAAACTTGTCTGTGGTCGGTGCGGTACAGTTGATCATGAAAGTGACAATTGTAGTGCTGCCGCTCACTGTGTAACTTGTAAAGGAGATCATCCATCATACTCAAAAACATGTGAAATGTGGAAAAAAGAAAAAGAAATACAAACAATACGGACTAAAGACAATATATCATATCCGGAAGCAAAGAAAATAGCTGAATCCAGGTCACCTAAAGTTGGTTTATCCTATGCTGCCGCTTTATCTAAAACTGCCCAAAAGACTTATCAAACTGCTTCAACACAAACTGAATCCTTCACTGAAACAAATTGCCAAGAAAAAGAGAACAGTAAGTCTAGTAAGATAAATCAATCAACCAAATCTACCTCCTCAAAATCACTGAATACCATTTCTCCTAACTCAGCACAAAATAGCTCTTCAAAATCATCGCAGTCTTTGTATCCTAAACCTCCACTCCATAAAAGAAGCCTTCAAAATATTACTAAAACAGCACCTTTAAAATCGAACCATAGATCTGATGTAGAAAAACATAAAATTCCTATACTTAAATCCGCTATATCACATAATGAAAGTATTTCAAAAAAGAAAAAGAATAAAACACCTAAGAATAACAATACAAAACAGGTCTCTATGGAGGATGACGATGCCGTAGATCTTCATCCTGAACCGGATGCAGAATTGGACGATGGAGATAGTAGCATGTCTACTGTCTCTGAAGAAAATGACATAGATATTCACATTTAACCCCTTTCATGACTAATATTATCTCGTGGAACTGCCGTGGGTATCACAATAAACATGACGAAATCCGTAATATCCTCTCGGACCATCACCCATTAGTCTTAGCTCTACAGGAAACTCATCTAAAGCCGAATGACAAAGCTAAATTACGCAGCTATTCAACATACCGAAAAAATTTGACAGCTAATGTAAAGGGCATCGGTGGTGTGGCTCTTTTCATCTCCAATAATGTACCCCATTCTCATATCTCTTTAAATACTAATCTCCAAGCTGTTGCAGTCCGTGTACATATTAAACAACTTATAACAATTTGCACTATTTACTTACCTCCAAATCAAAATATTCAATCTGCAGATCTGGATTCTCTACTTCTCCAACTCCTCACTCCTATCATCATTGTTGGAGATTTTAATGCACACAGCCAACTTTGGGGAAACAGGGATTCTAATCGGCGTGGTAATATCATAGAAAAATTTATTTCTGACAATGGCTTATGCCTGCTCAATAATGGAGATCACACTTACTTTCATGAACCTACCCGTACCTTTCATGCAATAGACCTTACTATTTGCTCTCCACTGCTCTATCCCTTCTGGAACTTCTGGGTATCTACCCACATAGCATGCATGTTCACAGTGACGTCACTGTGAGTCACTGTAGTCACGTCACATCTGTGACCAAAATGCCACTCCTCAGTGACGTCACATTGTGACTGAAATGTGACGTCACATCTGTGACCAAAATGCCACTCCTCAGTGACGTCACATTGTGACTGAAATGTGACGTCACATCTGTGACCAAAATGACACCCCTCAGTGACGTCACATTGTGACTGAAATGTGACGTCACATCTGTGACCAAAATGCCACCTCTCAGTGACGTCACATTGTGACTCAGATGTGACTTTCTTAGAAAACTTTAGAAAATTACAAAAATTCTCCAAACCATGTTATTTACTGGTAAAAAAACGTGTTTTCTGGCATTGCAGAAGAATATTGTGCAATCGCTCTTATGTCACACATTACATGCACTGCATGTAACATGTACGTCATATCACATATATGAGATAAACCTCCCATCATATGAAACTAAGCACCCAGCAATGAACCTATCAGTGAAACTTCCATTTAAGGAAATTTCTCGTTACACTTAAATGCTTCGTTATGAAAAAAATATCGTTGAATAGAAATCCACGAAAATACATGAAATTTGTATAGTAAACTACAAATAAAAATGGAAATATTATAAAACTGTGTTTTAATTTGGATAGTACTTTTTGTTATGCAATATAGCCACATAAAAAAAATCATTAGTATAATATCTAAAAAACCGCGTAATAAAGGAAGGGAAACTAAAACTGAATCGCAGCGTTCTAATTCTCGTTTTCTCTTGTATTTCAAATCGAAAAATTAAAAAAAAAATTCGAATATTACTTTGTGTGCGATCTCTTATGAAAGATACACTCATAAAAACTTTCGCATCTTTTTTAAGTATTCAGAGAATGGACCTATAATATTTTCGCGGAACTAGAATCCCTTTCTTAGCATATCGAAAAATTTTCGCATTTTTTCCTTTTTATTTAAAAGATAAAATAAATACATAATTTCAATTCGTACAATCCGCTGAAATATATTCACCAATCAATCTTAACAGCAATCTATTCTTTTGAATATTGTGCATGCACGGAAGTGCAACAAATTTTGCTAAGAAGAATTTTTTTTAATATGAATATTAATTTAAATGTTAATTGCGTTCTAAAAGAAGGTTCAACAGAAAATTAAAAATGTAGATAATTTCATTAAATATGCGCTTCGTTAAATGAAAGTTCCACTGTATTTTGAAACTAATTGAAAGTAAAATAGAAATGCGTGAAAAAAAAATTTAACCCAAAATTTTAATTAGGGATACCCTCATAAAACTAATGCGCATGCGCATTCAACTTATAAATCTTCGAAGCTCAAACAACCAATAATAACAAAAAATCACCTGCTTAAAAAATATCGTTTGGCAACAACCAGAATAGTTGACACTAGTGTATTTATTCTTTAGAATATTAGGTCAGCTGCTCTAGTAACTTTGTTATGATGTTATGCGTGTATATTTAGTACGTAAGTTGAAAATTTTTTAAAAGTTATGCAGAAATGCGATCAGTTGACATTTTATATAAAATGCCGGTCCGAAAAAATACATTGTCAGTGGCGTTTCGTTAATATGAGCGCGCCAATGTCAATGTACTTCATTCGGACATTCCGCTTCGAAATTATCTTCGCTATTTGGATTATGAAACTTGAATTAGAGGATAATGCCGTTAAGAAAGAGGTAAGAAAATGTTATTTTTCCTGCTTTTTTTATAATGATTTCTGTGAATTTCGTAAAAAACATGTTATAAAAGGAATAAGTATCATATTAATTTAACTTTTTTGAATCCACTTACCTTAGTAAATTCAATAAATTTAACATTTATTTTGTTGAAATACGGAACAGCATGTCAACGATTTGAAAATAGTTAATAACATTATTTTTAAAATGCACTTTAATCACATTTTTTTAATTACATGGTTAAAATCAAATATTAATAAATTAAAAAATGTATGCATAATCAAAAGTTAACGTTATAATTAATATATAAAGGAGTTTGGGGTTGTTTAACTGTTGAAAATAGTGATAAATATACTAATTTATGCACTAATATTGCAAAAACATTTTTAAAAAACTTTTTTATTACCTTTCTGAATTTCTCATAATCCCAAAAATTTGATAACTGTAATTCCATGACATTTATTATTTTAAACCATGTATCTAAAATAATTAAGATATTGATTTTGTGATAATAACAATTATTGATTTTAAAAAATGAGTAATTATCGCATTATTTTATTAATTTTTGATATCTTAATTGTTAAATGGTGCTGAAAATAACAATTTTGTTCCATTAGTATGTGTTCATTAAATCCTGGTTCTAAATAGTCATAAAAACAATTACATGTACTTTTTTGTGGGATGTACATTACTGAAATTTTTAGTGTTTGATGTATTTCTATTATTTTCAATAAAATTTTGTCTAATATTGGGAAGTGAGACTGAGAATACTTAAATACTATTAATAGATTCATCTAATACGAAAAAAAATGAAATCTAATAATTATAACTATTAATAAGGAAACTTTTTAAAAATAAATTCCATAAGGATGACCTTTACCGGCACATCTACACTATATGACATATACAATATATATATATGAGTTTAACTACGAATTTAAACCTTGGTGTAATCATACATGCGCACAGGCCACTATAGTAAGGAAATAACTAAGCGTAATACTAGAACTAATTGCCTCATCTTCATTAGTACTCGATTTTTAAATAAAATCTGTATATTACAAATATTGCGCATAAACTTCACGTAGTTTTATCAAAAGATAATTCTATATTATATTTAACAGAATGATTTTAATTGGTAAATTAATCAAACGAATATTAATTTTCCAAAATGAGTAAAAAAATGTTTAGATTAGGATTCGAACTAGAGACCCTCGATGTATGCTGCCAATGCTCTTCCAACAGAGCAACTTAGCACGCACAATTCACCCGGAGAAATATCATTATATACTCATACGAATAGTATGCATTTATCATACGAGTAGTTTGAAAAAAATTAAAGTATTATTACATAGGGTTATATATAATAATGATAAGTATGCGTTCGTATTCACTGTGTGAATTGTGTGCGTCAGATTCTTCCAGGATAGTTCAGTCGACAAAGTATTGACAGTAGTAGTCGGGCCACTACCAGCTACAAGGCGTTCCCACCTGTCAATCAAAAGGGGGCGTGTCCACCTGTCAAAAGGGGAGTGTCTACCTGTCAATCAAAAGGGGGCGTGTCCGGAAATGACGTTACGAGTGGAGTTGAGTTGTTTTCCTGCTGGATGTTTCGGTTTCGGTTTTCGTCTGCTATAAGACGCGGTTTTTGGTTTCGGTTTCGATGTTCGTCTGCTACAAGACAGGGAGTTAAAAGTTGAGTTGTTTTTGGGGATTCGATTTTCAGCAGCTGTAAGACGGGGATTTTAGTTTTGGTTTTCGTCTGCTACAAGCCATGGGGTTAAAGGTTGAGTTGTTTATTTGGTTTTGTTTTTAAGAGTTTCTTTTTTGAAAATGGCAACTTCTAAAGTTGGACTTGTAAAATTTTGGATAGTTTGCAGACCACGTGTTCTATGACGTCATAGTTTCATGTCAGAAATCGTACGTTCATGTCTGGACGGTGAATCACGTGGTCAATGACGTCACGCATGCCTGTTGAAACAGATTCATTCGTGTCAGCACTCGAACGCTTACCCACGTGATTATGACGTCATGCTTTCTTGCCAGAACACAAGAAATACCTTTGTTTTGTGAAGTTGAGTTGTTTTTTTCAATCAAAACCTCGCTTACCTGTAACCAAATGTAAAGTTGAGTTGTTTAAATGACCATTAACTGTAACC
This sequence comes from Maratus speculifer, assembly GCA_964019185.1. Lineage (NCBI taxonomy): Eukaryota > Metazoa > Arthropoda > Arachnida > Araneae > Salticidae > Maratus > Maratus speculifer. The sequence goes on from OZ025299.1 coordinate 157,935,317, forward strand.
GATAATGAAAAAGTTTGTTACGCAGCCAATGGCAACAGTTGTATTCGTCAGTTGCTTTGATTTTTCTTGTGAGTGTAGCATCGTTTGGTGAATTGCGGATTTTTTTAAAAATATTTGTGCAGATCTTTAACAAAAGTTTTAAAATGAAAAGGTTTAGTACTGATATATGTAATTTGGAATCTAGAATGCGAAAGAAAGCGGCTAAGGACTTAGCAATTAAAAATGAAAAGAGTGGTGCTAGAAAGGCTTTAATCGAGAATGTTCGTGTAATTCCGTCCGAGGATGGTGCCTACGCCCTGGACTCTTTGCCTAAAGATATGATCCATCTAGGAGGTGAAATTTTCGTAAAAGTGTCTAATTTTCTTGGACAAACACGAGTTCATGTGAGAAGATATGTTTGTGATGAAGATGGTTTTTATCACCCTACGAAAGATGGAATTTCCCTTTCTGCTAAAGTGTGGCTTTCATTCTGTGGTGAAGTAAACAGTATGTTAAACCACAGATCATCTGATAAAGTTTATGTGATTGAGAGAGACTTATCTGTGTCCAAACAAATGGAAGACGGCTTTCAACTGTTTGTTTTACAAAGAATGTTTCAGAGGAAAAACCTGAGTATGCAGTTTGTGCCGGAACATGTTGTGCTGAGAGGATGCGAGTTCGGTAAACTCGCTTTTAACAAGGACATTATAACTGAATGTGTGAAAAGTGATCTAATTACGTACACTTTGTTTCATAACATCACTAAAGAAATAAATAACCCAAATCTGGATTTTAAACCTGATTCATCTTGTGACGGATTTCTTCAACTGATTGAATCTTTGGGTAAGTGCTTGTGTGATTCTGTTACTCTTAAAATTATTGAACTTATAAACTGTTGTGGATGTAGAGACAATTATCAAGTAGAGTTCATGCACGATTGCATGTCTAAAAGTAGAACCGACAAATTTGCTGAATACTTTGATCTAGCATTATTTCAAATAAACTTGAGTGATGTAGCTAAAGATATTGTGCTGAAAAACTTAAATGTTGATTTTAATTTTGTAATTGGTCAACAAGAATTTTTCGATGCTATTGATGTAAAAGGATTGTTTAAAAGTATTGAAAAAATGTATGTTTCAGAAGAACAAGATGAGTTTGAGCAATTAATGATTTCATTGTAATTATATTTGTAAATTTTTAGATCTGAATAAATGTATATTTGCATAGTTTATTTTGCTTCGTGTGTTTTATATTGTTTTGTTTATAATTTTTCTTTATGAGAGAGACAGAGAAAGAGTATACACGTTCATATATTATATACTCTTTCTCTCTCTCTCTCTCTCTCTCTCTCTCTTTTTTTTTTGGTCAATTTTTTAGATTAAAATTTAAATTTTTATAAATTCTTCCAAAATATAATTGTATATATTTAAAAGATTTCTTATAATGCTTTCATTTTAAGTAAAACTTTGGTGATGTAAACATCGTGAAAAATTTTTAGCTGAAAATATAAATGAATGTTAACTTTCGTGTAGATCATAATCATTGTTGCTATGGAAGTTTTGACTCAGATGTATCGGGATCCGGAGGTACCGGCGAGTTTCGGTGGTATCAGTGCTTTACGACGTGCTTTAAAAGGTCGCGTCAAAACACAACAAATAAAAAAATGGCTTCAAACGAAAGAATCTTATACTTTGCACAAGCCTTTGAGACACAAATTCCCGAGAAATCGTGTCATAGTAGGTGGCTTAAACGAGCAGTTTCAATCTGATTTAGTAGACATGCAGTCTCTGTTTTCTTTTAATGATAACTATAAGTATTTACTGACATGTATTGATATTTTGTCGAAATATGCATGGGTCATTCCATTAAAAGATAAAAAAGCTCCAGGCATTAAACGAGCTTTTGAAAAAATATTTTCGGAACGTAAACCGCAAACTCTGCAGTGCGACGATGGGAAGGAGTTCACAAATAAGCTTGTACAAGATTTCTTTAAAAAACAGAAGGTTCACTTTTTCACAACCAATAACTCCACAAAAGCTTCTGTAGTAGAACGCTTTAATCGTACACTTAAAACGAAAATGTGGAAATATTTTACTGAAAAGAATACAAAGAGATATATTGATGTAATCGATAAATTAGTACACAGTTATAACCACACATGGCATCGTAGTATTAAAATGGAGCCAGCATCAGTAAACTTCGATAACCAAAGTCAGGTTTGGAAAACATTGTATGCAAACAACAAAATATCTCCAATCAAATCTGACCTGAAATTAAACGATACCGTTCGTATAAGTAAGGAGAAACTACGTTTTGAGAAAGGATATGAACAAAATTGGACAAGAGAAATTTTTACGATTTATAAAATCATAAATCGAGTACCTGTTGTCTATAAATTAAAAGATCTATCAGGAGAAATCATTAAAGGAACTTTTTACAAGCAAGAACTACAAAAAGTTTCGGATTCAGGTTTTTACCCCGTGGAAAAAGTGTTGAAAAAAAGAAAACAAGGGGGGAAAATAAAATATTTTGTGAAATTTCTGGGATATCCCGAAAAATTTAATGCATGGGTTGAAGATGTCCGAATGATATAAATAGAGTACTCATCATACTTACCGTTCATTTCATCAAAAGATGTCATTCTACATCACACTCATCAGCGATAGCTCTGTGAGCTTTTTCCCAAATAATAAAATATCGCAATTTACAACTCAACTGCCCACTCCTTTGAATTTGAAGGGTGAATGGGAAATGGCTTTGGTCGATTTCATTTATCCGCATACATGGTATAACGTTAGAAAGGATAATAATTTGTTTGGTTTTGATTTAGGGGATGGAAAATTGGAAGGCAGGAGAGTTCCTCCTGGATGTTATGAAACCATACCTGATCTCATTAAGAGTATGACGATACCATCACATAAAAATAAAATTGAATTTCATTTTCACCCTGTTACGAAAAGAGTTACAATCAAGACAGATAAAAAATCGAAAGTAGTTTTTCATGAAGGTTTAGCAGAACTTTTAGGGTTTGAACCCGGGGAATTTACAGGATTGCAACAAAGTCCTTTTGTGGCGGACCCAAAGTCATCGTTTCCCGTGATGTATGTATATTGTGATCTCGTGGAGCCTCAAATAGTAGGGGATGTTCAAGCCCCTCTTTTAAAAATTGTGTCTGTCGAAGGAAGCGATGGTGAAATTATTAATTCTCATTATTCGAGACCATTGTACGTACCAGTTATCCGTCAACATTTCCAAACGATACAAATAGATATTAGACTTCATTCTGGAGATTTAGTGCCTTTTGAAAGAGGTAAAGTTTTTGTAACGTTGCATTTTCGTTTACGACAAATCATATAAAAGAGCCTTACGTTTAAATTAGTCTCATTTTCCTTCTTGGTTGCGATAAAGAAAGATCAACAAAATGTTGGTGCCTTATACATGTTGTACACAAAAGTTCGAAGATTATTATGCAGGGCAAACAGGAGATGGGTTGCCTTACTATAGAGGAACAGTTTTGCAGAGAGGATACGGTATAGGCGGATTTTTTGCTAAATTGTTTCGCAGTGCGATGCCATTTTTGATAAGTGGTGCTAAAACTATTGGAAAAGAAGCATTACGAACAAGCACTATGGTTGCGAATGACGTGTTATCAGGTGAAAATTTTAAATCGTCTCTCAAAACACGATCAAAAGAAGTCGGGAAGAAATTAGCTAGAAAAGCAGTTGAAAAAGCGGATCAAATGATTGGCCATGGAAAGCTTAAAAGAAAGCGAAAACCTGCGAAACGCATCATTTCATCGAAAGCACGGAAGGTGCAAGGACGTGATATTTTTGACTGTTAATCTGCACATTATACTATGGCTTTCCTTTTAAAGGACTCTCCCGAATGTGCTAAATCAGAATTAGAATTATTTCATCTACCTCCTACTCAAACAGTTATTGAAAGAGGCCAATGGGTTGAATTTCACCCACTTTCCAATGTTTCTGATGGAGGGCCTGTGGAATTTAATGTTTCTGGAAGCGGAGAGGACTACCTTGATTTATCCCAAACTCAGTTATATGTCAAAGTAAAGATTTTAAAAAAGGATGGGAAACCCATTCCGGATAAATGTAAAGTGGGACCCGTCAATCTTTTTTTGCATTCTATGTTTTCCCAAGTTGATATTAGTCTGAACGATAGACTCGTTTCTTCAAGCAATAATACTTATCCATACAGAGCCATGATAGAGAAATTACTGAATCACGGGTACGATGAAAAAACTTCTCAACTTTCCTCAGAATTATTTTTTAAAGATACTGCTGGTCGTATGAATGTTGTGGATCCGGCAGATGCAAACCCCAATGAAGGATTTAGTAAACGTGCCGAAATGACGAAACACAGTGCTTCAGTTGATATGATTGGTCGATTGCATCTGGATATGTTTCATCAAGAAAGACTCCTCCTTAACATGGTAGATGTGAAAATTAAACTGATTCGCAGCAAACCAGAATTTTGTTTGTTAGCAGCTGAAGGGGAGTATAAAGTTTTCCTAGAACACGCCTCCTTATTTGTTCGTAAAGTACGAGTAAGTCCTGGTGTTGTCTTAGGGCATGCTAAAAGCTTAGAAAAAACAACAGCTAAATATCCTATTAACAGAGTGCTTTGCAAATCATATTCCATTCCTACCGGCAATATGAGTTTTGTTCAAGATAATATTTTCACAGGTCAGATGCCCAATCGCATCGTGATCGCCTGTGTGGATAATGACGCATTCAACGGCAACTATAAAAAGTCCCCCTTTGAGTTCAAGCATTACAATATTAATTTCATAGGCGTCTATGTGGACGGTCAGCCCGTTCCTCACAATCCACTACAACCTGACTTTGAAAACAATTTATTTATTCGAGCTTATGAGAATTTATTTTCGAATGCAGAAAACAAAGGTTTGTACCTTTCGAGATCAGAATTTTCACAGGGATATTCATTATTTTGTTTTGATCTGTCACCTGATTTATGTGACGGATCTCATCTTAATCTTATCCGTCATAGTAATTTAAGATTAGAAATCAAGTTCGGAACGATTTTGGCACAAACAGTCTCTTTACTAGTTTATGCTGAATTTGAGAATTTAATCGAAATCAATAAATCTCGCAATATTTTGTATGATTTTGGAAACTAATGAATTCAACACAGATTTATAGAATTCTATCTCGCGATCCTGTTTCTGCGAGATATTTTGGAGGCGTTTTCCCTTCCGACAAAATACCTGAAATTCGAAATTTTCCCTGTGCGTTAGTGCTCAATACTGATAAACATGATGAAAAAGGATCTCATTGGGTGGCGGTTTACGTTCAAGACAAAACAACTATTGAATTTTTTGATTCTTACGGATTTCCTCCCGAAACCTATGGAGAAGACATAGCAAGCTTTGTGAAGAAGTATCAGCGAATTCGTTGGAACAAGACAATGTTTCAAAGTTTAACGTCCAATGTCTGTGGCCAATATTGTATTTTCTTTCTTGTAAAACGATGTCAAGGATTTTGTATGAATTCTATAGCAAATGTATTATCCAGAAAGGAAAATGATTTTCGAATGTATCAGTTTGTCAAAAAGAGATATGGTGTAAACATGATTTTTAAAAAATAAAAAAATATATTCCTCTTATTTTATGTGTATGTTCATTTTTTTTTAATTATAGATAGTAGATTACATAAAAAATGATTCATTTGTTTTATAACAAAAAATGTTTGAAGAAGATTTTTACTTATTAAAATAATAAAAATTATGATATTTGTATTCACTAAAAATAATTCGTCAAAATATTCGAGAAAGTATAAAAATTTAAGTTTTTATTCATTCTTGTCATTTAAAGCATGGAATTACTCAAGTTAGTACATCCTTCTACTGTCCTTATCAGCGGACCAACAGGTTCGGGTAAAAGTGTATTTGTTAAAAAATTAATGGATTTTAAATATTTTCACCCCATGCCTACAAGTATTATATACTGTTATGGAAGCTATCAACCCCTTTTCAATACCATGAAAGGTGTACAATTTGAAGAAGGTTTACCGTCGAATGTTAACTCTCTTCGTGATGCTTTAATTATTATCGATGATTTAATGTCCGAATTAGCAGGTTCTGAGCAACTAAGCAAACTTTTTACGAAAGGTAGTCACCATCGAAATATTTCGGTTATCTTTATAACGCAAAACTTATTTCATCATGGCAAAGAAATGCGAAACATTAATTTAAATTCCCATTACATGGTTCTATACAAAAATCCCCGAGATAAAAGCCAAATAATGCATTTAGCTAGACAGATGTTTCCTGGTAAAACTAAGGCTTTTCAAGAAATGTTTAATGATGCTACTGCATTACCTTTTAGCTACTTATTCATTGATTTAAGACCAGATTCTTTCGAAAGCTTGCGTCTGCGCACAAGTATATTTCCTGGTGATAAACATTACGTGTATGAGCTTCGATGAGCCATTTGTGTAGAGTGAGTCATCCAGTGAGCATGTCTTCCATTGTAATTGAATTCGAGGGATTTCAGATAAATTCGAACGATTTTATTATCAAAGAACTTGCATTTTTTGAAATTGATAATGAATATCATGCCCGTTGGAGCTTTCTTCCACCGCATCCTTGGGAGCAGATACCCATCGCAAAAAGAAAAACATTTAACTGGTTGACTCGGTACCGTCATGGTTTGCAATGGAATAGTGGTGATTTACCCTTTTCTGCATTAAAGCCTATACTTTCATCATTATTTATATCTTATAAGAATATTTATACCAAAGGAATAGAAAAAGCAAAGTTCTTAGAACGAATGTCTGGTCGAAAAATTTTGAATCTGAATGATTTTAACTGTCCAAAGATTAATTTATTAAATATTTTAGAAGTAAACTGCCCAAGTCACAAACCCTTTTTTAACCATTGCGCTTTAACGAAAGCTGTTACTTACGGTATGCATATAAAAGAGAGATTAAACACATACATCATCATTTGTACTCAGGATGTCGACCGTGGAACATCTGAAGTTGTTGAGTAAGACGAAGCAAAAAGCAGCCTTTCTTAAAAAGTGTCCTAATAGTATTATAAAAGGTGTCTGTGAATGCGCCTTAAATCTTTTAAAGGGCAACATACCTGTCTCTAAACGTCAAAAAAATAGATTAATAGCTTATAAAAGAACATTGCGTCGTCTGGGAGACAAGAAAGTACCTTTGTTTAAGAAAAGGCGACTTCTCGTTCAAAAAGGAGAAGGATTTTTGTCTATACTTATTCCCGCTGCAGTATCAGTGCTCAGTACGTTGATCAATGGAGCTCGCTCGTAAATTCAGACTTGTTCCAGCTGACAGAGATCAAGAGTTTTCCGATGAGCATTTAAGTGATTTAGACAGACAGATTCAGACTATTTTGAAAAGAAAAATAGAGGATGATGAAAAAGCGAAGCTTTATACACAGATTTTGCAAAAGTTTGTATTATTCCCAGATATGAATGTAGTCAAACCCCCGGAAGAACAACTGCCCCAGAAATCCTTTGAAAAATCTCCTGATATAGAAAACGAAATTCTAAGTTCTGTCCCTATTAAACAAAAGAAAACTGCTGTTAAAATAATGGAATTTTTAAAACAAAATAAAATTTCCTGTTCAGAAAGCAGAGAGTTGAAAATCGATGATACTGTAATTAACGGATCGGATTTTGTTCAACTAGTCGGATTTTTGCTAAGAGACCGAAGTCAAAAACCTGTTGCTTTTGACCAATTTCAAGAACTTTTAAAGAAAATTAGCTTCCCTCAAGAATTTATAAAAAACAAGTATTTGAAGAATGAACCGAAAACTATTTATGCAAGACCTGAACCCCATCATAGGAAACGAAAATCATCATCTTACCATGTCACTTTACCAATATCACCAGTACCTTGGCTAAAAATGTAAAAAAAAAAAAAAAACGATGATTGCAACTTTAATGTACTGTATGAAAAAATAAATTGTTTTTAAATATCTGTAATTGTGCATTTCTATTTTTTTCATACATATATATATATAAAATATTCTTAAAAGCACCCGTTTATGCTTATACATAACTTTTTTTTCTTTCTTTTTTTTCTGGAAAAAAATGTAAGTTTTTGTTAAATTTTTTCTTGTAAACTAAATATTGTTTCATATATATATATATATATATATATATATATATATATATATATATATATATATATATATAATATTTTTTCTTTTTTACTAAATTTATTTGTTGATCTTTAAATACATTTTTCTAAAAATATGCATTCTCTCTAAATATTTGTATCTTTCACCTTTTCCTGAAAAAAAGAAAGAAAGAAAAGAAAAGAAAAGAAAATTAAAAATCAAAACAAAGACTATTTAAAAAGAAAAATAAATATATTTTATTTTTTCTTTAAATTATTATTTACATATTATCTACTACAAAAGAAACATACTTCTTACTGAATTTTAGTTTAATACCCATATGGCAGGGTGGTCAAATCAGATTGTATGACACGCTTGTTGTAAACCAACCTGTAAAGTTTTCTTTCTTGTTTATTGATTACTTTCCGTCGCTTTGCTTCCCTGGTTATTTTTGCTGGGTTAAGAAGAGGTATGGTTGTGGAGGTATCCATCTCACACACTAGTCTTTTGATACTCTCAAAGTTGAGAGACTGGCTATTTCTAAAATTTAGTGTAAACCCTCTGATTTTACAACAGGTTTTTCCACTCATTGTTTCATAGGCATAGTTTTTGGGGCCACCTGAAAATAAATAAAATAAATAAATAAAACATATAAATCTACAGTACATTCATAATTTAATTATAAATAGTATTATTAAAATATATAAAAAATATAATTACCTGAAACAAATGTTGTAATAGTGTCTCCTTCTAGTTCATCCGTGAACTCTCCCAAGAAATTTCCTAGAGGTGGGTCATTTTCTCCGTTAGTAGCATATATGATGCTGTCTGTATCGTGGTATAAAACGGCCTGTCCCAATTTGTCCATCTCTGAATATAGTTTGATTCGAGCCCAGGCAGTTGTAAAAGCAGCTATGAAAACATTAGTGGATGCGTCCTGGGGTGTAAAATTGTCTGTGCTCTCCCAACACACGGCTGCCGTTTCACTCGTGGGGAAATAAACATCTTTAACCTGAAAAAATAGAATAGTAGAATAAAATGGTATCACTAACAACTGGAGCAAGTTTGAAGTAAAGAAAAAATATCTTACATTTTTAGTTGCATCGTGTAAAATCTTATTGAAGGCTGGAACGGAATTCACATAGGTCAGTTGAGGTTTGTTTAAATTCATTCCGAATCTAAAATAAACAAAAATAAATAAATAAATTGTAAATTATTTGACAAATTTTAGTGAATAACTATAAGTAAAGAATATGGATTTTTAAAGAACGTACCGCCCCCATAAACTGTTCAATGCCAATTTGGCCACTTGTCTTCTTCCAGGATTTTTAGAAATTAAATCTGCATCTAACTTAACTCCTTCTCGTTCAAAATATTCCTTTATATATGCTTCTTTTTTTTCGGAAGTGTCGCAATTTTTGGGCCACCCACTGCTCTCTTGTTTTATTTTCAGCAGCATATCGATATAATCCCGAAATAAGCTATCAGATGATTTGTCGAAATGATACACTTCATAAATCTAAAGTAAAAAAAAAAAAAAAAAAAAAAATATATATATATATATATATATATATATATATACATATTTAAATTATTTTTATTTCCTAGAAAAAAATTGAATACAGCTTAAGAAAAACAAATCTTACTTTTACAATCTTATATCATTTTTTAATTGCCAACTTCAATTCTTCAGACATCCATGTTCCCATGAGGGAACGTTCTTCATCATTGTGTGTGCATTCCATTTGCGCCATAGTGGTAGCGCATAAACGACATAAAGGGAACATCAATTTTTCTTTGCACCTGTAAGGCAAAACGGGTAAGAATAACCCTCTAGGTGGTAATACTTTGCATTTTATGATACCGAAATACTCTTCTAGATCTCCAAAACCTTTTGTGATTATTGTAGGGTGACCTATCGGGTATCTACAGTATTTGTTAACCTAGAGAAAAAAAAGACAAATTTATGTACCATATGAAAGATATCAATAGAATTTCAACTAAAATAAATAGATATTCAAAGTACTAACCCATGGATAAAGAGAAGTAAAATCTACATATTTTACATTGCCCTCATAATAAAGGCGAACCGCATTAGTTCGACCCCCAAAAAATGCATCCCTTGGGTTAAGCCTATCCACGAGTTCATGGGTTTCCAAAAATATTTGCAATTCGGGATCTTCTTTTTTCTGTTTCACAAACTCATGTTCCCATATTTCGATGACTGTAAAACCCATAACACGTAGTTTTGCTGTCGTTTCTACTGTTTTGGCGAACAAAGTACCCATGGAAATGTCATGCAGTGGATTTCTAATATCTTTGTCAAAACAGGTGGAACATCCGTGGAAAAAACATCCCTGAAAAAATAAATAAATAAAAAATAAATAAATTGAAATATTATAAAATATATAAGTAATAGCTTATTTTTTAAAAAAAGTAATTGAACTTACATGATATTGATAAACTGTGTTTGTACCACCGCAAAAGCCATCTACAGGAATACCGGCAATCTTCTTTTCGCCCAATCCGTTTAAAGCATGGTTTATAAACAAGTCTTGAACGTACATAATATAATCCAACCAACGAATAGAATCCACACTGTAATTTGTCGAATTAACATAACCATGCACTGGAACCATAGCGATGGTGTTATCTTTTATGTGGCTTGTTCGAAACAAAGCCATACTCACTGATGCTATTGTTATATAGCTAAAATAAAAAATAAATAAAATAAAGATGAACTTTCTAATTCGAAAAGAAAAAATTGTTTGAATAAAGTATTGAAAACTAAAACTTAAAAATTATATTTACCAAAAAGGATCCACATCGCCCATTTCCAGGAATTGATGGCGAAATTCTAAGCAGCATCTTCGTAAAATATCAACATCAGATCTGAATATAAAAATAATAAATGTTTACAATATCAATTGAAAAAAATTCTTTAAATATAATTTTCATAGAATTAAAAAAATTACATACAGTTGGCAAAAAAAGTATTTGTACACTTCATTTTTTTTAATTATAATGAAATTAAACAAAAGATTTAAGCAAAAAATACTGTAATACATTAATTTAATGCATTATAATATTATAGAAGCAGAAACAAAATTAAACGAATCGATTTTTTACATTAGAATAAACAAATATACAAAATTATAATGCAAAAAAAGTATTTGTACACTATCTTAATGTAATATAATTAAGGAAAATTTAGTAAAATGATACAAATTAATATTTTGTGCGAATTCATTTAGCGTTTATGACTACTTCTAGATGGTATGACATAGATTCCACCAACTTTTTTGCAGTGGTCTGGTTAATGTTATTCCATGACACAATAAGAGCTTCTTTAAAACTGTTTTTTACTAATACATATTTTTTTTCGGATTTTTGCATCCAATAGCATCTGCAAATTTTCTACTGGATTCAAGTCTAGAGATTTTAGAGGAATTACCAGTCGTCTTCGAGTATTGTCGTAAGCATGTGCTGGTGAGCACAGCAGTATGCTTTGGTCATTATCCTGCAGAAAGTGAAAAGCTTCCTCTATGCATAATTTTTTGGCACAGTTTAATAAATTATGGCGCGACACATCACTGTATGTTAAACCTGTCCTTCCATTGTCAAAAAATTTTAAATGTCCTGCTCCATTAGAAGCTATACACCCCCAAAACTATAATATTCCCCCCAACATGCTTGATAGTTTGAGGTATACGTTTTGGATCTAGAACAGTTTTATTTTTACGCCAATTTTTTCGAATGCTTGATGGTAAGAAAATTCCGAATTTTTCCTCATCAGAAAAAATTACTGTTTTCCAAAAATCCAATGATTTACTTCTGTATGCGAAAGCGAATACTATGCGTTTTCGCCTATTTGTTTTGTTGATGAATGGATTTTCCCTTGAGGTTCTTCCTTTTAAATCTGCATTGAGAAGAATATTTTTTATTGTTTGAGGTATTACTCTGATGCGAGAAGATGTCGCAAGGTCTCCAGCAAATTTTTGAACCGAACGCACAGGAATTTTTAAAGCTTTTTTAACAACACTCTCTTTTTCCCTCATTGTTAGTTTGCTAAGAAGTCCTGGTTTTCATTGAATTTCGATTCTTTTAATTTATTCATAGTTTCTCACTATACATCCAATAGTTGTAAATGGTAATTTAATAGCTTTTACAAATTCTTGTTGCGTATTTAAATTTTTATTATGCTCAATCATAGGATTTCATATATCTAGAGGTGCCTCTCTAGTATTAAGTTCTATATTCAATTACTTCAAGAGCAAATTAAATTAAATGTCAGACAAATATAATATGAACTTAAAAATTATTAACAGCTTCTGTAAAAGTAGTCCTTTGAACCATAAACACTATAAAACACAGTACATATCAGGATGGAGAAATGTACAAATACTTTTTTTGCAAGAAATTTTTAAACTTTTCCCATTAGAAAATTATTTTACATCTTTATCGAAATTTTCTGTTGTGTAATTTAAAACGCACGGTAAACAGACTGTATTAAAACTATTTTTGACAAAATATCTGTTTTTATTTAGTAAAAAATTAAAAATTTTAGAGTGTACAAATACTTTTTTTGCCAACTGTACCTGCAGTAGGCTAATATTTCCTCCTGAAATATAAAATGATCTTTTTGATGCTCTTTATGCCAGTTTAAAAATGAAGTCCTCTCTGTATTTGACATTGCATCCGGACAGTAATAGATGGGTTTAGGAAGAGGTCCAACATACTCTTGATTTTCCCTTATGTTAAAGAGATGAGGGAAATATCCTTTTTTCAGTTCCTCAAATCCGAAACAAGATGGCATTCTTGCTAATGGCATGGGCAGAAAGTTGAAAGAATCGATGATTCTAATACTTAATGTTTTATGGACGATAGTCATAACTTTCGATCCACACGGAATAATTTCTGGCGCGAGACCTTGTTCCAATAGCCATCCTAATAAAAATTGTCCATCGAAACTGCAAAAAATAAATAAATAAATAAATAAATAAATAAATAAAAAAAATAATAAATAAATAAATAAATAAATAAAATTAGGAAAAACACAGTTTTAAAATATTACATCTCTTACCCTTTCATGTTATGTGCTATTGCAGTATATCCCTTGTGCTTGGGAGAAAACAGCCAGCTGCAAAAGTAATTGCACGCAGAATAACCTTTAAAGACTGCTTCCGCACCATTTGAATACTGTGCCAATGCAAAATTGACTATATGTTCCCCCGTTGCCTGGTCTGTCTCAAAGTCAAAAAATATTAATTTGTCTGATTTAGTCTTTGTAGTTTCAACTCTGAGATAACATAGATGCTTATTCGCTTCCACATATTTATCACATGATGGGCATTTGGTTGTCCCGCATCGATGCATTTCTCGTGGACACTGTCTGCGCAAAATCACCTTGCAGCAGTTTCTACATTGGTAAATCTAAAACAATATACAGTTTCGTAAATAGATTATACATGCAAAAATACAAGCTTTAATATAATATAATTTTAAAATAATATTTGATACTTTTAACAGAATCGAATAAAATAAAACTCACTTTATAACACAATGACAATGTGTGTTGACCAGTTTTGGCTTTATGTGTTTCAAAACACTTTTTAGAGCGGCAAAGTCTACCGCAATCATTGCAGCGAATTGCTCCTTCAGTCTGAATACAATCACTTTTTTGACATATGGGGCATGTAAATGGACAGTGATGTTCCCCTTCTGTCTGATAAGGTTTCTCACAGAACTCGCAATAAAAATGTGCTCCATAAAACTGATGTAGACTTTTAATGACGTCAAAATGGCCGTCATGAAGCCAAAGATTTATTCTTGTTCTTTTGGGAGATCCTGTGGGGCCTTTATATGACACCTAGAAGAAGGGAAAAAACATTTACCGATTTTTTTTTTTTCTTCGAAAAAATAAAACTCTAACGGAAAATATGTACGTAACCAAAAGGATTAAAAAAGAAAAAAGGAAGAAAAAAACTTACTTTGTTTAAGTTCTGTGCGGATATGACCACTATCTGTAAGTCTAAATAGTCTTCGAAAATGGCGATTTCTTCATAGGTACACGGACCTAAAGGAACGTTTGCAACCTCGTGCAAGGCTCGGGCTGCATTTATTAGCGCCGGTCGATCCTTATTTCTAAGACTGTTGAGAGTTTTTCGACAATCTTTGACGTAGGCTTCTGCATAAACAATAGCTTTAGCGCAGCACAGTCCATCATTATCACTCGGGATTGGAAAAATGCTTTTCTTTCTTAGACGGTCTACTTCTATATTTATGACTCTTTGTCTTCCTGCACCTCTGTCTCGAGTAATTGTGATGATGTCTGCTATAAAACCTGCGTCAAGTTTAATTTCTTGCTTCGATTGCAATACTTTCATAATAGCTGCTAAAATTTTTTCCACTGTCAAATCTGCAACCGGCATCAATGTTGTGGAGATCGGCTTGTCCAATTCGTCTGTTTGGATGCAGATACGTATGAGATCAGTTGGGTATAGGGCTAGCGTGCAACGTTCTAATAAATTGGTAAAAAGTTGTCGCACACACTCTACTGCTGCGACTAAGGGAGTTTCTTGCAAATGTATAGGCAATCTATCAATATCCACTCTTCCACGATAGGTAATTTCTTCCCCTTGATATTTTCTATTAACCTTCCGACACCTCTCTTCCAAAATAATTGCATCTTCCAACTAAAGAAAAAAGAAAGAAAAAAGAAAAAAAAAGAAAATTTAGCATAAATGCAACAGACATGTTAAAATAGTTTTAAAAACAGATCTAAGTTTTCTTTAAATATTTAGCAAAATACGTACTTTAAATCCAGAACCAGACTGTTCAGAAGTTGGTCTGAATAGCTAAAAAAGAAAAAGTATAAAAATCAATAATCTTGTTTTATACGAAACATAATAATAAATATATATGTATACAAACGTACTTCATTCTCCGATTGATAAAGACTGTTATCATCAGAGGGACGCGAAATATGCACTTGCGAATACGCTAGGGTAAACTGAAAATAAACAAATAAATAATACAAAAAAAAAACAACAACATTAAAACTGAATATCATGTTCAGATATAATAAATATATATGTATACAAACGTACTTCATTCTCTGATTGATAAACATTGTTATCATCGGGGGGACTGGAAATATGCACTTGTGAATACGCAGGGGGAAACTGAAAATAAATAAATAAATAATACGAAAACAGCATAAAAAACTGAATATCATATTCAGAAAATGTATTAAGAATCTTACAAAATCATCATTGTCATCATCAGAACAAACTGGATAATCATCTTTAAAACACACTTGTGAGAATGCACGAGGAAACTAAAAATATAAATAAATAAAAGAAAAAAACGTAAGTATGATACATAGTTTAAGTATGGTAAAATGTCATAAAAATATATATCATCCTTACAGTTTCATCGTCAAAGGAATTCTCTATGAAAAACGGATCTTGCACAGTGGAAGGCCCAGGTTTATTCTAAAATAAATGATTAAAATAAACCATCTTAATTTAAAAGAAAATGTATGAAACGTTTAAGAAAAAACTACAAATTATTTGAAAAATAATAAAAGTGGGAAAAATATTCTTTAACAGGAAGCTGCATTTAAGATTACTGTAAAATACGTGAACAAAAATCATATTATTATTTATGAAAATAATAAAAAATAAAAACACGTGATCAGAAATCATATTATTATTATTAAAGAAATAATCTTAAATAGTAAAAAGAGAAAACTTATTCAGTTTACATGACCACTTATATTTGATAAATCATAATTCCTTTATAAAAAATTCGGAAAAATATTGGAATTACACCCGGCATCAGAAAAAACTTATTACTTGAAGATTAAAAAGCGGAAAAGAATATTATTTAAAGAAAATATCAATTTAGATTATTATATATAAAACACGTGGTTAAAAATATTATTATTAAGAAAATAATAAAAAAGAAAAACCTATTCAATTTATAAGACCACTTATACTTGTTAAATCATAACATCTTTATAAAAAATAACAATCTACATAAATGAAATTCATTATAAAAAATTCGGAAATATACTAGAATTACACACGGCATCAGAAAAATCTTATTATTTGAAAATTAAAAAGCGGAAGAAGTATTAGTTAAAGAAATTTGCATTTTAGATTAATATACATAAAACACGTGATTAAAAATGTCATTATTATTATTATTATTTAAGAAAATAATAAAAAAGAAAAACATATTTTAAAATAAACTAATAATAGTTACATGTACACGTGGAAAAATACTACTTAAAGTAAAATCAAATAAAAAAATTGCAGTTTATATATAAATGAATTTACAATTTATTTACAGTTAATTAAAAAGTAATTAGGACAAGTACTCACCCATTCAAAGTCATCCAAGGGTCGCTTGCGAGGCGGCTTTCGATTATCCATAATTTTTCACAAGAAAAAAATAAACCAACATTCACAAGAAAAATCAAAGCAACTGACGAATGTAACTGTTGCCATTGGCTGCGTAACAAACTTTTTCATTATCGGTTACAGTTAATGGTCATTTAAACAACTCAACTTTACATTTGGTTACAGGTAAGCGAGGTTTTGATTGAAAAAAACAACTCAACTTCACAAAACAAAGGTATTTCTTGTGTTCTGGCAAGAAAGCATGACGTCATAATCACGTGGGTCAGCGTTCGAGTGCTGACACGAATGAATCTGTTTCAACAGGCATGCGTGACGTCATTGACCACGTGATTCACCGTCCAGACATGAACGTACGATTTCTGACATGAAACTATGACGTCATAGAACACGTGGTCTGCAAACTATCCAAAATTTTACAAGTCCAACTTTAGAAGTTGCCATTTTCAAAAAAGAAACTCTTAAAAACAAAACCAAATAAACAACTCAACCTTTAACCCCATGGCTTGTAGCAGACGAAAACCAAAACTAAAATCCCCGTCTTACAGCTGCTGAAAATCGAATCCCCAAAAA
Organism: Maratus speculifer; assembly: GCA_964019185.1. NCBI lineage: Eukaryota > Metazoa > Arthropoda > Arachnida > Araneae > Salticidae > Maratus > Maratus speculifer. The sequence goes on from OZ025299.1 coordinate 157,952,422, forward strand.
CAACTCAACTTTTAACTCCCTGTCTTGTAGCAGACGAACATCGAAACCGAAACCAAAAACCGCGTCTTATAGCAGACGAAAACCGAAACCGAAACATCCAGCAGGAAAACAACTCAACTCCACTCGTGACGTCATTTCCGGACACGCCCCCTTTTGATTGACAGGTAGACACGCCCCTTTTGACAGGTGGACACGCCCCCTGCCACGCCCCCTTTTGATTGACAGGTGGGAACGCCTTGTAGCTGGTAGTGGCCCGACTACTACTATTGACAATTTGCGCGAAAGGCTGCTTAGTTCGAATCCTGACCTGGACACTTTTTCAATCAGTTGGAAAATTACAACAAAAGATAATTAAAAGATATAGGGTAGATGCTCCAGTTTTGGCAACTGCAGAAGTTTTGGCCACATTGGAATGATTTACCCTCTATTTAGGCTGTAAATTGATTTTAACAAATTATATGCATTCTTACTCCTTAATCTAACACTCTTTTATTATTTTCAATCCCATTTCTTTATTTTTTGATAAAAAATGACTTGCAAAAAAAAAAAAAAAAAAAAAAAAAGTGTAAAACTATAGTGTGCACTCGCATATATTAAGGTTTTTGCTTAGGTAACAAGTTTTCACAATCTTTCAATATTAGGGATTTATCGAACTTTATTTGTTCTGAAACAGATTGCTATGAAGCTTTATGAAGTAGGCTTTCTCTCTGTTGCAATTTCATATTTAAATTAATTATTTTTACAGCTTAAAGTAGGGGTGGCCAAAACTACTTGCTTTACGTGCTAGTACGTGCTTTAAATTTGCTATGTGTACCAGTTATGGGCATTGTGTGGCCAAAAATGGCACAACAATATGCTCCACTTTTGGCCACAAGACTAATTATAGTGAAAATTTCAGCAATATATTTAGAAATGTTTTATGACTTATAAATTTAAAAGTTCAATAAAATTACAGCATGATTTAGTGGTTTCTTGTATTTTTTCAAAACAAAATGAGGAAGTTGCATAACTTTTGCAAAATTTCAAGCACATGAATTTAGAAATAACAAATAATGTGAAAATCTTTATACAATAAATAGGATTCATTTTAACAAGTTCAAAAAAGACAATTCTGTACTCTTAAAAATGGTCTAGATTAAACACTGTTATAAGATAGGAAGTAAAATTATGGCTTTTCAAAATTCATTGTCAGCTTTTCAAGATGGTTAAGTTTTGTAGTATCTCGTTCTACCTTGCAACACAAGTTTACAGAATGGAGACCAGTTTTTACTATTTTTGAATCTCAAGTAATAGGGTTGTGCTATTTATGATGGCCAATTATCTATATGAGAGATATGGGCCAAAAAAGAAGGGAGATGCCCTCTGTGAAGGTCTTTCTAAGATCCTAGCCAATATTTACACAAGGAAATCTAAGGTTTGAAGAAAACTAACTCCAAATGATTAGGCTGACAGGCAGCTAAGTACGAGGAATTAAAGTTTAAAATCAGTTGAAAAAAATGGATTTTAGAGATTGTCAAAATACTATTTCATGTAAAAATGGAATAATTTCAAGATTCTAGTCATATAACTGTAAATATTGGTATAGTATAACATATGATATATATAAATGAAAATATGCAAAATGTTAAAATAAGCTTTTTATGTCCTATAAGTCTTTTTTATGAATTAAATATATTTTTTGTTTTTAAATTTAAATGTTCAGTTAAAATCAGCTTAAGTATATTTTATTCGATGTTTTTATGATTTCATTTAAAAAAATGCAAATCTTTTTTATACAGCAAACAAATATCTGTGTGGTAAAACAGATTTTGCACAAAAATTTTTACTTATTATCAGTTAAAATGTTTGCAAAATTACAAGATATTAGGGCGGCCAAAACTGGTGCAGGGGTGGCCAAAACTGGTGCAAATTGAAAGAAATTACTTAACGAGTTATTACTCACAATCTAAAATATTTGATAGAAAGTTATTATAATTAACAGAAAGACAACTAAATTTACTAAAGAATACTGTTATTGCGATTTAATATGCTTTATTCAGTCTAAAACTATAAAATTTCCATTTCAACTTTTCTCTTAATGTGGCCAACACTGGAGCATCCACCCTATATATTTATAGACATCAGGATTATTGGTCAGAAATATTGGCAAGCTGTACAGTTTTAGATATGTGCTCAAATTTGTGGATATTAAAGCGAGTAAAAGTTTTTTTTTAAAAAGTTCAAAAAGATTAAACAGTTTGAACAGCATATTACAAAATGTGTGTCAGTTATAAATAAAATTGAAGCTATGCAATTTTCAGCATGTGGGGAAAATATATAAATATTTTTGAAAGGCAATATTTTTCAAATTTTAAAAACAACACCAGAGTTGTAAGGCATGTGAGGTAAATCGAATTTTTAACTTTAATTTAGAAGAAAGTCTCCTTACTGCAGGTAACTATTTTATATATTATACAGTATTTGTTCATAAATTGTCAATATATGATTTTAGGACTCAAACCCTATTTTAACAGAACATGGCGTGGAGTTATAGCTTCAGCAGATCCTGTTTCTTTTAAATTGTTAGAGAATCGTTAAGAAAAGTTAAATCGTCACAGAATCACAGTGTTAACGAAAGTTTTGTCACAAACGATCTGCATCGTGAGTCTAAAATAATGGGACAAACTTTAAGGGAGGTGGTAGAGCTCACTATAATAAATAATTATGGCATAGAAATGTATGACTGAAAGTGACGCGTTAAAACGCCACACTAGTCACTGTAAAAGACACGGATTATAATGTTAAGTGTATGGGAACGCTATTTTCAAATATCTCGCTAAAATTTTAATATTTTCGCATATTTTTTTTCCATAGGATAGCTGAGGACGACCTGCAACTGGGCTGGTTTTTACTTTTTTGATTTTGGTTACAGATTAAGAGCCCACAATAATTCAGAACCAGTTTAAACCGGTTCTAAAACTGAAACTATTGTAATATAAAAAAAATATAACCAAAATCGAAAAAGTAAAAATTAGCCTAGTTGTGGATCGTCCTCAGCTATCCTATGGAAAAAATATCATGTAAAATATTGAAATTTGAGCAAGATATTTGAAAACAACTCCCCCCCCCCATAGACATAACATTACCATCCGGGTCTTTTTTGGTGACTAGTGTAGCGTCTTGACGAGTCACTTCCGGTCATATATTTCTGTGCCATCATTATTTGCTATAGTGAGTCCTACCGCCCCCTCAAAGTTTGTTCCATGATTTTGGACTCACCCTGTATTTCACAATTTGATCACAATGTGACTTGAAAGCATTGTCACTTTCGTCACAATTACGTCACAATGTTAATGACAAAATCGTCACAAATGACACACTTTTCACAAATTGGTCACATTGCGACGTCACAATGTGGTCACAATGTGACGTCACAAACAAGCTCTAAAACGGCCATAACGACTTCACATTTTAGTCACAGTGACTTCACATCGACGTCACGTGACGTCACATCGACGGTCACAAAGTCACAATGTGACTTCACAACGACGTCACCGTGACGTCACCATGTCTTACGGGTAATGACCTACACGGCAGTGACCACTTCCCGATTTTTATTACACTGACTGCTCCTGATAAGGATTCTTCCAATTTTATCAACCGTTATATTTATGAGAGAGCCAATTGGCCAGCTTTTACTGCACTTGCAAACATCACAGCTAATATGATAGATGGAAATATCGACAATGCACTTGATAATATAACTGAATGTATTATCAGTGCTGCCGATTCTAGCATTCCTAAAACATCTTTTACTCATAAGCACAGGAAACCTTGGTGGAATAGTGATTGCCAAAATGCAAAGAAAAAGCAACAAAAAGCTTGGGGTCTCTTCCGGAGGTACCCAAATAATACTAACTATATGGCATTTAAAAAAGCAAAGGCTGAAGCTAGAAGAGTGCGACGCAAAAGTCAACGGGAATCTTGGATTAATTATGTATCTAGCATTAACTCAAACACTTCAAGTAAAGAACTTTGGCTAAAAGTAAAAAAATGCATGGGAATATATTCAGAAAGTTATATTTCAATTTTAAATCATAATGGACAAACCATCACATCTCCTAAGAACATAGCTGAGACAATAGGAAAAACCCTAGCATCCATTTCAAGCTCAGATTCTTATCTGGAACCCTTTTTAACTTACAAAAGACGAACTGAAATGACCAGGATTAATTTTAACTCTCATAACTCTTTTCCCTACAATCAGCCGTTTACTATCTCAGAACTGAACAAGTGTTTGAGTGATAGTCACTTGTCAGCCCCGAGTCATGATGGGATTACCTACATTATGCTGAAGCACCTGTCTCCACTCTCTTTAGATAACATCCTTTCTTTTTACAATAGGATTTGGTTGGAACAAAAATTTCCACATGCTTGGTGCAGAGCAATAGTTATTCCTTTTCCTAAACCGGGAAAAGATGCTGGCAATCCCAATAATTACAGACCTATCGCACTCTCTAGTAGCCTTTGCAAACTTCTTGAGAAAATGGTTAACTGCCGCCTCGTGCATATTTTAGAAACAAACAATTATCTTGCTGCTTTTCAGAGTGGATTCCGACGTGGTAGATCTACTATCGATAATTTAATCCATTTGGAAAATCAAATCAGGACTGCCTTTCTAAAACGCAACCATTTGGTGTCAGTATTTTTTGATATGGCAAAAGCCTATGACAGAACATGGCGTTATGGGATTCTTCTCGATCTTTTTAACCTGGGCTTTCGCGGCAACCTTCCAATTTTTATTAAAAACTTTCTTACTACTCGACTATTTCAAGTTCGAATTGGTGGTTCATTGTCTAGTTTTTACTTACAAGAAGAGGGTGTGCCCCAGGGCAGTGTGCCTAGTGTCACCCTCTTTGCTATTAAAATAAATGACATACTCAATCAACTTCCTCCTTCAGTAAAAGGAGATTTATATGTTGACGACTTTCGAATTATGTGCATGGGACAGGATATTCGTTTTATAGAAAGACAGTTGCAAATTGCTATCAATCGCATCCTGAATTGGACTAATAAAAATGATTTTATTATATCTCATGACAAAACATCTTGTGTGCATTTTTGTAGACGTAGGGATCTGCATCCAGATCCTGAAATTTTTATTGGTTCTACTCATATCCCTGTTGTGGACAATGTTCGTTATCTTGGTCTATTTTTTGACAAGAAACTTACCTTTTTACCCCATATTTTACATTTAAGGACGAAATGCGAAAAATCCCTCAATTTACTTAAATTTCTTTCTAATACTTCTTGGGGAGCGGATCGTGATTTTCTTCTTAAGATCTATCGTTCTGTGATCCGTGCAAAAATTGACTATGCCTGCCAGGTCTACGGTTCCGCTTGCAAGTCTGTTCTTAAGAAACTTGACACTGTGCACCATAGCGCACTTCGTGTGTGCTCTGGTGCATTTCGTACCTCTCCAGTTGTAAGTTTATATGTTGACTGTAATGAATCTCCATTACACTATACTCGTGAAAAACTTTCATTGGAATTGTTTTACCGTGTCCTTTCATATCCTGGTCATCCACTTCATACATATATTTTAAGCACTGACAATGATATTCTTTATCAGCATCGCCCATCCTGCATCCCCTCTTTTGGTGTAAGAATGAGAAGTATCATTAACAATAGCCCTTTGAATAATGTTGAGGTGAGCACCTGTCCATTGCATATGTATCCCCCTTGGAACCCACCTGTTATTAAAACTCTCCATCCTTTTAAAGTTTATGAGAGAAAGAATTTAGCCGCTATTGCTTTTAAACAATTATTTGCCGCACACCGTGCTAATTTTAGTAATCACATGGACATATATACAGATGGTTCTAAGAATGGTAATATTGTTGGTTGTGGAGTTTATTGTGATGGTGTTACCCTTAGTTATCGGCTTCATCCTTCTATCTCCGTTTTTACAGCCGAATTAATTGCAATACAGAGGGCTATGGTACACATCTCTCATCATCATATCACTTCTTTCATCATCTATACTGGTTCAAATAGTGCTATTGATGCTTTAAAATCTTTTAAAAAACATTCTTATGTCTCAGCTATCCTGGATTTTTATACTAACTTGACTAAACGTGGTTATAATATTTTATTTTGCTGGGTACCTGGACACATGGGCATCCCTGGTAATGAAAAAGCTGATGAGGCGGCAAAATCTGCTCGTAATCCATTACATCATAAAATACCATTCTCAGATATTAAACTAATTATAAAACATTTTATTCATAATAAATGGCAAGAAAGCTGGAATTTAGAATACAATAATAAGTTGCATCATATTAAGCCTACAGTTGTGACCTGGCCTGCGATTTATCCAAGGAAAATTGACGTTCTTCTTACTCGTCTGAGAATTGGACATTCTAGGATCACTCATAAACATTTGTTATTTAGGGAGGATGCACCCATATGTCCTCATTGTCTTTTTGATACTCTGACCATCCATCATCTCTTAACTGACTGCCCGGGACTCCGGCACTTGTACAGGATATATTTTAATACTTCATTACCCACTTTGACAAACCTCATTGGGGAAACACCCCATGGGGCACTTTTTACTTTTTTAAAACACTCCGGATTTTATTTTGAAATTTAGATCTTACCTGTTTACATAAGTTGACATTCTGGATGGAATTCCCATCCAGATACCTACTTTTTATGAGACTTACTTTTTGTGCTTTACTGGTTTGTACTCGTCACTGTCGTTCTTCACTTTGACCATATCTGGATGGAGTACCCATCCAGATAGCTTTTTTATCTTTGTTATACAATCACACTCTTTATTTTCACTTTTTAATCTTTTCGTCCTTGTTTGGCGCAGCATGTCCCTAATGGGACTTTGTGCCATTAAACTCCCATCAACCAACCAACCCCCTTTCCAGGGACACGGGTCGCCACGCACGGCCAACACGTAGGTGGTTTACAATTCTCCATGAGTCGACATACAGGATGATATCGGCTCATACGGAATTGCCCTCACCTCCGAAAAGGAAACCACAATGAGAGTGAAACAAAGATGAAAGGAAGAAAAGAGGAGTAAGCAGAAAAGGAAAAGATACAGATCACTCAGGTGCCCCGGGGTTGTGAAGCCCGTGGATACCTAAAGAAGTTATCCCCCTGGGGGGGGCGAACACTTATAACTGTGTTGAATATAAACTTTCAACTATTACTTTTGATTTCTGATGAACAAAATGTTTGTACTCCTTTTTTTTTCTTTTAATAACGCTTTAAATTTGGGATATTCTTTTATAATCACTCTGTATATTCTTTAAAATGTCTTTGAATTTTTAAGTTTTCAAAATAAATTTTCAAACTATTATTCTCGTAGTAAATGATGCATAGAAAAAATTTCTTTCAATAAAAAATTACATTTTTCAAACAAATACTTTTGTAAATCATTCTGACAGATTCATTTTTATACTTTTCTTGAATTTACTACTAGTCTATATTGAAAAACTTAGAACTGTATTAAAAAATATTTTGAAGAATTATCAAATTTTAAATATGGCTGATATATCGCATTTTTAAAAAATTTCTATTTTAAAATAACTAAATTAGCAAATAAAAAATTCAAGGTAAAAAGTGTACAAAAATATTTTTAAATAAATAAGTAAAATTGCGTGTCCCGAATTACCTTAAATCTAAATAAGAATAGTGCCATAATTCCATGATGCAACGATCTAGAACGATAGTAACAGCTATCGAAGTAGAAAACTTATGCATTAGACGCAATGGGAATACTAAAAGAGGCTTTTAGTCAATGCCGACAGGAACGGAAAAATTTGATCTACATCGCATAGTTTTCATCGATTTCCTAAAAGCAAGGTAATTACACTATAAAATCTGTCTCCTAATATTAAAATGTAATTAGTTCTTCCAAGTTAATGATGAAAATGTGTGTACGAAATAATTATGCATTAAATAATGATTACAAAGAGCTTTTTTTTATAGTAAAACTATTTTTGCTTATGCAACATATCTCTAACAAAAATCACGTATCAGGTATAAATTTCCATTAGGCTAATTGGTATTTTTTCCCTTTTTTTACTGTTATTAGGGTGTACATTAGGGTGGAAATATTTTCAATCATGTGAGATATTTTATGCGAGAAAACTTTTTAAACTTCAAAGTATCTAATGAATTTATGGGCATTTAAAAAATAGATTAAACTTTTGAAAAAACTAGTTTATACTCCCTTTTTATAAACTTAAGAAACGTTCTATGTATTTTTATCCCAATATATAAACCTTTACATACATAAGTTGAATTTTTTTTTATTTAGACATAGCTGACAATATTCATCTAATCTTCTGTAATATGTAGAATAATTTCACTCAGTTTAGCACGTTTCAAAATAGAATATTTATTTAACGAATCTTTATATGGATGATTCTACGATAAGAGGTTTAAATTATATAGATGATACAGCCAAAAAGAAAAGTTTGAGTTTGATCAAAAACCTTTAATTTATGATTTTTGTCACGTTTATTTACCTTTTCATATAAAAGGGCAAGTCACTTTACACATATTTTATAACTTTTCTGGTCCGTAACTCTCTCCCCTGGCAGCTATCTTGACAGGGGAAATACGGCAGGGGAGAGACATTTTCATGATAAATTCAAATTTTTTAACTGACTGAATTAGTTTTTGGGTTAATTGTGTATTTCACTTTAATTATTACTGTATTGTTTAATTAGGGCAGTAAATTCAATTGAATTAAATGAATATAAGTTTTATGACTTACCACAAGAGATACACGATCACCTTGCGAAACCACTACACCGCACAGTCGCGTCGCCATAACTAAAAATGGCGACGCTTAAATGGCTTACGCGTTTAGTATTGCTAAATTCAAGCCGATAGATGTCCTTAAGCGCTACTTCCAATACAGCCACCCTTGAATTTATATTTGTTTCAGCGGAACGAAATTTGACAGGGTAGACACACAAAAAAGTGGGACAAAAGTTAATTTTAAAAATTATTTTTTTTATTTTATAATACGTAAGTATAATTACTTAAATTCCAATTAAACATACTTTAGTTAAGCATTTGATAGAAAAAAATGTATGTATTGTTTGAAAGTTATATTGAAACCAGCAAGGGGACAAGCCAGGGTAGAGACTTTTTTAGACTTTGTAAGAAATTTCAGAAAAATGTGTTTTAATTAGGCATTCAATCGTGATGTTATTTAATAAAGTATATTAAGATGATGCGATTCATTGCAAAAAAGAGCAACATATAGAATAAAAAATCTGTTTTTAACGGATTGCCGTACAAGTTACCTCTTATCGTAGAATCACCCATATATTTAAATACAGTTGGCAAAAAAAGTATTTGCACACTTCATTTTTTTAAATTATAATGAAATTAAACAAACGTTTTAAGCAAAAAATACTGTAATACATTAATTTAATGCATTATAATGTTAAAGAAGCAAAAACAAAATTAAATTAATCTACTTTTTACATTATAATAAACAAATATAGAAAAATATAATGCAAAAAAAGTATTTGTACATTATATTAATGTAATATAATTAATGAAAATTTAGTAAAATGATACAAATTAATATTTTGTGTGAATTCATTTAGCGTTTATGACTACTAGATGGTGTGACATAGATTCCAGCAACTTTTTTGTAGCAGTCTGGTTAATGTTATTCCATGACACAATAAGAGCTTCTTTAAAACTGTTTTTTACTGATACATATTTTTTTCGGATTTTTTCATCAAATAGCATCCACAAATTTTCTATTGGATTTAAGTCTAGAGATTTTAGAGGAGTTACCAGTCGTCTTCGAGTATTGTAGAAACCATGTGTTGGTGATCACAGCAGTATGCTTTGGTCGTTATCCTGCTGAAAGTGAAAAGCTTCCTCTACGCATAATTTCTTAGCACGATTTAATAAATTATGCCGCGACACATCAATGTATGTTAAACCTGTCCTTCCATTGTCAATAAATTTTAAATGTCCTGCTCCATTAGAAGCTATACACCCCATAATATCCCCCCCCCCCCCCACCATGCTTGATAGTTTGAGTATACGTTTTGGATTTAGAACAGATTTATTTTTACCCCAATTTTTTCGCATGCTTGGTGGTAAGAAAATTCCGAATTTTCCCTCATCAGAAAAAATTACTGTTTTCCAAAAATCCAATGATTTACTTCTGTATACGAAAGCGAAAATTATGCGTTTTCGCCTATTTGATTCGCTGATGAATAGATTTTTCCTTAAGGTTCTTCCTTTTAAATCTGGTTTGAGAAGAATATTTCTTATTGTTTGAGATATTACTCTGATGCGAGAAGATGTTGCAAGATCGCCAGCAAATCATTGAACCGAACGCATAGGATTTTTTAAAGCTTTTTTTTAACAACACTCCCTTTTTCCCTCATTGTTAGTTTGCTGAGAAGTCCTGGTTTTCATTGAATTTCGATGCATCTAATTTATTCATAATTTCTTACTATTCATCCAATAGTTGTAAATGGTAATTTAATAGCAATTACAAATACTTGTTGCGAGTTTCAATTTTTATTATGCTCAATAATAGGATTTCATATCTAGAGGTACCTCTCTAGTTTTAGGGTCTATTCTCAATTACTTCAAGAGCAAATTAGATTAAATGTCAGACAAATATAATATGAAGTTAAGAATTATTAACAGCTTCTGTATAAGTAGTCTTTTGAACCATAAACACTATAAAACACAGTACATATCAGGATGGAGAAATGTTCAAATACTTTTTTTGAAGGAAATTTTTAAACTTTTCCTATTAGAAAATTATTTTACATCTTTATTGAAATTTTCTGTTGTGTAATTTAAAACGCACGGTAAACAGACTGTATTAAAACTATTTTTGACAAAATATCTGTTTTTTTTACTTAAAAATTAAACATTTTAGAGTGTACAAATATTTTTTTGCCAACTGTATAGGTGTCAACATGGAACTTATATAATTTCAATTGTTAAAGAAAAATTCTGGTTCGAAACATTTTAAACAAGGTTCAAATTAATCTAGATATTTTGTTGAATATAATGGGAGGTTGGTATTTATTCATACATCATACAAAGAATTGAGTAAATTATAAAATAACAATATAATGGATATTAATGTGTTTTTCAATGTAGTGTATTTCAATTTGTCGATTTTTATCGAATCGGCCATCTGACGAAACAGTATTTGTCTCTGTCCTCTGTCTGTCCATCACAGAATCTGTACATAAAAATTGTATAAGTCAGAGACTTCAAATTTTTTGTGTTTACTGTTCATAACTTTGTGTCATATGGCAAATCGTACACTTTTAAAAAAGTTTATTTTTATTAATTTCAGCTTTTCAGTATCACCCGTTCATTTTTGCGAATTAAATTTTAAAAGTGAGCCTTAATTTCAGTTTTTCGTGTGTACATCATAGCTTGTAGGTAAAGCATCTCGCTAATAAACAGAAGGTTCTTAGTTCAATCCCTAATTTTTTCATTAAGATGGATTTAATAAGAATAAATTTCATATTTTTGGTCACTTTATTTAAGGGTTTATATTATTAGAGTTTAGTTCATCTGACATTCACTATATTCTCGGCCGTCGGCCTAACTGTTCCGAGTTTTTCTTTAAACTTTGAACTCCCTTGCGTTAATATGGATTAGATTCACTTAAAAAGACCTTCCACGGAGGTTACTCCCCCTTTAGGGCCTATGTCCCAAGTGTAGATAATTGGCTATCATTAACACAAACAAATACAAGACATTCATAATATTTTTTTTTAATTCAATTTTCTTTCTATTTTAGAAACTTTTGCGATTTAGTAAGGATTCAGCATTTTAAATTTATTTTTGAACATTTTTTGCTATCAGAAATTTAAAATTTTATTTATATTACCACTAACTTCGTATTATTGAAAAATTTAGAACTTTGGATTTTATTTAATTTGATTTGAACATTTTTAATTTGATTAAAATAAATTTATTTTATAATTATTTAAAAGTTAAATTCTTTTGTGGTACTAAAAAAAATTGTCATTATAAACAATCAATTTGGAATTAATTAAAGGTTAAGTTGTTTTGAAAGAAACTCTAAACGAAACTCTCTTTGCACTGCGAGCGGTTGACATACGTCACCCACAAAATTCAAAATATTTGAAAAGTTTCTATTTTTTATTTCATTTTTCGTATTCCTTTCCCCTTTTTCATCACTGCATTGATCCTAAACAATTGTAATTTTTAAATATAAATTTTGTATTTAATTGTGTATTTAATGAATTTGTAATTAATTTTGAATTAATTACTACATTTTTTAAGTACAAAAACAGCATATTGGAAATGGGTTACATATGTCCCCAGCTCGACTAAATGCATACCGAATATTCGCACGCCTAATGCAGGATTAAATTAGGAGTCATACTTTTGAAGTTAATATATTTAATTAAATTAGTCTTAGAAAATATTATTCGAAAATAAATGTAAAACAAAACATTGAAAATTAAAATATAGAGTGACGCAAATGTGAAAAAATTCATTTTAATGCTTTACGTGTAGGACATAACAAAAATAGATAATGTAATTGTCAGGTCCTTAGACAGCACCTGCTACAGATTGGTTGGTTGGTTGTATAAGGTTTAGTGGCACAAAATCCCTTGGGGGACATGCTGCGCCAAAACAAAGACAGAAAAAAAACAAAAACCAAAAGAAACAAGATCAGGATATCTGGATGGGGTATCCCATCCAGATATAGTGTAAAAAATTAAAAATTAAAAATTTAAAAAAATATTATAGCATAATATAAATGGTAAAAATAAATCAGTAGAAGACTCATTTGGATAGGGTTCCTATCCAAATGTCGTTAACACTTCAAAGTCATAAGAACAAGGTCCAAGTCCTAAGAACAAAAATAGAGATAAAAAATTCATATTTCAAAATAAAATCCTGCATGTTTTAAAAAAGTAAGAAGTGCCCCATGAGGTATTTCTCCAATGAGGTTTGTCAAAATAGGTGATGATGAGTTAAAATATACTCTGTACAAGTGCCGGAGGCCCGGACAGTCAGTTAAAAGATGATGTATGGTTAGGCAATCAAAATGACAATGAGGACACATGGGTGCATCCTCCCTAAATAACAAATGTTTATGAGTGATTCTAGAGTGTCCAATTCTCAGACGGGTCAGAAGAACATCTATTTTCCTTGGATAATTTTGAGGCCAGGTTACGATTGTTGGTTTGATGTGGTGCAATTTATTATTGTATTCTAAATTCCAACTTTCCTGCCATTTATTATGAATGTAGTGTGTTATAATTAGTTTTACGTCTGAGAATGGAATCTTATGATTTAAGGGGTTAAGGGCTAGTTTTGCTGCCTTGTCCGCTTTTTCATTTCCAAAGATACCCACGTGTCCAGGTACCCAGCAAAATAAGATATTGTAACCTTGATTTGTCAAATTATTATAAAGTTCCAAGATTGCTGAGACATAAGGATGTTTATTAAATGATTTTATTGCGTCAATAGCACTATTTGAGTCTGTATAAATGATAAAAAAGGAGTTATGATGGTGAGAGATGTGCAACAAGGCTCTCTCAATGGCAATCAATTCGGCTGTAAACACTGAAGTTGAAGGATGAAGCCGGTAGCTGAAACTGGTGTTTTCAAAGAAAACACCACATCCAACAACAGTACTGCTCTTAGAACCATCTGTGTAAATATCTGTATAATTTCTGAAACTGGATCTATGTGCAGCAAACAAATTTTGAAAGATAATAGGTGCAAGATTCTTTTTGTCATAACCTTTAAAGGGATGGAGGGTGGTAATGCTAGGAATTATCCAAGGAGGGAACTTATGTAATGAACATGAACTCACCTCAATATTATTTAATTGGCTATTGCTAACAATGCTCCTTATTCTGACACCAAATGATGGGATGCAAGATGGACGATGCTGATAAAGAATGTCATTGTCAGAATTTAAAATATGAGTATGAAGAGGATGGCCATGATGTGATAGAATACGATAGTACAGCACCAAAGAAAGCTTTTCGCGAATGTGGTGTAATGATGGTTCATTACACTCGACATAAAGACTTAAAACTGGGGATGTACGAAATGCACCAGAGCAAAAGCGGAGAGCGCTATGGTGCACAGTGTCTAATTTTTTAAGGACAGAATTACGTGCAGAACCATAGATCTGACAGGCATAGTCAATTTTTGAGCGGATTATGGAACGATAAATTTTCAGGAGAGAGCTACGGTCTGCTCCCCAAGATGTGTTAGAGAGCACCTTTATTAGATTAAGTGATCGCTCACACTTTTTGCGTAACTGCAAAACATGAGGCAAGAAAGTAAGTTTTTTGTCAAAATATAAGCCTAAAAAGCGGACATTGTCAACAACAGCAATTTGATAATTTCCAATAAAAATCTCAGGATCTGGATGCAGATCCCTGCGTCTACAGAAATGCACACAACAGGTTTTGTCTTGGGAAATAATAAAGCCATTTTTGTTGGTCCACTGTATAATACGATTAATAGCAATTTGTAATTGTCTCTCGATAAATCGCATATCTTGTCCTTTACATAAAATTTTAAAATCGTCAACGTAGAGTGAACCCTGAACACTCGGGGGTAACTGGTTCAGGATTTCATTTATCTTAATAGCAAAGAGGGTGACACTCAAGACACTGCCTTGGGGTACACCCTCTTCTTGTACATAAAAGCTTGAAAGAAACCCTCCTATTCGAACTTGAAAAATTCGAACTGCAAGGAAGTTCTTGATAAAAATGGGGAGGTTACCACGCAAGTCCAAGTTACAAAGATCACGGAGGATGCCATACCTCCAGGTTTTATCATATGCTTTCATCATATCGAAAAATACTGTCACCAGATGGTTGCGTTTTAAAAAAGCAGTCCGTATATGACTTTCTAAAAGAATGAGGTTGTCAATTGTGGACCTACCCCGACGAAATCCGCTTTGAAAGGCTGCAAGATAATTATTCGATTCAAGAACATGCACCAGGCGGCAATTAACCATTTTTTCTAAAAGTTTACAAACGCTGCTAGAGAGTGCGATAGGCCTGTAGTTATTTGGGTCACTGGAATCTTTACCTGGTTTCGGGAAAGGAATGATGATAGCTTTACTCCAGGCTTTAGGAAATATGTGCTCAGTCCAGATTCTATTGTAAAAAGTGAGTAAATTATCAAGAGAGGTAGAAGAAAGGTATTTTAACATGGTGTAAGTAATGCCATCGTGTCCTGGAGCAGATAAACGGCTATTTTGCAAACATCTTAAAAGCTCTGGTTTAGTGAAAGGCAGATTATAGTCATAGAACTGTCGAGAATTAAAATTTATGCTGGTAGATTCCATTTGTCTTTTGTAAGATAAGAAAGGTTCAGGGTATGAGTCTGAGTTAGAGTTGGATGCCAGTGTACTTGCAATTGTTTCAGCAATATTTTTGGGAGATGCTATAGTTTGACCATTTGTATGTAGGATTGGGATGTGGTTTTCCGAGTACAGTCCCATACAGTTTTTCACCTTCCTCCAAAGGACTTTACTAGTTGTGTTAGAGTCTATTTTGGAGACATATTGCATCCAGGATTCACGCTGGCTCTTACGTCGCACTCTTCTAGCTTCCGCTCTTGCTTTTTTGAAAGCAATATAATTATTGTTAGTAGGGTAGCGTCTGAAAATGCCCCAAGCTTTTTGTTTATTTTTCTTGGCCTTTTTACATTCATCATTCCACCATGGTTTTCTGTGTCGCGGCATAGAAAGTGATTTTGGAATACTAATGTCTGCAGCATTGATAATACACTGCGTGATATTATCAAGCGCATCGTCAATGTCACCCTCTATCATATCATTTGTTATATTAGCAAGATCCGTGAAAGTTGGCCAGTTGGCTCTGTCATAAATATAACGGTTAAAATAATTATTAGAGTCCATGTTAGGAGTAGTCCGAGTGATAAAAATTGGAAAATGGTCACTGCCGTGCAAATCGTTTGAGACCCAGAAATTCCAATAAGGGTAAATAGACGGGAAGCAGATTATAAGGTCAATTGCATGAAATGTGCGGGTAGGTTCATGAAAGTAAGTATGGTCACCATTATTGAGCAGGCATAGACCGTTGTCAGAGATTAGTTTTTCTATTATTTCGCCTCTGTGATTAGAGTCTTGGTTGCCCCACATTTGGCTGTGTGCGTTGAAATCTCCCAGAATGATATATGGAGTGGGGAGTTGGATAAGGAGATTGTCAAGTTCTGATGACTGTATAGATTGACTAGGTGGTAAATAAAGTGTACATATAGTTATTAGACGGTTTGAATGTATACGGACTGCAACAGCTTGCAAGTTTGTATTTAGATTGATACGAGTTTGAGGTACGTTATTAGAGATGAAAAGAGCTACTCCACCAGTAGCCCTATCATTGCCAGAAAAATCTTTTCTATAAGTAGTGTAAGTGCGCAATTTTGCTTTGTCAGTAAGTTTAAGATGGGTCTCCTGTAAAGCTAAACACAAGGGTTGATTGTCATGAAGAATGTTTCGGATTTCGTCGTATTTATTATGAAAGCCTCGGCAGTTCCATGAGATAATATTAGTCATAAATGAGGATGTTAGATATATGTATCTATGTCATTTTGTTCGGAGGTAGTGGACATGCTACTATCCCCATCGTCTAATTCTGCATCCCGTTCAGGATGAATGGTTATAGCATCATCATCCATTCGTGTTTCATCTATATTATTTATCTGTTTTTGTTGATTTTCATTTTTAGGTGCTATAGTTTTTTTCTTTTTTGCTTTATTTTCAGGGGCTTCAGATTTATTGCTTGGCTTTGAAGGTGCTGATCTTGATACTTCTCGAGGAGTTCTTTTATGGAGTGAAGGTTTAGGAAGAAGGGTGTGTGAAACCTTTTGAGAGGCATTTTTTACCAAATTGGGAGTAGCAAGATTTACTATTTTAGTTGAAGTCGATTGTGTTGATTTTGTTGTTTTTCCAGGATTATTAGAGGGAGTGATTTCTTTTTGATTAGTTTGGTGTTTAATTTCATTAGATATTTCTGTCTGTGTTGCAGTAGAGTGATAAGTTTTATGAGATGTTATGGATAAGGCAGCAGCATACGATACACCAACTTTTGGTGTTCTAGACTCAACTATTTTCCTTGCTTCGGGATAGGGTATACTTTCTTTTGTGCGTATTGATTGAATTTCTTTTTCTTTCTTCCACTGTTCACAGGATTTAGAGTATGAAGGGTGGGCTTTTTTACAGTTTACACAAGAAGGAGGTGCATGGCATTGGACACTTTCGTGGCCGACTGCACCGCACCTACCACATGTGAGTTTACCTCGACAATTAATTTTTGAGTGCCCAAAGCGTTGACATTTAAAGCAACGCAATGGGTTTGGGATATATGGTCTAACAGAGCATAATAAATAACCAGCTTTTATATATTTAGGTAAGGTGGGTGTATTAAAGGTTAGAATAATGTGCTTAGTAGGTATCTGGATTTGATTAGGTGGTATCTGTTCGTCCCGGCGGTAGATTTGTATTCTTTTAGCTTCGATTACGTTTTGATCTTTAAGATTTTCTACAATTTCTGCTTCAGTAACATGCAATAGATCTGTTTCTGAGATCACTCCACGAGATGTATTTAAAGTTCTGTGTGGCGAAATGGTGACAGCAATATTTGCAAAGTGTGTGCATTTTATCAAGTTCATCGCTTGTTGATCATTATTTACTTCTATTAACAGTTCACCAGTGCGGATTTTTTTTATCGTCTTTGGTTCACCAATCAACCCCTGAATAGCTTTGTTAATTAAAAAAGGGGATGTTTTGTCAAAGGTTCCCTCTTGACGTTTTACTACGAAAAATCTTTCTTTTGTTGTACTGAGATTAGAATTTGAATTTTTACATACCGTAGAGGAAATAAGATCCTCTACTCTGTCTGCCCATGATTTTTCTTGTTTCAAAATATTAATGGTGTTAGAATCACAGCTAAGCATATCATTGTTCTCGTTTTGGTGTGGGGCTTCCACTTCGCATATCTTATCCTTTGAGATTGTAGCCATAATTGAATTTAGAGAGAGTTAAAACGCCAGGCATCGGGCCTGGTCACCGACCCTTCTTCTTACCGTTACGTCTGGTGCAGGTCTCAAAAGGGCGAAAACTATTTTCAACAGACCCCCACGTTTTTCGAACATTGGGTTAAACTCGATAGCATCTCCAAAGCTCCGGTTCTTTTCCAAGGAAAGTGGGTAGCCGTAGGTAAGCCTTTACAGCTCTGTCCAACCTACAGCCGGCCCTTACGTCGAAAGGATCCAGTCGCCTGGTAGCATATAGCTCCTCCTAACAACCCACCATGCAAGCATGGCGTCCCCCGTACTCAGAACCAGAGTTCAGAGATGCCCTGCACCCTGGGACTCGATATTAACCTTAAGAGGAAGAGACGAGTCGATGAGGTTAAAAGAAACCTCAACACCCAGGGTGTCTCACGTGAATAAAAAAAACCACTATTGTAAAAGAGTTATTCGAGAGAGAGCTTAAAAAAAGGTGTCTTTTTTGTCTTTTGTCAATTTTAAAAATTTTTTTTTCTTTTTTTTTTTTTAAATAGAACAGCAACAAAGTTCGTGGAACAAAGAATTATGTGAACAAAAAGTTAGTCTAAAAACCCCAAACAAGAACAAAGAATTTAGTAAGAAAACAAACAAGAACAAAGAGTTAGTAAAAACACAAACAAGAACAGAGAGGGATAACAAACTGAAAAGAGAAGATTAAAAAGTGTGAAACAAAGAGAAAAGGATAGACAACTAAAATAGAGAAGAAAAAAGGAAAGGAGAATGATCGCTCAGGATCCCGGGGTCGCGAAGCCCGTAAATACCTAAAGAAGGTATTCCCCTGGGGGACTGCTACAGATTGGAATTTCTGTTATTTCTCTATCTTAATATTCTATATATTATACCGGCTGTGTACTGGAATTTTCAAGGTGACATTTTTTCTTTGTTAACGTGAGAATTGACAGGTATCGTGTGCGGGTGGTGATATGAGAGAAAGAATATTGCCGAGAGGCGTTTTCATCCGTCAGCGATGTATGTGAGTGATGAGCAAACAAGGAGCATGCCACGAATCAATAAAGCAATGTGGGATGTGTCCAATGGAGAAGCTCCACAGGGGGTTGACATTGGGAAAGACAGTGATTTGAGAAAGTCAAGTCTGGTCTGATTTTGAGCAGTTCGTATCTGGAGTTCGTCCCTGGAAATGTGTAAAACAGAGGTCCTTGTAGAGAGTGCTCTGTGTTAGAGTGCGTAGGCTGAGTTCGTATCTGGAGAGCAAGGAACACAGACGTCCTTGTGCGTAGTGCTCTGGGCCGGATAGCAAAGGCCGAGTATCCATATGTTGGGAGATTCGAAGTTGATCTCCAGTAAAGTGAATCTAACGTGCGTTGAGTGTGAGGGAGAAAGTGTAATTTGAACAGTACACAGCCAACTTTTACGGTATTTAATGTTGAACCGGATCATCTATATCCGCGTTGCAATTGCACATAATTGTAAATAGTGTATTTCTTGTGTACATATAGTATAAATAAACTGTTAGTTAATTGACAGCGTCAGTGTTCATTTACACAATCCTCACAGTGGGTGACCGATATCACCTAATAATATCGGTGGTGGCAGCTATAACTACCACGGACTTTCTTCAAAGTTGTGCGGGCTGAGAGGAACGTCCGACAGTAATTTCTGAAAGTGATCAAATAAGGAAGTAAACAAGGTAATGTTAGGACATTTTCTTACTTTTTATAAAGTTACATTTTAAATTTTTATACGAGTCCTCTAGAAAAAAAATGGCCACTTTTTCCACTGACATTAGAAGAAAATTGCATACACGGTTAAAAATTAGAAATTTTTGCTGCATAGTCAGTCCAACGCTTTTATAAAACATCTTTATTTTTAAATCTTATGAGATTATTCCATACTACAGTGAAGTAATCGTTTTCTATAAAAGCGGTGGAGTGACGATGCAGCACAAGTTTCAAATTTTTAACAGTGAACTTGCACAATTTCAAATTTATTGAAGGGACAAAGGGAATAAAAACTGACCTAAACCACTTATAAATGCTATTTAATTTTCCCTAATAAAAATAGTGACTTATTGAAATAAGTTGATTAGTGTTTTTTAAACCTTTAAAATCCGATGAGCTATATCTTTTGTATTTCTAAACAAAATTAGTCATGCTGGCTGAAAATAAAACACGTACTGCAACCCCTATGTGTTGATAAAAAATGACACTTTACTTTTTCTGCAAACCAGAACAATCAGCCAATTCGGTTTTTTATTATATACAACTAAGAAGTAAAAATTTAAAGGAATGTCTAAGCCGCACGATCGTGCAGGCTGGATGTTAACCCCTTGGGAACGAGCGACAGACAGGACTGCAGCATAATTTGTTCAGAGTTCTTGATTGCTCTCACATGTAAAATTTTATTGCCAATTTTGCCTTATTTAATCTGAATCTTTTCCAGTTTCAATAATTCAAAAATTTGTATTTTTAAGAACCAGTGATAAAAGATTAAAAATTCTGTAAAATTACGCCCCGGAGGGGTTAAAGGGCTTGATCAGAAAAATGTTTAAAAGTAAAAAATAACTGATTCATATGTAAAGGCGCTTCCCTTTACATATTATTTAATAATGGTATCCTCCCCCCTTTTTTTAAAATTACAATATTCTCTAAATTCGTTACTTTATTTAATAAGTTAATTTTTTAATACCATTAATATTATGCATTTCGTAACGGGCGTTTTCTTTTAAAGTATGTTTTCAGTTATATATAATTCTTTAAAACCATAGTCTGGCATTTATACATTCCTATAACTGTATGTATTTTACACCTTAGGAACAACCTTTGATAAAGGCTTGTTCCTATGCAGAATTGATTCATTTTTAAGTCTCTACTTGCTTAAAAACCAGATGTATCATGTTATTTTTCTTATTTTTATTAATGTTTATTATCTGTTATCAACCCGTGGGACTTTTGGTAACCCCCTGTAAAGAATTCATTCTGTGCGGTTTTGAAGTGTCATACGAATTATTTTATCGCTTGGCGTTAATTATTTCAAATTCTACACTTTAACCACTGTCATTGTAAGTCTATGTAACGGAAATCAAATGCATGCCTTCTATCATCGAAAGTGTTCATCCAGTGTTTGTTATTAGCGATAATACCAATGCGATTCACAAAAACTTGGGCTTTCAAAAATGTATTTGTCATCATTCGGCTCTCGTCCTTGGATGTGAAAATGTAATTCGATTTTTATACGCTTCTGTGGTCGGCGGAGTCCTACCACCGGCCAGCGCACTTGTTTATAGGACCTGGAGACCTTCAATATAATGCTGTACATTCAAGAGTAATCTTTGTCAAATAGGTTTTTTTTTTTTTTTTTTTGCCTTGTTTTTCTTGAACCCGTTCCTCTGAAAGAAACATCGATGCGGACAAAATCTCCATCACATCATACATACACATAAATAAACCATTTAGCAAAACGATATCATTTAAAGAAACAGAAATAGTTTTAAATCTTAGAAAAGTATTTTTTAAGAAGTTCAGAAATAATTCAAGGCGTTTTCTCTAAAATCAATCACACAATTAAATATTTCAGAACTCTTTGCAAATAATGTTGATGTACGTCAATCATTCCTTGTTGAAATTAATTTCCATATAAATTATCGCCCATGTGTTTTTCTTATTTAGTTATTTTTTTGAGGTATGTATTTTAGTATCTATGTGATAGATGCCCACAAATCTTATATATTACGCTATCGTATGTGGCACAGAAATCTCGATTATTTGTTAATTGCTTAACCTTCCCACTGTCGCGATTGGATATATCCGTTCACTAGGCTGCAAGTTTCACCGCAGTTGAAGCTTTACTTGAATTTATATAATTCTACAAATATAATCCAGTTTTAAGAAATTAAGTTCTGACTGATACTTTCAAGGCTTATAAGCATATACGTAACAAAAAATTTGTACCATGATAGAAAATCCCCGTTTTATCAACATTTAAAATAAATTGCAGAAAAAAAAATACAATTTTGCCCTTTTTCTCGGCAGTCAGGGGGTTAATAGCAACGCCCAAATGAAATGATGCCACATCTTATTGGTTAATGTGTAAAAGTCCTTTGGCAGAATTTGGGACGTGGTAAACTAGGTTTTTTTTCGTTTTGTTTTTTCTCTTCGCTTAAGGAGTTTCATTATTTTTGTTTTTTGTGTTCATTTTACTTTAAAAAATAAATTAAAGTCACGAATTTTAAACGTTTCAATTTCAAATTAATACAGAGTTCTTCATTTCTCGGCGCAGATGACATATACGCACCACATTAGCGCAATTTTTTTCTGACGCCAATTTGGCTAAAACTTTGTTTTCAAACACCAATTGCATACATATTTTTTAACTATTTTCTATTTTAAAAAGAAAATATCAATTAATAAAAAAACGTTTAGTTAATAATTATAGAAAAACAATATAAATCATTTAAAATAATAATAAACAGTTTATTAATAAACAATAGCCGGGTTACTTTGTGAGGCATTTAATTGCCATTTTGTTACAATCGTGTTAATGTTGTGCGTATATAACATCTATACTTCTTTCTCAAGCAGAATTTTCTAATTTAGCAAAAAATGAGCAATTAAAATAAATTATGAATAAAAGCAATGATTCAATGCGTAGTATACATTTAAGAGAGATCAAACTGGTCACCAAGGGCGGCTAGTTTTAAAAATAAACATAAGCAATTTTTTTAAATAGTCTTCGAAAGGCAAAGGATAATCTTCTGATTTATCAACATTTTATATAGGTGCTGAATGATGATTTGAAAGTGCAACAGTTTTAGAATTAGTCATTGGAGAATCTCTAAGAAACAAAATATTAACTTTCGAAACGAAAAATTTTTCTTCTAAATCATTCCATTAACAATAAAAGTATTTTTCTTATAATAAAATGAGAAGATTACTGTTTATACAGGAACAAAAATAACGGCTTTTTCCCTACTAACATACATTATCTTACTACAAAAATTTGACTAGTAAAAATCGGTAAATAAATGTCGTCTCCTAATTAATGTTATACGTAAATTTTTCTTAGGTCATAATCTGCATATACAAATTATATTCAGTACTAATTGTTATGTTTTCACATATTTGGATACATATTTTTTCAATATTTGTGTCTGTTTTTTATGAAAACTTTAATTTCCCTACGAGTACACATGCTGACCTCATAAAAATAAACACTGTTTATTACAATAAGCCATTTAATCATAACCTACAGCTTCAACACTTTTGCTACATTAGTTTTGACAGGATTATTCAAAACAGAATTATTTTTTTGAATTTATTGACGGTCTCCTATGGGATCTCGGGAGAATATCTTCACGACAATATGGGACCTAAACAAAATGCTTAAAATCGCAAGTGACCCTCACTTTTGGTCATGAATTGTATTTCAATGTATTTGTATAAATAAATGCAATGTGAAAGTGATAGTAAAATTATTATTTCTGAATTATATTTAAAGCATTCAGAATACATAAATGATTGTGGACATTTACAAACTGTTTTGAACTACTTAAATCTATCGCAGAACACCTAAAATTCTTCATGAAACTGTCTAGAATGATAGTAAAAGCTATTGAAGTAGAAAACTTATCTATAAGAATGCAGTAGGAATATTAAACAGGCTTTCACTCATTGCCGACAGGAACGGAAAGTTTTATTCTCCAACTGTCGAGGCATAGTGTTCATCGATTTTTTAAAAGCCAAATAATTACAGCAGAAAACTAGTATCGCAATATAAAAGGCAATTAGTTCTTCCGACTTAAAGATCGAAATGCGTGCATGAGATCATTATATAATAAATAAAAATTTAAAAAAAAAAATTGGCTGAAAAAATATTCTAAATCATGCACACTATAACTCAAGCTTCGTACGGGTACCGTTATTTTCCAGGTAATATACCTGTATTTTATTAATGAAAAAGTAAATGTTGTTCAAACCTGTGAAATTTCGCCTTATTTGAGAAGAGATTTTCTATAAGAAAATAGTGGTACTGAAAGATTTCTTGGTCTTGAAATTCCAGGACTCTGTACGAATGCTGATCTCGGCATAAACAGCGCATTAGATATACAGGGTGAGTTATAATTATCATAATCTTAGCTGTCTATTAGATGATATGATCCATTAAAAAAAAATCTATTAAAATGATCTATTAGATTATGTGATGTTTTTTCACCCACTCGGAAAATTTACATCTGTTATAATAGGCTACATCCTAAAATATAGACCCTAGGCACATACTTCCAAATGTAAATTTTCATAAAAGGGCGATTCTACGATAAGAGGTTTAAAAACATAGAGAATTCGGCCAAAATGAAAAGTTTGAGTTTGATCAAAAACCTTTAAATTATGATTTTTGTCCCTTTTTTTTACTTTTTCATATAAGGGCAAGTCACTTTATACATATTTTATAACTTTTTCTGGTCAATGACTGGCTTCCCTGGCAGTTATCTTGCCAGGGGAAATACGGCAGGGGAGAGACATTTTCATGTAAATTCAAATTTTTTAACTGACTGAATGAGTTTTTGGGTTAATTGTGTATTTCACTTTAATTATTCACGCATTGTTTCATTAGGGAAGTAAATGCAATTGAATCAAATGAATTTTATAAGTTTTATGACTTACCAGGGGAGATACACGATCACCGTGCGAAACCACTACACCACACGGTCAAGTCGCAACAACTAAAAATGGCGATGCTTAAATGGCTTGCGCGTTTATTATTGCTAACTTCAAGCCAATAGATGTCCTTAAGCGCTACTTCCGATATAGCCATCTTTGAATTTAGATTTGTTTCAGCGGAACGAAATTTGACAGGGTAGATACACAAAAAAAAAAAAAAAAAAAAAAAAAAAAAAAAAAAAAAAAAAAAACGGGGCAAAAGTTAATTTTAAAAATTATTTGAAATTAATAAAATTATTTTATTTTTTATTTTATAATACGTAAGTATAATTACTTAAATGCCAATTAAACATACTTTAGTTTAGCATCTGACGGAAAAAATATATGTATTGTTTGAAAGTTAAATTGAAACCGACAAGGGGACATGCCAGGGGAGAGACTTTTTTACACTTTGTTAGTAATTTCAGAAAAATGTGTTTTAATTAGGCATTAAATTGTGATGTTATTTAATAAAGTGTATTAAGATGATGCGGTTCATTGTAAAAAATGACAACATATAGAATAAAAAATCTGTTTTAAACGGATTGCCGTACAAATTACCTCTTATCGTAGAATCACCCAAAAAGGGGTTCAAAATTTGATTAGAAAAGTTGTAAGTCCTTGGCGCGGGGGGGGGGGGGGTCTATTTGAGAAAATAAAGGGATTAAATTTCTATACAGCTCTCGTTATGTAAAATTCCTAGTTAGAATTTTTTCTTTATACATTCCTGAATTAAACAAACAAAAGCCATCTCGATATCTATAAATCTTACAGAGGTATTAAAATCTAAATTTCTACAAAATTCGTGATTTGCACGAGCTAATGCCGTGGGGAGGTATTTTCTAATACATCGTTTGATTTTGATATTTTATTTTATTTTTGCAGGCATTTTTACTTTCGAAACCGGTTTCGAAAATGAAACTAACATTTTTAAAAATATCTGCATTCAAAATCGATAAAACAAAAATGGAGCGATGTCGCCATGCATCTCAAATACCCAATGAAAAAAAATTAAATATCAAAATGCAAACCAGATATTAGAAAATAACCTCCCCATAGGAATAGTACTAGATCGCGAAGCCCTTCGTTGGCAAGGACAGGAGCCTTAACGGGCAGTTATTACCAGCAGCAAAAATTATAAAATATTAATTTTTAAAACATCAACAAAGCATAAAAAGTTGTGTAAAAGAAAAGTTTCAAAATCAGAGTGAATTTATAAACAAAGTAAAAAAGCAAAAACTCTTCAAAAACAGTGATGTCATCTGCTTCCGAGTCGCATGACTCTCATTCAATAGACTATCACGTATGTTTGTTAATGTTTGATATCCTTTATGTTATTAAATAGTGAGCTGTGACTTGATTTTCTGCTTTTTTTCTTCACAGTGGAAAATGTGAAGAAACCTGGGTTGAGGATTCCTTTCTCTTTTTTTTTGTAAATAAAATTTTTTTCGCAAAATTTCAGAATTTAACTAATGTTAGGTTTCTGCAGTTTGGATGCAGGTGAAACAGTTTTTTCTGTTTAAATGACTTTTTTAATTGACTTGAAGATTTCTGTGATGGACTGAATAGATAATTTGTTTTAATAGATTAAGATGATGGTGACAAAATTCTAATTTTGGTCAAATTTTTCCAGTAGTGGCAGACGAGACACCACGGATTCTTTTATTTAGAGTGTTAGAAGATAATGTAGTAGTTGAATTATTTGAGAAGAAAAGTGTGTCAATCTGTGTGCTTACATGTCTTACAGATTTTGATTGTCGTCTGAGTAAACTGGAATACAAGACACTTACAGAAAGTATTCTGGATTCAACTAGTTTGCGAACTTCGAGATAAAATATTTTTGGAGTTTATTTAGAGGCGATTATTTCATTTCATGGTTCTAGTTTGGACAAGATCGAGAATAGGCTGCATGGTCAGCTTTGCAATTTGCACAGAGTTCAGCTTTTCACGGAGTTTTGCTGTCAAATTCAGATTCTGCACAACGTGCGCAGATAACAGAGCCACGACAGGCTCTCATACTATGGCCATAATGCTGATATTTGAAACAATGTAGAGGATTGGGGATATAAGGTCGGATTGGGCAACTTAGGTACCCAGTCGTGATTTTATTTGGTAAAATGGGTTGGTTGGTTGGTTGTGTAGGGTTTAGTGGCACAAAATCCCTTGAGGGACATGCTGCGCCAAAACAAAGACAAAAGAAACAAGATCAGGGTGTCTGGATGGGGTTCCCCATCCAGATATAGTTAGGCAAGTATAAAAAGTTAAAAGATTAAAATAATATTACAGTATAATATAAAGGCAAAATTAAATCAGTAAATGTTAACACTTCAAAGTCATAAGAACATGGTCCAAGTTATAGGAATAAAAATAGTGAAAAAAATTCAAATTTCAAAATAAAATCCTGCTTGTTTTAAAAAGTTAAAAAGTGCCCCATGAGATGTTTCCCCAATGAGGTTTGTCAAGATAGGTGATGAAGAATGGAAATAGGTTCTATACAAGTGCCGGAGGCCCGGACAGTCAGTTAAAACATGATGAATGGTCAGTTGATGAAAGTGACAGTGTGGACACATGGGCGCATCTTCTCGAAATAACAAATGTCTATGAGTAATTCTGGCATGCCCAATACGTAAGCGGGTCAGAATAACATCAGCTTTCCTGGGATAGTTTGGAGGCCAGACCATGATTGTAGGTTTAACATGATGCAGTTTATTGTTGTATTCCAAGTCCCAACTGCTTTGCCAGTTATTTTTAATAAAAAGATTGATAAGTAATTTAACGTCAGAAAGAGGAATTTTATGTTGTAATGGAATAATAGCTTGCTTTGCTGCCGCATCAGCTTTCTCGTTCCCAGGAACACCCATACGTCCAGGTACCCAGCAAAATAAAATACTGTAACCATGTTGTGTCAATTTATAATAAAGTTCTAGAATTGATGAGACAATTGCATGTTTTTAAAATGATTTAATAGCGTCAATAGAGCTGTTTGAGTCTGTATAAATAATGAAGGAAGTGTTATGATGATGAGAGATGTATAACATTGCTCTGCAAATTGCAAGCAATTCAGCAGTAAATACAGAGATAGAAGAGTGTAGCCGATAACTTAGGGAAATGTTTTCACAAAAAACCCCACAACCAACAAGATCTCCACTTTTTGAGCCGTCAGTATAAATGTCAGTGTAGGTATTTAACTTTGCTCGATGAGAAGCAAAAAGAGTTTGGAAAGCAGTAGGAGCCAAATTATGTTTGTCATATCCATGGAAAGGATGGAGAGAGGTAATACTATGCGGTTTCCAGGGAGGGAGTACATGCAGTGGACATGGACTCACCTCAATACTACTCAGAGGAGTATTGTCAATTAAGTTTCCGATTCTGAGACCAAAGGATGGGATGCAGGATGGATGATGCTGATATAGAGTGTCATTGTGGTAAAAGGGGGCTATTAAATGCCGGAATAATATGCTTTGTATGATGTACTTCCCATTCCGGTGGATAGTAATACGACGTGCATTTATATTTTTTCTTTTTGATTTGTCAGTTCTTCCTTTGTTGTGAATAAAAGTTCCGGTTCTAATGTAACTCAACGGACTGTATTTAATGTGTGATGTGCTTGAATAAAAACTGAAAAGGAATCGACAGTTATTTAAGTTAATAGAAATTGGGGTTTTTTGGCTGAAGTGAGTTATACCAACAAATCCCTAGACTAACTTTTTAAGTTTACAATCGTCTCGAAATACAGATTGTAAAGGTTTTGCATTTAGAAAAGGCAAAGTTCTATTAAAAGAGCTATCACATAAACTGTAAGTACGTTTAACTAAAAAGTAACGTGGAAATAACTCATTATGTACTGTTTGTTGCTCTCCACATGGAAGAGATGTGGAAGGAAGTGAAGTTTTCCCCCCATAGATGAAAAAACAATTCAGATCCCACTACCGAGCCCAATAAGGGGATGCACATTCGTGCAGCAGTGCTAGCCAGGGCCTATACGGTCATAAGACAACCCTATGTCAGCCTTTACCCTTAACGAGATGACTAGTAGTTGCTCGTTAACTTTATCCCTGAGCCAGTGACTAAACTCAGCTGACCAGCCAATTGATGCATACGGGAGCTATATGCACCTCTCATCTACCTGAAGAAGAGACCAAAGTAGTGAGATGGTTTTTCTCAACTGCAAAGATCCTCTTTCCAGGGTCACGGGTCGCCACGCACGGCAAACACGTAAGTGATTTATAATTCTCCTTGAGTCAATATAAAGGATGATATCGGCTCACACAGAATTGTCATTACCTCCAAAGAGGAAACCACAATGAGAGTGAAACAAAGAGGAAAAGATGGTAAGGGGAAAGAAGAGGAAATCGAAAGAGAAATATCACTAAGGTATTCCCCTGGGTGTAAAATGTGTCAATCACCAAAGCGATTTTGCAAATTTTGGAACTCCTTTCTACACAAGATCCTTTAGCACAATGCCAAGTTTAAACATTGAACAAAGATTTTGTGCTAGCTATACTGGGAAAAGAAAAGATTATTACTACGCTGAATTCAGTTTTATAAAATTCAAAATGAAGTTTAAATATGCACTATCTTTTATTCTCTGTATCGAATTAAGTTCCTTAAAAATAGATAAGTGTAAAATAAAGTGTTATGCAGAATTGCAATATTTGATATTACCTAGGCAATTATATATGTTTGAACTTTTATGGTATACCTATTTATACTTTTCTAGTATATACAGCCATACCTAACCCTACGTTGTATAGTTTTTTACAGTCTTATTCTTTCTATAAAAATTTTCTTTTAATAATACAGCTAACTCCTTCGCGATGAGAGCACTTTGCTTAATTTTTAATCTTTAACCATCCGTTTTTCAAAACAGAAAATTTTTTGTTCTTGAATCACGAAAATGCTCCAATTAAATATGCTTAATTTTACAATAAAAAATAGTTGGTGGGAATAAAGGAGGATTCTGAAAATTTTAAATGACATGTATACCACTCGCTCGTCCTGAAAAGATTAAAGCATATGTTTATTGTACAGAACCCTCTGAGCGAGAGTAATATTCTCACTTGACCATGTTTTAATAAAACTGAATTAACTGGTCGGCGTTTAATGAACAAGCAGACAAGTGAAAGTAGACGAAGCGAGTGAAACCGTGACACATAAAATTTAAAAATAATTTAAAAAAATTGTGGATTATATTTCCCCTTCAAAGCTTATTACCTAAGATGCTTTACTATTGTAAGGTTGTAAAGAAGAAAATTTAAAATATTGCAAGCCAAAAGGCGCCTAGTTTCTCCAACAAGCATTTAGTGATGTTGGCAGCGCTGTAGAATTTGAAAAATAGTATTTTACCTCCATAATTTTCACCGTCCATTTAATTTTTTTTTCAAGTTAAGCAAAATATTTACATTATTTCAGGAATTAAAAGACTACAAAGAATTTTTCAATAAAAAGTAAACAAAATACATTTGATTTAACAATTATTTTTACCATAGTTATAAGTTTTCAAAAAACCTGAAGGCACCAAGCCACATTTTCTTCCAAAAATCCTAATACATAGTTGTACAATTAGCAGTACCAGAAATGCTAAGCCACTTGATCCAACTTTGCACCAGCATTTTGATATTAAAGTTACATTAGACCGTCTTATAAATTGGCGCTATCACTTGAATGCTCGCGAAATAGATCAAGTACATTATAAAGGCAATAGATGACATGACATACAAAATATTGACACTTCAAACTCAGTTTTCACAAAAATGTGCGACATCTACCCTGGTTCTTTTTGCCTCATATTTTAAAGTATTCAATAAAGCATTTTCTTTGAAAGTTGGCTATGGAAATCCTCGAATCACTACAGTATTTGAAAAATATATATAAATCACTTATTGCTATTAAATTTTGTCCTATAATAGTTTAACTGGGAAATTTCTTCTCAAAAATTTATTAAACTATTTAAGCCCTAATCAGTTATCAGTAAAATACGTCTTCCCTATTATGTTCCTTTCTCAACTTTTACACACTATTCGACGTGTCACCTTTTATCACTAAATTGCACTTTTTGAAAAGGCTTTCCACTGGTGATTATTTTGATGCATGGTGATACTAGTAGCAGACAACCATAAAAAATGTTTCAAGTTATTTCAAAATTAAAAATAATCCGAATAATGTAATTCTCCAAGCAAGATTTAGTCAGATTAAAAACAACCGTACCAATAAATTGAGGATCTCTTCCAGGGGCAAGGTATTTATGGCTCCAAAAATGTTCAAGTAATTAATTCATACCACAATTTACGAATAATTTTTTTTAAATAATCAAGAGCTGTTTATTACGTACATTATCAGATCGGAATTGCACTAAAACTTTAATGGTGCCAGTTTGCAATTTGAACATTATAATTAACCAGGGAGGACGCTCGCAGGGCCTAAAAGACTGAGTGCATATGGATTTTACAATTGTAACCACTAATTTTTTAAAAGTAATCTTTCTACTTATTTTATCGCAAATTTTGTAAGAATTACCTCCATCTAAATAAAGTTACTGTTGCAATTTCATTTTATTGGTGACAAAGTTAAAAACTTTCATACCCTGAGTAAGCGCGCGTTCTCCCGGGTTAATCGTTTGCATACTGCAAACGGCGTTCCTGAAAGGATTAATCTTAAACACAAACAGGAAAACAGAAAAAGCTTATTTCACTCCAAACTGTAATAAATAAAAAGATAACATGATATTTGCATTGTTCTAATTGAATTTGCATAGATTCCAAATTGATAATTTGAAATCTCTGTAATTAGAAGTGTTAATAATAGAGGATGGAAACATCAATCTTTGAGTTGCAGTAACATTGTGTGACTTTCGAAATCCATTTGTTTAAATCAAATTTAAGGATGTCCATTATTGATGCAGTGTTTACCAGCGATACCGTTTCCTTAATATAGAAACAGATTAATAGCAAATTGCTTTCTGTAATATCTATGATGAAACTACCAAATTGAAAACAATATTTGCTTCATTTTGTATACTCTAATATTATATTTTCACTTTTAATCCCTTGTACTAATTTTTTGCATCTCACGCAACAGATTCTTTCTTTGCAAAATTTCTTTTTGGAAACAGTAACGAAGGATAATAAAATTTGCCTTACTTTATTAATGTAATTGTAGATAACGGCTTTTTCAAAAAATAGTGCCAACCTATATTAAATTTGTGTAAGAAACGCCGGAGTTCAAAGTGTTAAATATACCAAACATGATAATTTTTCATATAATTTTCTCATTACATGCTTTATAATTCTACATTCTTCAATTTATTTGAAAATGACATTTAAATTGATTACATAGATGTCAAACGTGTTTTATTAATAGAATTCTAAGGAGTCGAAACTAATATTTTTGCCTTACTTTTACGCTCACATATTAACATATAAAAATTAATATCAATATAAGGTGGAATTTCAGCATTTAAATATGTACCTAAACTGACTTTACCTAAATATTTACCTTGAGAATTTGTCATTAAAATAAGAGCTGAAATTCATATCACTGGCATTAACCACATTTTAATATATTTATTATAAGTAAAAAACAATGACAATATATAAAAACTAGTGGAACTATGCGTGATTTTCATAATGCAATATATTTTTATCAATACTCAGTATTTTTAGAAGAATGTGAAAATAAGTCTTGTTAAAAAAAATAAGGTTATGAAAATCTGCAAACAAATTAGTCAAGCTGTAATAATATCTCATTTATTCTATCAAAATTATACTCAAAACTAATAAAAAAGGATGAAAGGTATACGCCACTAAAAAAAAATCTTTAGCAGAAACACAGAAAAAATGAAACATTCGCCGATTGAAATTGCAATTTAAAGATTGAGATTACAAATACTACTATAATATATACTAAACTTACTATACTAAATACTACTATATACTACCATACTAAAATTACAATTCTAAAGAATACTTTAAACACTACATGTGGGATACAAGTGCTTCTATCGTATAACGGAAACTTTTTATTCTAATCATTTCAACTTTAAATTTGCCTTTGGATCATAAGTATACAATAATCTTTACGATGACGTTATATTTTATATCTTTTGTACCATTTATGATTTTTTATAATCATTTTTAGCTCAGACTATCATAGCCTGAGAGCTTATGTGCCCGCCCGTTCTCTATGTACGTGCGTAACGCGATAACTCATGATAAAAATATCCGATCCATATAAAATTTTGTATATGAGTATATCTCGATAAGGCGCTTCCCTGATTAGTTTTTGGGAGTTCATTCGATATGTATAACAGGGGGGACG
This sequence comes from Maratus speculifer, assembly GCA_964019185.1. Lineage (NCBI taxonomy): Eukaryota > Metazoa > Arthropoda > Arachnida > Araneae > Salticidae > Maratus > Maratus speculifer. Next base: position 157,985,511 of record OZ025299.1, read on the forward strand.
GGGGTTCGTGACCCTCCCTTTAATTGATACACATGGGTTTTTCATGCAGAATTATTAGTTTTCGATACAGGATCATTCTGGTTGGGCGCCTCCGTGACTGGTATTAGGTTTTCATTGAATAAGTATATACAAGGGGAACGGGGGTTCTAATGCCACCTCTCTTTAATTTATATAAATGGGTTTTTTATGAAGAATTATCAGATTTCGTTCAAATCTCTAAATAGTTTTGGAAGTTTAATGGTTAAGTATAAAAAAGGGGGATAACGCCTTAAATTATATAAATGGGTTTTTATTAAGAATTTTCCGATTTGTTCTGAATTTTGGATATAGATTTTTTATATGATAAAGCATGTCCTTGATAGTTTAGGAGGTTCAATGATTAAGTATAAAAAAGGGTAAAGGGGAGAGCTGTTTCCCCTTCTTAATTTCTTTTTCGAACGGAATTAACCCTTGAAAATATAAGGCTGTAATGTACAATTAGTATGCGTAGCCTGTGAGCTCAATGCCATCAGTTTAACTGGGCGGTATTATTTTTATTACTATGTAATATTTTATGCGGTATTTTATATTTGTACTACATTTATTTGAGAAAAACCTCATTTGATTTATATAAACAATATTAATTTTTCTTCAACTTTTCATTACCTGCAATTTTTAATCTACTAACATGTTTTCAGGACAAGTGAATGTACTACGTTAAAAACGAACACAAAATTTTTCGAGTAATACCTTCGGCATTGAGCTTTTCGCCCGTGTGCGGAGTAACTGATGTTGACAGGAAAAGTAATATTCATGGTACAAATAAATAACTGAACATAAGTATTACAGATTATTTATAAACAAAATATTTTCAAGATATAAAAAATGTAATAATAAAATAGTATTTGCATTTCTGAATTGTATTTACAAAATTAAGATGAATAAATGTTTTGAACATTTACAAACATTTTTTTTTCTAAAACCTAACCCAGGATACACGAATTCCTTGACACAATGATCTAGAATGATAGTAAAATCTATTGAAGTAGAAACTCTATCCATTATATGCAGTATGAATAACAAAACATGCAGCTTTTACTAGTGTTATTCTACAACGTCGCGAGGCATAATGTTGATCGATTTTCTAAAAGCCATAAAAGTATACCATAAAACGACTATTGTAGTATAAAAGTGCAATTAGGTTTTCCCTCTTAAAGATAGAAATGCGTGTACGAGATCATTATATAATAAATAACTTCAAAAGTTTTTATCTGAAAAAATCTGTATCATGCAGACTATCTTTTCAAAAATGGCGATATATATTTTCATTAAACGTAATAGATTTTAGTGGGTTTTTTCTGTCAATAATCTATACTATGGAGAAAGTAATTTTACTCATTACAGGTGTCGTAAATGAAAAATTTGATTAATTTAAAAAGTTCTAATGTGCATTTATCTTGTACATTTAAAAAAAATCTGTACCACCTTGGCTATTGCGGTAAATTGCAATATTTCTTGTTGGAACTTTAAAGAGATATAGCAAATATTTATTTCCTAGTCATATTTATTTGGGAATGTACCTTTTAGTTAATTGACCGTTTTCTTTTAGTTTCTTTTAGATCTGAAAAGTCTAGAAAATTATCAAAGTCGGATAATTGCATCACAAAATCCATCAAAATATGTATTTATTAATTAAACTGTAAAAATGGAAAGTACAATTAGCCCTTCCAACGCAAGGATATAAGTGTAAATGAATGTAACTGCTATAAAAACTTTTTAAACCCTTTTTAGTCAAAATTGAATTTTGATCATGTGGAACTGATCTGCAAAACTGGCATTTCCGAAGCATATTAAACTTAATTCATTATTCTTATTTATTGAGGGTAGGGAATGATTCGACTTTAACCCTCTCACGTATAAATTATTTTTCATTATTCACGAAAGGTCTTTTTATATGAATAATTTATTTTAACCCTTTCAAATACACTGGTAAATGGAGGTCATTTTGCGACTCGCAGAGAGGATATTTTTTCTATACTAAAATTATCTTAATGTGCATATTTCAACTCAATCTTTTAAAATCTTCAATAGACCAAATTTATACTCCCAACAAAAAATTCGAAACATTCAGACGGATAAAAATATTTTTTACAAAATAAAATGTGCGAAAAAATGATGAAATCAATAAAAAACAGATCGTTTTCATTGCGGTTTTAACTTAGCAAAGCGCAGTCATATTGGTACCGTTAAACAAAAGATATATTATTTAAGCTTAAAAAAATTCTTATAATCTATGATGCAATCGGTTTTTAAAATATAAGATTTAACCCTTTCAAATATACCGGCAAAAGGAGGCACTTTGCGACTCATGGATAGATTATTTTTTCTACTTTAAAAGTATCTAAGCGTACATATTTCAGCGCAATCTTTTAAAAGCATCTCAATAGACCAAATTTACATCCTCTTAAAAATTTTTGAAACTTTCCGACGAGTAGAAATACTTTTTACAAAATAAACAAGTTGGAAATTGCACGTGAACGTAGCAAATGAGGTGCGTTCGTACGATAACGAAGTTTTAAAAATATTCAGATCTTGCTGATATAGTATGGCGTACTCCGGATACAGTATAGTAGTCGAAATCTTTACGTTTCTGTAAATATGCAGGAAGTAATTTTTATTACACCTCAGCAACGTACATCTTATTCATAAAATGTGAAATAGTTGAATATAATTAAAACACCTACCAAACCACGTTTCCCCGTATAGCATTATATAGTGGAATACTTTTGTGTGGCCCTGTAATTTAATAATAAAAATTCTTTGCATCGCAGATTGTACAGAATGCATATTTTAGTATATATTTCATAAATTCATGCCAATTCTATTATGTTCGAATGAGTGTAACATCATTAAAATGCATTTGAAACTTTTTCCCCATTGACCGTAATGTAACGGAATCCTTTTGATTATCCCTGTAATTGATCTATGCATCCGCTTTTCATTACATTTGAAATGACTCGACAAAATTACGCAATAATTATATGTTTTAAATTTCAAACAATTAAAATGCATTTAAAACTTTTTTCCCTATTGACCGTAATGTAACGGAATCCTTTTGATTGTCCCTGAAATTGATCTATGCATCCGCTTTTCATTACATTTGAAATGACTCGACAAAATTACGCAATAATGATATATTTTAAATTTCAAACAATTAAAATGCATTTAACACTTTTTTCCCTATTGACCGTAATGTAATGGAATCCTTTTGAATGTCCCTGTAATTGATCTATCCATCCGATTTTCATAAAATTTGAAATGACTCGACAAAATTATGCAATAATTATATGTTTTAAATTTCAAACGATTAAAATGCATTTAAAACTGTTTTCCCTATTGACCGTAATGTAACGGAATCCTTTTGAATGTCCCTGTAATTGATCTATCCATCCGATTTTCATAAAATTTGAAATGACTCGACAAAATTGTTATAATTATGTATTTTAAATTTCAAACGATTCGGCTGGGTAGTTTTTGCGTTGTTATATGCGGACAGACGGACAGACAGACAGACAGACGGACGGACGGACTGAGCGACAACAATAGGTGCTACGTATTTACATAATTACGAACGCACCTAATAATTATATGTTTTAAATTTCAAACGATTAAAATGCATTTAAATTTTTTTTCCCTATTGACCGTAATGTAAGGGAATCCTTTTGAATGTCCCTGTAATTGATCTATCCATCCGATTTTCATAAAATTTGAAATGACTCAACAAAATTGTTATAATTATGTATTTTAAATTTCAAACGATTCGGCTGCGTAGTTTTTGCGTTGTTATATGCGGACAGACGGACAGACAGACAGACAGACGGACGGACGGACGGACGGACAGACAGACAGACGGACTGAGCGACAACAATAGGTGCTACGTATTTACATAATTACGAACGCACCTAATAATTATATGTTTTAAATTTCAAACGATTAAAATGCATTTAAAACTTTTTTCCCTATTGACCGTAATGTAACGGAATCCTTTTGAATGTCCCTGTAATTGATCTATCCATCCGATTTTCATAAAATTTGAAATGACTCGACAAAATTATGTTATAATTATGTATTTTAAATTTCAAATGATTCGGCTGGGTAGTTTTTGCGTTGTTATATGCGGACAGACGGACAGAGCGACAACAATAGGTGCTACGTATTTACATAATTACGAACGCACCTAAAAAGCGAAAATTTTGACGAAATCAATAAAAACCAAATCGTTTCATTGCAGTTTTGCCTTAGCAAGGCGTAATTCTATACATCCCGACAAACCGAAAATATTTTCTTAAAGCTAAAACATTCTTTTAATGTATGGTGCAATTTGTTAAAAAAAAAAAAAAAAAAAAAAAAATATATGAGATTTAATCCGTTCAAATACACCGACAAACACGAATCACATCCCGGTTCAGGGAAAATACTTTTTGCTACGCTAAAAGTAACTAAATATCCGTATTTTAGCACAATCTTTTTAGAGCCTTTCAATAAACCAGATTTACATTTTTTCAAAAATTTTGGAACTTTTTTGTGGATGGAATTCTTTTTTTACAAAATAAAATATGTGAAAATTTTTACGAATTTAGTAAATACCTGAGTGTTCCGTCGCGGTTTCTTTCGCTTTCGTTACGCATTGTTTCCAAAAAATCAAATTACATAGAAAATAAAATACCAAACAGCATTTAATTCAATATCTTTTCGCGATTTTTCCATTTAAAAATATAAATTTTGACAAAATGGACTAAAAGATATAAAATCATAGAAATTGGAGTTTAATTTAAGGTTAATTTAGAAAGCAAATAACACATTTGAAAAATGAATAACATCACGGGCTCGGGCAGCGCCGGGCAGGTCAGGTAGTTCTGAATAAAATGATTGATTAGTAGTTTGACGTCTGAGAGTGGGACAGTATGATATAATGGAATAAAAGCACGTTTTGCCGCCTCATCTTTTTCATTACCAGAATAATCATGTGTCCTGGTACCCAGCAAAATAAAATACTATAGACACGATTTATCAATTTATTATAAAGGTCCAAGATGGATGATACATAAGTATGCTTTTTAAAATATTTAATTGCGTCAATAGAGCAATTTGAGTCTATATAAATGATGAAGGATATGTAATGATGATGAGATATGCGTATCATGGATCTCCCAATTGCAATAAGTTCAGCAGTAAAAACAGAGATACGAGAATTAAGACTATAACTTAAACAAGTACTATCAGAAAAAATTCCACAGCCAACAATATCCCCCTCTCTTCGAGCCATCTTGTAAACATCAGTAAAATTCTGGTAATTTGTAAGGTGTTCTGCAAATAACTGTTAAAAGACAGAAGGGGCTAAGTTGTTTTTATCATATCCTTTAAAAGGACAGAGGGAAGTATTATTAGGATGATTTTAAGGAGGTAGAGTATGTACATGAAAATAACGCACCTCTATATTATTCAGAGGGTTATTGCCAGTAAGATTTCTCATTCTAACACCTAAGGCGTGTTCAGCAATGTCACCGGTAAGTAACCGGTAAGATTGGTTAGTTACCAAAGCGTTCAGTCTGCTAACCGGTACGCAACCGATGTCGTTCAGAGGTAGTTACCAATATGACCGGTAAGGAACCGAACTAACCGAGGAAAAGTCCCGGTTAATTGTGTCACGTGATTGGTAACATGAAAGTTTGTTTAAATCAAATTGGCAATCTACTATTTCTACAGATGGCGCTACGTGACAACCAGTGCGTCCAGAGAATCTGTAATTGGTTAGCTACCGGTTACATACCACTCCGGTAAGTTACCGGTTACATTGGTCACTTTGGTAAGTTGCGCTGAACACGTCCCAAAAGACAGGATGCAAAACGGTCGATGCTGACACTGATGTCATATCGCAACATTCTTGACGATACCGAAGTTGCTATGTCAGTATTTCAAGTCTTTATTCAGCTAAGATATCGCTTCACTACTCTGCTTATGAGCGTTTCTTTTTCTTTGAAGATATGACGTCATACATTTACGAATTCCACGCATCTGGAGATGAATGCCTGAATTCCAATTTAACTATTACTTCATCGTACCGATGATGTTCGCTAGCACAGAGTAGTAACAGAGCCTCAACTCGACTTGAAAAGAGCGCCCTCAGTGGATCACTTAAAAACTAAACCATTGCGTTGGCGATTTTTATCCTTGTAATTTCTGTTTAACTGTAACCTTATTCTGCTTGGCGCTTCTTGCTGAATGCTGATTTGTTATTTTTGCACATGTGCTTATGCTATTTGATCTTAGATTTCCGCGCTTATATTGATTCGTAATTATTACTGTTATTATTCTTGATTTTTCAAGTTTAAATTTTTAGGTCGTTATGTTACGAAGAGACACATGCATTGTTTGCAAGACGAATACGTCAAAGTTATTTCTAATTCTATCATAAATTTCAAAACAAGAAGCAGCAAGCCGTCGCTGTATTTTTTTTCCTTATCATTTGTCGCCAAGGAAGCGGTGTTTCGCCGAATTAGCAACCTCTCTTATGTTATGATCGTAGTTTCAGAGTGGTCCGCTCGTGTCGCTACTGCCTATGCGTAATCCCATGTTAAACAAGTTGCCATTATAGTGTATGAAAGTTGATTCTCTGTTCCATACTCTGTGTTCGCTAGTTTCTAAGTGGTTGGTTTTTATAACTGATGCTTCAATGTTAGAGGACTGATCAGATGGTATGTATTTGAGCGACTTCATATTTGTGGGACTTCGGCTCGTTTGACGTAATATTTAAGGCGTGATTTAGATTTAACAAAAAGCTCATTAAATGAGATTTTAATTTATTGTCCGAAGTTATTGCCGTATTTTGTTGTTTTATTTAATCATGTTTTAAAATGTTTATAATAAGATTCTGTTTAAATTATTTCATGAATTTTTTCTGCGTATATGTGTGCACCAATCCTTCAAATCTCTGCTTCAAGTAAGTTGTGGCTTCTAGGCTTAAATCCCTTTTTGCCCTAGCAGCCCGTTAGATACAGCATATCATTGCATACAGCATAGTTGTATTTAAGCTATAGCTATAAAGTGGATGACCATGATGTGATAGGATACAATAATAAAGGTTTAATGAGTTTTTTTCGAATATTATATAGTGATGATTCGTTACAATCAATATACAAACTTAAAACAGGTGATGTGCGAAATGCATCAGAGCAAACACGAAGTGCGCTATAATGCACTGTATCAAGTTTCTAGGGAAGCACTTACTTGCAGAACCGTAGACTTGACAAGCATAGTCAACTTTAGAGTGGATCACAGCACGAATAAGTTTTAAGAAGGAGGTTCGGTCTGCTATCCAAGGGGTATTTGAAACTACCTTAAGTAAATTAAGGGATTTATTATATCGTGTCCATAATTGCAAAATATGAGGTAAAAATATAAGTTTCTAGTCAAAAATTAGCCCAAGATATTGAATGTTGTCCACAAGAGGAATTTGGGTTGAACCAATGAAAATTTCAGGACGTGGATACAGATCTCTGAGTCTACAGAAATGCTCACAAGTTGTATCTTGAGAAATTATAAAACCATTTTTATTAGTCCAAATAAGAATACGTTTGCTAGCAGTTTTCAACTGTCTTTCAATAAAACGAATATTCTGTCCTATACACACAATCCGGAAATCGTCAACATCTTTCACTGAGGGAGGAAGTTGTTTGAGGATATCACTTTTTTTTAATAGCAAAGAGGGTGACACTCAGGACACTGTCCTGCAGCACACCTTCTTCTACATAAAAACTAGAAAGTATTTCCCCTAATACTAACTTGGAAAAGTCGCACTGCAAGAAAATTTTTAATAAAATTAGGAAGGCTCCCTCGAAAGCCGAAGTTAAAACGGTCACGAAGGATCCCATAATGCCATGTTCTGTCATAGGCTTTCGAACATATATCATGCCAAAAAAATATTGACACCAAACGGCTGTGTTTAAGAAAAGCTGCTCTAAAGTAGTGTTAAGATGGATCGAATTACCGATAATAGACCTACCACGTTGAATTCCACTTTAAAATGCAACAAGGCAATTGTTAGTTTCTAAAACGTAAACTAGGCGGCAATTTACAATGTTTGCGAGAAATTGGCAAAGACAGCTAGAAAGTGCATTCAGCCTCTAATTATTGGGATTATTTGCATTCTTTCCTGGTTTAGGGAAAGGTGTAATAATAGCTCTGCACCATCCTTATCCTGTTGGGAAAGGATAGGAGGTTGTTCAGAGTGAGTGATGAAAAGTGCTTGAGCATAATATATGTAATCCCATCGTCACCTGGGACAGATAAATGACTATCAGTCAAGCATTTTAGAAACTCTGATTTAATAAATGGTTTATTGTATGCATAGGAGTGATGAGAATTGAAATTAAGCCTGGTGCTTTCAGTTTAAATTTTATAAGTTAAAAAAAGGTTCTGAGCATGAATCAGAGCTGGTAATGGATGCTAGGGTATCCCCTATTATCTCGGCGAAGTTTTTAGGCAATGCAATCGTTAGACCATTTTGTTTTGAAATAGAAATTTGATTTTCAGCTTACAGGCCCATATATTTTTTCACTTTATTCCAAAGTTCTTTACTATAAGTGTTACAGTTAATGCTTGTAATGTAGTTGATGCAGGACTCACGTTGGTTTTTACGTCGCACTTTTTTAGCTTCTGCCTTTGCTTATTTATATGCAACATAATTAGCATCATTAGTATATCTTCGGAACATGCCCCATGCCTTCTGTTGCCTTTTTTTGGCCTTTTGAAAATCATTCTTCCAAGACTTCGTATGTCGTGAATTGGACGATGTTTTAAGCAAGGCTAACTTATAATATCAAGGCTTGTCATTCGCCAAGTTGCCTTTGACCACAGTACATGGGGCGCTGAACTACATGATTTTCCCGTTGGTGGCGCCATCTAATGTGAGAAACTGAAATGTTTTCCATTATTTCCTATGGGATTATTAGCAGTAGTATGCACCAGGTGGCGTTACTTATGAGACAAAGTCATATAATAAGTTGGCAGTTATAGGGACAATTTCAACAACAGATTTTCTCCTGAATGCGAGGCCTTGATATTATGATAAGGGGGCCTTGGTTTTAAGTATGCTAATATCTGCAGCATTGATAATGCACTCAGTGATATTATGAAGTGCATCGTCTATGTCATCTATAATCATATCACTTGTAATTTTAGCAAGGTCTGTGAAAGTTGGCCAGTTGGCTCTGTCATAGATATAACAGTTAGAATAATTATTAAAATCCTTGACGGGAGTAGTTTGTGAGATAAATGTTGGAAAATGGTCACTGCCGTGGAAATCATTGGAAATTCAGAAACTCCAGAATGGATAGAGATGGGTAGCAGGAGCAGATGGTAAGATCTACTGCGAGAAATGTGCGTGATGTCTCGTGAAAGTAAGTGTGATATTCATTATTCAGCAGGCATGAGCCATTGTCAAATATAATTTTCTCTATCATTTCACCGCGTTGGTTCGAGTCATGATTACACCACAGTTGATTGTGGGCATTAAAGTCTCCCAGAATGATGTAAGGAATGGGGGGTTGCAGAATGAGATTGTCAAGATTTGCTGCCTGTATAGACATATTTTTGATAAGTAAATACTGTAGATAAGTTTATATGTACACTGATTGCAACTGCCTCTAAGTTAGTATGTTGATATATGAATCGCCCCCACTTTGCCGGTTAAAATTCCATCATGTACGCTAATTGCGCCTGGTGCATGTAAAATCCGTCGTGGGTGCAAAGTTCTCAAAGTTACCTGCGAATTATACCTCTGGAGGTGCCTTGCCAGGTGAAGGTCTCGTCATCTGACCAAGGCTCTAAATTACGAGACGATCTTGCGAAGCCATTTGCAGTTCAAACAACAGGATGTACCATTATTTAACAAGCGAAACAAAGTATGCTCAACGACAAGAAAGTACTGCAGAAATGATGGCATGCGAAGCAAAGTTTATTGCCGCTACGTGGCAATTAGGCGGTCGTCCTCCCCGATACCAGGTATCTAACCCGTTAAGCTGAGATAACTCGGCAGGTAGGGGCCTGGTCCTCGGTTAGAAAGAAAGAAAGTCGATATATGAATGGGGTAGATTGCGAGATATAAAGAGAGCCACTCCACCAGTCGTCCCGCCATTACTTGTGAAGTCTTTTCTATAGATAACATAATTGCTAAGTTTCACTTTGACATTAGGTTTTAAAAGGGTTTCTTGTAGAGCTAAGCATAAAGATTGATGATCAGAAAGAATATTCTGGATTTCATCATGTTTATTGAGATAGCAACGGCAGTACCATGAAATGACATTAGTCATAATTGGAATTTTAGATATCTATGTCATTTTGTTCGGAGGTAGTAGACATGTTACAAACTCCGTCGTCTAATTCTGCATGCCGTTTAAGATGAAGGTCTAGAGCATCATCCATCTGTGTTTCATCCATTTTATAATTAGTTTTTTGATGGGTTTCCTTTTCGGATGTTTTATTTACTTTTTGGTTGAATTTTCAGTTAATATAGTGGATTTACTACGGGGGGTTATGTTTTTCCGTATGAAATCGAAGAATTGATTTCAAAGGTGGTGTTTTAATTATATTTTGAGTTTTTTTTTATGGAGTGGGGGGTCTAGGAATATGAAAGTGTAACGACATTGAAGTATTTTGTGGTATGTTAGGAAGATCAGGTATTAGAGAAGTAGAAAAGGTACCCTGTGCCTATTTATTCACTTTATCAGACTTATTAGACATGTTGTTTTCTTTTTTTTTCTTTGGGCATTTTCATTGGTGAAATCTGTTTGAGTTGCAATTGTTTGATACATTTTAAGGACAGTTTCAGACAAGGCAGCTGCTTATGATACACCAACTTTGGGCGTCCTGGATTCCACTATTTTTCTGGCTTCGGGGTACGATATATTTTCTTTAGTGCGTATTCTTTGTTTTCCTTTTCTATTTTACACTATTCACATGGTTTTGAATAGGTTGGATGGTCTTTTTTACAAGTTACACAGCGTGGAGGAGCATTACATTGAGAACTTTCATGGTAAGCAGTACTGCACCGACAACAAGCGAGTTTACGTCGGCATGATGTTTTTGAATGTCCAAAGCTTTTACATTTAAAGCAACGCAGTGGGTTTGGGATGCAAGGTTTGACAGAGCATGAGAAATATGTAACTGCTATATGTTTGTGAATATTGTGCGAGTTAAAAGTGAATATTATGTGCTTTGTAGGTATCTGAATTTGATGGCTGGTATTTGATCATCTCGACGGTAGATTTTTATTCATTTCGCTTCTACGACATTTTGATCTTGTACATTATTTACTATTTCATCATCTGTAATATGTAAGAGATCAGATTCCGAGATTACCCCACGCGATGTGTTCAAGGTTCTGTGGAGACTTATGGAGACAGGGATATTTGCGAAGTGTGGTCATTAGGTTTGAGGCAAGATTGCTATTATGTACCTCAATAACAAATTCGCCAGATCGTATTTTTAAGGATTTTTCTATCATTAATCGATTTTTTAATGGACTTGTGAATGAATGAGAGGCCTTATCAAAAGTGCCTTCTTGTCTTTTAACTACAAAAAATCTTTCCGTACACGAAACATTAACTCTATCGACCCAATATTCTATTTGGCCCTGATTTATATTTGCTTGAAGGTCTGAGCCTGATGCAATGAATTGCGAGTTCTATGTATGCGGAGACATTGTCTGAGTTTGAGTGATAAGGGGTAGTGGGGCAACCACATCCCATGTCTTATTTCCGAAATTTTTGGCCATAATTGAGAGATTTAAAAAAAAACGCTAGGCATCGGGCCTGGTCACTGACCCTTCTTATTACCCTTACTTTAGGCTCAGGTCTCAAAAGGGTGAAAACTATTCCCAACAAACTTCCCCGTTTTTCGAACATTGGATTAAACTCGATAGCATCTCTAAAGCTTAAGTTCTTTCCCAGGGGAAATGGGTAGCCATAGGTAAGCCTTTACAGCTCTGTCCAACCTACAGCCGGCCTTTATTTCGAAAGGCACTAGTCCTCCTGTGAAGCAAGCGTTGACCCTAACAACCAACCATACAAGCATGACGTCCCCGATCACGGAACTGGAGTTTGTAGATGCCCTGAACCCTGGGACTCGAGGTCATCCTAAAAAAAGAATCGAGGCGATGAGGTTTAAAATAACCTCAACACCCAGAGTGCCTCACGTGAGAAAAAAGAACACTATTGTATATAAAAAAGAATATCAGAGAAAACTTATAAGGTGTATTTTTTGTCTTAATACTTTTTCAACAAAATAACGATAACAAAGTTAGTAAAACAAAGAAACATACGAACAAAACAATTAGTAAAAAACAAACATGAACAATAACAAAGGTAACAAACTAAAATTAGAAGATTTAAAAAGTGCTAAATAAAGTAAAAAGGATTAACAAACACAAAGAGATGAAAACAGGAAAGGAGAAAGGTCGCTCGGGAATCCGGGGTCGCGAAACCTGTAAATACCTAAAGAAAGTATTGCCCTGGGGGAGTTTATTTGTACGAAATTTAAGTTCTAAGAAAATCTATCCAAACGCTTGGACCAATATAGGATATATTATGGTTACAGACCTGGTTATTTCGTGCTATTTTTATTGATGCACGGATTTTAACTTTTGGGGGATTCGTTTGTCGAGCAATAATTCTTGCATTTTCAAGTTACTATATTAATGGAACAGTCTTAATAAAGCTGTGCTTAGTTTATATTTAATATATATTTTCTGTTCTCTAAGTCTTTTGCTGAATTTGCGTTCAGTCATTCCTACATAATAAGTTCATTGCTTTTTAACTGAAAAGGTATTTCAGATACATCAGCATAATTAACAGAATCTGTGAGGTCCAGTTTATTTCTTATTAATCTCACAAGATTAAGTGGGTTTGATGATATGAGTTGGATATTATACTTCTTGAGTGACTGCTTTAATCTTTCAAAGATGATTGTAATGTATGTAATTTTTCACTAGATTGGTTTGGTGATCCTTTCGAGATTAATATTTGGTTTATTGAGATTGTCAATAATATTCTATATTGTTTTTGGCTGGAAACCGTGATTGATCGCAATATTAATCATATCTTATTTCATCTTTTAGATACTGCTCTGAACAAGCCTTAAATGCTCTGTGGATATAAGTTTTAATGACACTGAGTTTGTAAGCCCAAGAGGCTACTGCATCAGTAGGTATAAAGGGGTAAAGTTTTATTTTCTTTCTGTATATTTTTCTAGTAATTTTTCTGTCTTCTTATATCAATAGAATGTCTAAAAATGGAAGAGTTTTATTATTTTCTATTGCAATGGTAAATTGAATGTCACTGTCAACTGTATTGATTTTTATCAAGGAAATTCTTCTAATCCATGATCCCAAACTGCAAAAATGTCATCCACATGTCTGACCTATGTGCAAGAAGGTGGTTTTATGTTTTTTTAGAATGTAGTTTCTTAAGGGTCGTATTTTGATTTTGGCAAGGAGGCCGAATATGGATGATTCTACAGGTGCTCCTTTTGTCTTTTTATAATACTCATTATTAAATGTGAATATATTACTGTCAATTGTCAGGTTTAAATCTGTCTTCAAAGACGCCTGCATATAATTAATTTCTCCTGTTTATCTATTTCACAATTAATTAGTTTGTATTCTTTTACATTAATGGATATAATGAAACTATGACGAAACTTGTTAAAATGGTATTATTGATTTCCAAATTTCTGATAATTTCGAGGAAGCTGTTATTGGAATTTATGGAGTATGCAGATTCTGGGAGGATTGACTTTAGTAATATAACAAAAGCTTTTTCTACAAAGTATAAAGGTAAATCAGATCGTGAAACTATTGATCTCATTGATAAATTATCTTTATGGTCCTTGAAGCGGTCTAACATCCTGGGTGTGACATCAGTAGGATTTAATCTAATCAAAATTTTCATATTTTCAGGCCATTCTCAGTTTTTTACTAAAGTTTCTGGTTCATAAGTTTATTATGGGCGATTCCTCGTAAATATTTGTTCATGCTTCGGCTACTTGGATCATTCCGAAACTCTGTTACGCTTTTCAAAATTCTTTCACCTGTTTTTGTTTTTTCTTCCTTTTTTCTGTAGTTGCTCTCCGCGAACAAATTTCTCGGACATTTTAACGCGGCCACTCTGAATCTTTTTTATACCATCTATTAATCTTCATATCGTTGGGTGATCCACGCAGAATTCATTTTGCATCCTTCCATGGGTAGTTTAAACATTGTTACTTGTGTGAGATTCAACACGTTATGTTCTCTCATAAAAATAAGTTTCTGGTGGAAACAACGGCGTCTTTCGTACGCCCCTTCGATATAATTGTTCTAATCTAATGTTTCAAAACCTATTAAAAAGGTCAATAATTCGGAAGGCAAATCGGCTTCATGACATGCTAAAATTTCATCTAATTTTCGATTAATATGAATATAATTGCTGTGATTTCCCTATCGGATAAGGCGACATCAACATTATTATTATATTGGCTTAACAGAACTTCTTCAGAAATTTTCTTTTGCAAGTTCTTTACCAAATGAAAGAAACAACCTCCAATGGGTATATTTCGAAAAACTCGACGAATTCCGTTAACCTCATCTTTCTCATAATCAATTGAAATGGAATAAGGGTTTCAATGCTGCCAAATTTGCTTCACCGCATTAAATAATTTTACTTAATTTTTTTGACATTTTTCCGGCAATAAAGAATATAATACTGGGAATACAAAGTTATTTCATTCCGCAATTATGACAAAATCCTGCGTGAAAAGTTTCGGTGTGATTTGAAATGAATCATCCATATAAATTTTTTGCGTACTGAGTGACTAATTTTCATGACTTTCTCTGCCAAATATTAAAAAATATTTAAAGTTGTTTTGACCGGCGCGGCGTCACAAAGCAAAAAACGCTCGTTCACGATAGAATTATGATTATATTCGGCATAGTTTTCATGTATAACCAAATCGGTAACTTTTTCAGGTTGTGCAGGAGAATGGTCAACTTCAATGTGTTTTCTTTGAATTGTTTTTTTCAAAGCACAATAATTTGGTATCTTTCATTTTATAGATAAAGGCAAATTCTGATATGCATCGTTTAAAATTACAGCGGTCGTTTTTTGTGTATTTTCAGCTTGACGCTTTATATATGTGCGACATTTCATCACTTCTACATCAGCTACATTACTACCATGTGAATGATTATTAATTTATTTCAGCCCTTCGTCTGAGTTAACCCAAGTATGAATCCACACTTTGCAGTTATCATGAATCCCGCTTGTCACAGCTCCAAAATTTGACAGTTTGAGTGAAATCATATTTGTGAAAAACAAAAGTATATCCATTAACGAGACCTGTTAGACAATATTTGGTTTGTTTTCTTTAACCATAAATGTACAGTGAACTTTCCCCGACAAGCAATTCTGGAAAATATATTCCTAATATTAGTAACTGAAAGTTTGCTCAAATATCTCTCAAACAGTGGACTCCAAAATTAGTATTTCTTGCGTTTTATCTAGCAAACTTATCTGCAATCCTCTTTGGTCCTATGGGTGAGCCAATAAAATAAGACTTTTCTATAACAAAGAGGAATACCGGAAAGGACGCTTCCGATTGGTGTTGTTACTTGACGAGTATTCTTCTCTTATCCAACCATTTCTTACAATGTTAATTCTGTCTGGGGAATTGGATTCTAAATAAGAGTATTAGATAAATTTCCCCTATTAGTTTTTTGTAGACATTCTAACACAGTAAGCATTTTGGGCAAATTTGAACTGCCTTTTTAGAAATATATATTTTTTAATATATAGTGTCACATTCGGAGTTGAAATAGAACACAGCACGAAAGTTACGCACGAAATTTAAAAATTGTGTAACAATACAGACCATCTGTATTAACTGGCATATGTTTTAAGAAAACAATTTAATTAAATATTTCGATCAAAATGAGGTTAATTAAAAAAATGAATTTCTATTTCTATTTTATTTATCTCACGCTATGTATAAAAATTAACTATCCAATTTAAATAATATCATAGATTTTACAATTTAAATTTTTTCGATAAAAAGAAATCGATCCGTTTAATTTTGGTTTTGCTTCTATAATATTATAATGCATTAAATTAATGTATTACAGTATTTTTTGCTTAAATCTTTTGCTTAATTTCATTATAATTTAAAAAAATGAAGTGTACAAGTACTTTTTTTTGCCAACTGTATATTGCATGTAAAAAAGCAAGCGCTGAGGCTAGAAAAGTGCGACGCAAAAGCCAGCGTGACTCCTGGATTGATTATGTCTCAAGCATCAACTCCAATACATCTAGTAAAGAACTCTGGACAAAAGTAAAAAAATGTATGGGCATTTTTTCTGAAAGTCATACTTCCATTTTAAAATATAACGGTCGTACTGTCACATCTCTTAAGAATATAGCTGAGACAATAGGGTCTACCCTAGCTTTAATTTCAAAATCAAATGCATATCCAGAACCTTTTTTTTAACCTATAAAAGACAAACTGAAATGATAAGGATTAATTTTGATACGCATAAGACATTTTCATACAATCATCCTTTTATTATATCTGAGCTAAAAAAGTGTTTGAAAGACAGTCATTTATCTACCCCTGGACATGATGCTATCACCTACATCATGATTAAGCATCTATCTGACCTCTCTCTTGACAACCTCCTCTTTTTTTCAATAGAATTTAGATGGAACACCTTTTTCCTCGTGCTTGGTGTAGGGCTATCGTTATTCCTTTTTCTAAACCTGGAAAAGACGCTACAAATAATTACAGACCAATCTCACTTTCTAGCAGCCTTTGCAAACTTCTTGAAAAAATGGTCAATAGCCGCCTCGTACATATTTTAGAAACTAATAACTGCCTTGCTGCTTTTCAGAGTGGGTTTCGACGTGGTACGTCTACTATCGATAATTTAATACATTTGGAAAATCAGATACGGACAACCTTTCTAAAACGCAACCATTTGGTGTCAGTTTTTTTTGACATTCCGAAAGCCTATGATAGAACATGGCGTTATGGTATTCTCCGCGACCTTTTTAATATGGACTTTCGTGGGAACCTTCCTATTTTATCAAAAATTTCCTCACAGTTCGACCTTTTTAAGTTCGAATTGGGGGAGTTCTTTCTAGCTTTTATGTACAAGAGAGTGTACCCCAGGGCAGTGTCCTTAGTGTCACCCCCTCTTTGCTATCAAAATAAATAATATTCTTAACCAACTACCCCCCTCTGTAAAAGGTGACCTTTTATGTCTATGACTTCCGTATTATGTGTATGGGACAAGACATTTGTTTTATTGAGAGACAACTGCAAATTGCAAGAGTAATTTAAAAGTATTCTTAGCTGGACAAACAAAAAAGGTGTTATAATTTCTAGGACAAAACTTCTTGTGTGCATTTCTGTAGACGTAGGGATCTGCATCCAGATCCTGAAATTTTTATTGATTCAACTGAAATTCCTGTTGAGGACAGTGTTCGTTACCTTGGCCTCTATTTTGACAACAAACTGACTTTTCTACCGCATGTTTTAAAATTACGAACAAAATGTGAAAAATTGCCTAATTTGATAAAGGTACTTTCAAATACTTCTTGGGGAGCTGACCGTACTTCCCTCCTTAAAATATACCGTGCTGTTATTCGCTCTAAAACTGATTATGGCTGTCAGGTCTATGGTTCAGCCAGTAACTCATTTCTGATAAAACTTGACACGGTGCCCCATAGCGCACTCCGTGTTTGCTCTGGTGCATTTCGTACCTCTCCCATTCTTAGTCTTTCTGTTGAATGTAATGGTTGGCTGGTTGAATGGAGTTTTATGGCGCAAAGTCCCCTGTGGGACATGCTGCGCCAAGAATAAGGTAGGTATAAAATAAATTTAAAAAGTGAAAATTACATTAAAAACCTCTTATAGAGACGAATTAAACAGAAAATGGAATTGCGGTGACACATGAGATTAAAAACAATTAAAACAAGTCAAAGACATTTAAAAATGTAAAGTCAAAATTCCAAAAGTAGTTAAAATTCTAAAGTAATTAACAACAACATGAAAAGAAACACAAAAGGTCAAATTTACAGAACATCTAAAACATAAAAACCAGAACCAATAAAAACTAAGTTCAACCGGGCACATATCCCTCATACATAGTGTTTTCCTCGGAATCCGAGCCACTGCCGTAAGTCTCGGATTTCATAGCCTCCTGAACATAGTGCTGCATTTGCCTGGGATCTTTAAAATTCCTGATGCATGGGCTTAGCGATGAGCTTTTCTTTCTTTTAACGACAGTCTGCCACTTGGGAGATGCTGGAGATGGGGTTTTCTTGGTATCTGTTTGTTTTTTAAGTATATTTGATTTCTGTGGTGTTTTTGAGTTTGTAACAGTTTTGGTCCCTTCTTTTTGAATGGAAGTTTTCATTATCTGACTAGAGTTAGGTTTTTTCAAATTTAAAGCAGATGAATTAGGGGCATTTTATGGAGAAGTAACAGGAGAATTGGATGATCCATTAGATTGAGATTTCTGTCGACGTTTTTCTAGATCAATTATTTCTACAGGTTCTTTGGATGGTAGCCAGCGTTCTAATAATTGTTTTACAAGACATTTAGTAGGGAGACACACATCACGAGATTCTTTAATTGGAGTGCTCGTTGATTGGGTTACGGTTAATTTACTGGGTGGAAATTGGGAAATCAATTTGTGTATCTATGTGTCTTATGGATTTTGATTGGTTCTTAAGTCAACTGGAATAGGAAATTCTAACTGATGGTGTTCTGGATTCAACTAGTTTGCGGGCATCAGAGTAAGACAAATTCTGAGCAATTTTTATTGTAATTCTTTTTCAAGGCTCCAATTAGGACAAGGGCGAGAATAAGCTGTATCTGCATGGATAGCTGCTCGGATCTGCAAGCAGCACATTACGACAAATCAAAAAGCTTCATCCGCCCCCGCCTAACTGCTTGTCCGTCCAGATGTAAACAACATAAGATATATATTACAAAAAAAAAATCAAAAGGGAATTCACGGGATGTGCTTGGGTTAAGTGAACTATCTGGTTAATTTTAAACAATAGCAATGTTACTAATCCATTTACCTTCCAGGATTCCCTCCCCTAGGACTTGGCTCCCGAAAATTTCAAATTGACCTAATCGACGCAGGGACTCAAGGGACCCTGTGCGGTCCGAAGAGATTCGGGAGCACCAATCAAGTCCACTGCACCAGAACCGTACAGGTTGACCTCATACACGCAGAGACTCAAGGGACACTGGCCGGTCCTACACCGTTCTGGAATCCCCCCTAGTGGGCTAACGCCTCTCAGGCTTTCAAGTTGACCTCATTGACGCAGGGACCCACGGGACTCTGTGCGGTCCGAAGAGCAATGGGAAGCAACCTACTAGCCCACTTACCCCGATCCGCACACGTTAACCTCATCGACGCAGAGACTCAAGGGACTCTGTGCGGTCCGAAACGTGTTCGGGTTTTTCGTTTTTCGTTTTTTTCCCTTGTTTTTTTCTAGTGACAGTATGCCTCTTTATTAGATGCATTTGGACTCTGTCCGCACGAGCTACCGGACCCGCTCCAATGGGACAGCCCATGGAGCACTTTTGTTTTCTTTTTTGGGTACGGTAGAAAGGAGGGATCTAGTTATCACCAGCTGCGATTCGACTACCTTGGATTTCGGCCCAAAAATTATCCCTTCTCTGGCACTACATAGCATTTCGGCTTTTTTAGTTTTGGTTATTTTTTTTTCTATATCTCCCACAAAATTGTCCCCCCTGTTGTCTGCTAAGGACATGCCACCGTCTCGCCTCAAAAAAATTTTAGTTCCAGCCCCATTTTACCTGGCACGGCGAGTGGGAGTGATGTGCGGTTCCAAACTCGGTACATTCACAAAGGCAATAAAACACTCAGTCCAGTAACCGTTAGCCACAATCAGCCGACCTCGGCACTTGTCTGCGTAGATCGTCCCGACTTTGCCGGCTAAAATTCCATCATGTACGCTAATGCCACCTGATGCATGTAAAATCCGTCGTGGGTGCAAACTCCTCCAAGTTACCTGTGAATTATACCTCTGGAGGTGCCTTGCCAGGTGAAGGTCTCGTCATCTGATCAAGGCTCTAAATTACGAGACCATCTTGCGAAGCCAATTGCAGTTCAAACATCAGGATGTACCATTAATTAACAAGCGAAACAAAGTATGCTCAAACACAACCAATTAGTGCAGAAATGATGGCATGCGAAGCAAAGTTTATTGCCACTACGTGGCAATTAGGCGGTCGTCCGCCCCGATACCAGGTATCTAACCCGTTAAGCTGAGAAAACTCTGCAGGTAGGGGCCGGGTCATCGGTTAGAAAGAAAGCTGTATGATAACCTTTACAGTTTGCGGAACGTTCGGGTTTTTCACAGGATTTATTGTCGTGGCCGACTTCTGCACAACGTGCGCAGGTAAGAGATCCACGACATGTACGGTTAGTATGGCCGTAACATTGGCAATTCATGCAAAGGAGAGGATTTGGTATATATGGTCGAACTGGACAGCTTAAATAGCCAGCTTTAATTTTAGTTGGTTAAGGAGGGCTATTGAATGTTAAAATAATGTTTTGTAGATTGTACTTGTTCATTGCGACGGAAAGTAATACGGCGAACATCTATGACATTTTGGCTTTTTAAATTTTTTAATATTTCATCTTTATCACCACGACATGCATTTAGAGTTTTATGTATTTGTACAGAGACGGAAAAAGTGCCTATTGTAGAGCAATTGGAAAGAAGTTCCGATTGTTTAGCTGTAGAAATCTCAATTAATAAATCTCCAGATTGTAATTTTTTAATAGAATGACCATCCCCCAAGACAGACTAGAATGTTTTTGCAATTAGAAATGGTGAAGTATTTTTAAAGGAGTTATTAAAGAGACTATCGGTACGTTAAATGACAAAAAAAACGAGTAATTGAGAAAGACTGTGCGATTTGTTGCTCTCCACAAGGGAGAGGATTAGAACGAATAGGAGTTCCATCCATATTAGAAAAAGAAAAAATTCAGACCCCGGCCGCACCACCCACTACCGAGCCCAACAAGGGGATGCACAATCGTGCACCAGTGCTAACCAGGGCCCATAGGATCACAAGACAACCCTATCTCAGTCTCCACCCTTAACGAGATGACTAGTAATTGCTCGCTCACTTGATCCCTAAAGCCAGTGACAAAAGTCAGCTGACCAGCCGATTGATGCATACGGGACCAATATGCACCTCCCGTCTACCTGAAGCAGAGGCCAAAGCAGTGTGTTGGTTTCCCTCAACTGCGAGGATCCCCCTTTCCAGGGACACGGGTCGCCACGCACGGCCAACACGTGGGTGGTTTACAATTCTTCATAAGTCGATATACAGGATGATATCGGCTCATACAGAATTGCCCTCACCTCCGAAAAGGAAACTACAACGAGAGTGAAACAAAGATGAAAGGAAGACAAAGGGAGGAAAAGGAAAAGAGAAAGATCACTCAGGTGCCCCGGGGTTGTGAAGCCCGTGAATACCTAAAGAAGGTATCCCTCTGGGGGGTGTTGAATGTAATGAACCTTCATTATTCCATAATCGAGACAAACTTTCTTTGGAATTATTTTACCGTCTCTTATCACATCCTGAGCATCCTCTCCATCCCATTATCTTAAATACAGACAATGATAGGCTTTATCAGCACCGTCCGTCTTGTGTCCCATCCTTTGGAGTCAGAGTGAGAAACATCATTGAAAATAGCTCCTTGAGTGATGTTGAGGTGAGTCCACGCTCTTTGTTTCTGTTCCCCCCCCCCCCGTGTAAACCTCCTAATATTATCTCTCTCTGCCCTATTAAAAGATATGATAGGAACAATCTGACCCCTGCTGTTTTCCAACAACTATTTTCTGCTCATCGTGAAACTTTAAGTAGCTACATTGATATTTATACAGATGGCTCTAAAAAACGGATACATTGTTGGTTGCGGCATTTTTTGCGAAAACACTTCTTTAAGTTATCGGCTTCACCCTACTATTTCGGTAATTACAGCTGAATTGATAGCGATTGAGAGAGCCATGGTGCACATCTCTCATCATCGTAATGCATCTTTTATCATATACACAGCTCAAACAGCTCTATTGACGCAATTAAATCACTTAATAAGCATCCATTTGTTTCATCTATCCTTGATTTTTATAATAAATTAACCAGACGAGGTTATAAGATCTTTTTTTGCTGGGTACCTGGGCACATGGGTATTCCTTGCAATGAGAAAGCTGATGAGGCGGCAAAACATGCTCTTAATTCATTACATCATAAGATTTCTCACTCTGATATTAAATTGCTCATAAATCATCTAGTTCACAACAAGTGGCAAGAAACTTGGGATATGGAATACAATAATAAACTACATCATGTTAAACCTAAAATTACAACCTGGCCTCCTATTTACCCCAGAAAATTAGACGTTCTTTTAACTCGTCTAAGAATTGGGCATTCCAGAATTACTCATAGACATATGTTACTTCGAGAAAATGCACCCATGTGTCCACACTGTCATTTTGATTACTTGACCATCCATCATATTTTAACACTGTCCCGGTCTTCGGCACCTGTATAGAATGTATTTTAATTCTTCAGTCCCCATTTTGGCAAACCTCATTGGAGAAAAACCCCATGGGGCACTCTTTACTTTTTTAAAACACACTGGTGTCTATTTTGAGATTTAGGGCTTAAATGTTTAACAAATTTTTTATGTCTTTTTGACTTTCTGGATGGAAACTCCATTCAGTTTCCTTTGTTTGGTTATCTAGTTTTATGAATAAGATGCTTTCTTTTTTCACGTGTCTTGACTACATCTGGATGGGGTAACCCATCCAGATATCTTTCACTTTATATTTCCTGCCTTTGTATCTTTTACGTCTTTGCTTGGCGCAGCATGTCCCTTAAGGGATCTTGCGCCATTAAATCCTATACAACCAACCAAACAGCGAGCCCCCCTCAACTGATGCCAGAGAAGGGCCCGCTTATGTTGGGCAAGATTTTCTGACCAGACAGTAATTGGCTTCTGTATTCTTCTCATACGAGTCTAGATTCACACTGGAGATCAATTTAGGATGTCTGCAGATTCGGGAGGAAAACGGCACCAAATGTCATAGAACACTGATGAAACGCACAAAAAAAGAGGTGATGGAATTATGAATTGGGCAGAGTTCCCACTTGGTGGTCACACAAACCTGAATGTGTTCCACGGAGGAACTCTGTGTTGTGTGAGATATCGGGATGAGATCCTTTATCCATATGTCCGTCCACACACCGGTGCTATTAATGATTTCATGATGGATGATAATGAATAAACTCACTGAGTTGTTAAGGACTTTCTTGAAGATCACGGTTTGGAATGAATGAAATGACCACCCTACTCTCCATACCTGAATCTGATGTAACATCTTTGGAACAATGTTGGCAGTCAAGTTTCTGTTTTAAATCATTTTTTAAGGTTGTTAGATGAGCTAGAACAAGGCTTACTCCATGTCTGTTTCTCGATTCTCATTACGATGCCTGACATTTAATTGACAGCACGTAAATTCAATGTTCTCAATGAATTTAAGTCTGGGGTGGACACATTCCTCATTAGAATACTTTTTTGTAATGTTTGTATGATATTTTACCGTATAATACTGTGATGCAATATTTTTTCCACGAATGAATTTTTCCACGAAGGGTAGTTTTTTTGTTGTAAATCATTTTTGCATTTAATTTATGTAAATTTCTATGTCGCATTTACTGGATAACTGTTTAGTCTGTCATTTCTTCCAAATTTGTCAGTCATTTGCAAATTAGAAGGAAAAAACTGTTGTACTTGAACTTTTGGAAGCTAGTGTGATAAGAATTGATACTATAACTCAATCCTATTTTGTATTTCAACATTAAAGCATATTCGTTTTATTTTGCATGTTTTACGTCATTTTGGCCTTCTTTCCGTACTTACTCAAAATTTATGCATCTTAATTATCAAATTATTAAAAATTTCCATTTTATTTTTAAAAAGACGATATATATATAAATTTTAAATCCCTAATATTTTTTATTAATTTTTATTTGAACATTTTTCCAGTGAAATTTAATTATTGAGGCGAAATTACTATTTTTGCTTTTCAATCTTGTCAACGAAAAAAAAAAAGGATGTCTAAATTTTATAGGAAAGTTGTCAATTGATTGTGTACGAAAGATAATGAAATTTTTAACGATTAAGAATAAGTATTTGAAAAAAAATAAAACAGACTATTTTCATTTTTGGGTTATAATCCTTCTATATGCAGACACAAATGTATTAATTCATCCAATGTTGATTTCATTTGAATATTCACACACGATTTCGCATTTATAATTTATAAGGATATGGATTTTTCCTGCGGTTGTGATTTCTCTTTCTTTAAGAGTATTATTATATATAGTAAAGAACAGATTATATAGTGACCCATTATTAATCCTTTTAGCTGTGTTTTAATTTGACTGTCTGTTATTGATTAACATTTGTTCTATGATTAAATTTAAAATTTTAGTCGCTATCACAGATACCACTTTAATACACTTATGGACCCTACTCTTTTCCATTAATACAATGTTCAATAAAATCTATTAATATATAATCAATAAAGTTTTAAATCTAAGTTTTACATTTTCATCATAAGAGTATTAAATTATACATATCACACTCGTACCTGAACTAATGAATATTTCAATACACGACGCAAACGTTTATTAGCAGAATGAAAATTAAAATTGATATCAGTAATTCTTTAGTCAACACACAGTTAACTATACATTAGGACTGATCTTTATAATCTAACCTCTAAATTATTTAGTTATCACAGCATTATAACGTGCCATGAATTTTCGATTACTAATTGCAGGAAGGTCATACTACTGAATCCGTAATTAAAGCAAGGAGTATAGGATCAAGTGAATCTTTTCTGCTTTCAGCATTTTTATGGAAGTAATTTCTGAGCGAATTATTTATTTATGAAAATAATAGAGTAATATTTTTGTCACTACATTCGACTCATTAAAACTGATACTGCATAATACGTTATTTACTTTCGGATGTAAACAGTAGAAATTGGCATTCAAGCACATAAAACTAATTTAATATGGTAGCGATTTAAATAACAATCTACTTAAAAGAAATGAAATATGTTTAAAAATTGTTGTTTTCTTATACTTTATAGAAAATTTAAAATTTTAGATAGAAAAGAAGCAATCAAATTTAATTTTTAAAAGTTAGTTTTAAATTTTTCATTAATAAAATATCTATTTGGAAGAAGAAATATATTTCAATAACAATTCAATTCTCTCAACATTGTGTTTTTTAATCTTTTACATAGCACATCTGAAAAGTTTGATTTGAATTTTAAGATATGGTTAACAATATAAATTACCATTCTGCAAAAGTTAAAAATGAATAAATATGAAATAAAATTTAAGTATCCATTTTATTTACGTCAAATATATTCAGAAATATTATGCAGTTTATGAATTAAATTTATTTTTTGAAATTTACTATTCACATAAACCTTAGTTGTGGTAAAAATGTTTCATATAAACACAATTAGACACAAGCTGTACTCAGCAATTTCCCCAAAAAAAGCTCTGACCTAAGTGATGTAATCCAAAAGAATTTTCTGATGCGTAGTTTTGAGCACATTTGGCTTGGAAACAGAATGTTAAAATTCATATTAGTCTTGCTTTGGTCTTGGCAGACAGTCTAGCTCTTATAACTTTGACATTAACTGGCAGATTTCAGCAAAAGCTATTTTTCCTGCCATACATCCGTAAAAAAATCTAATTACAAATGTAAAGTTATGAAAATCTGAATGCTTACTAAAACTTTATCCGTACATACTACGAAAAAAAAGATAGAAATCTACAAATCTAGTTTTTGTAAAGCCACAGAAATATGTAGCTTTACGAATGATTCTATTGAAATTACAGTGCTCTTACTAAAATTTTATCTATAACCCGGGCTGCAGGTATATTAAAAGCTCTAAGCGTCCCAGTTTCCTAAAAAATTCTTAGTAACCTTGCATATTTTTAAAATTACAGTGCAAATCTATTTGTTAAATGAATTTTTGTTGTTGCCGATACATAAAAGGTCCTAAGAATCCCAGTTTCCTTGAAAAAGTTCAGTAAATTTACAATTTTTTTTTCAGTATACTCATCCATACTATCTTGTATATAAATTATATTAAAGTGTAAAAATAACTTAGATCTACATTACCAATATATACCTTTCATATTACTAGTATGTATTGAGTCTGTCCGCATCTCATATAAATATTCTTAATTTCTAGGCAGACGAAACAAAAAACAAATGTAAGATAAGGAATGTTCTACATGGTATCACAACAAATGTAAAACAAATGCTTATTTTAATGAAAACGTCATATCTTTATTTTTTTAATGTGCTATTTAAGTTTTTATATGCTATTTAACCTCTCTAGACAAAATTGGTCCAAAACAAAATTCTCTTGTTCTAAAAAGATCACTTAATATTAATACTTCAGAGTAAAGATATGATAAAAAGTTTGAAAATATTGCATTTTAAATACATCTAAATAAAACATTACATACGCAAAAATAGTATAGAGACAAAAGGATTATGAAATCCTAGAAATATATTTGAAATAACGAAATCACTCTCAAATGTTTTTTCTTAACCCTTTCCCGCACAGTGTGCCCAGTCCCGGATACCTAATTTTAATTCCAAAATTTGCAAGTGGCACCAATAACGTTCTAAGAAGAGAAAGTATTTTACGGTGAAAGTTTAAACTAAGGTTTTCTTAATTTTTCAAAAAGTTGTTTTAAAATTCCAGTTTCAGCCGATAATTTCTCATTTTACTAACAGAGTTTGTAATGGTTTGTTTGTCCATGCCGGTTAAGTCTAATGTATATAACATTTCTAATATTGCTTCTGTGTATATTTTACAGGCTATCGGTAAACATATTCCTGCAAACTTTTATTAATTTTAGTTTAATGTAAACTGCACAAGTATTAGGCTTAGCTTAGGCGTTTCTTTAAATATATCGCATATATGGGTAATTCTACGATAAGAGGTTCAAAAACATAGAGAATTCGGCCAAAAAGAAAAGTCTGAGTTTGATCAAAAACCTTTAAATTATGATTTTTGCCCCGTTTATTTACTTTTTCATATAAGGGCAAGTCACTTTATACATATTTTATAACTTTTTCTGGTCAGTGACTCGCTCCCCTGGCAGTTATCTTGCCAGGGGAAATACGGCAGGGGAGAGACATTTTCATGTAAATTCAAATTTTTTAACTGACTGAATTAGTTTTTGGGTTAATTGTGTATTTCACTTTAATTATTACCGTATTGTTTAATTAGGGCAGTAAATGCAATTGAATTAAATTAATATTATAAGTTTTATGACTTACCAGGGGAGATACACGATCACCGTGCGAAACCACTACACTGCACGGTAGCATCGCAACAACTAAGAATGGCGACGCTTCAATGGCTTGCGCGTTTAGTATTGCTAACTTCAAGCCAATAGATGTCCTTAACCACTACTTCCAATATAGCCATCCTTGAATTTAAATTTGTTTCAGCGGAACGAAATTTGATAGGGTAGAGACACAAAAAAAGCGGGACAAAAGTTAATTTTAAAAATTATTTGAAATTAACAAAAATATTTTATATTTTACTTTATAATGCGTAAGTATAATTACTTAAATTCCAATTAAACATACTTTAGCTAAGCATCTGACGGAAAAAATATATGTATTGTTTGAAATTTAAATTGAAACCGGCAAAGGGACATGCCAGGGGAGAGAATTTTTTAGACTTTGTAAGAAATTCCAGAAAAATGTGTTTTAATTAGGCATTCAATCGTGATGTTATTTAATAAAGTTCACCCATATATAGTCACCCAAAAAGTATAGGGATATGATAAAATTACACTAAACATTATTTCCTTTAACATATTTGCGAAGAAAAAAAAGAACATTGTAAATCATACTTTGATGAATGCAAATCAAAATAACTAAAACGCAATGCATATTTTACTGCAATTATGGTTAATACTTAAAAAAAAAAAAGAAAGTCAAAAAAAGTTCTCAAAAAATTATTGGGACACTATCCAATAAATAGAGAAAATGCTCTGAAAGAGTTAGTTAATATCTTGTTGAGCCACCATTATATTTTATGACCTCTCGCAGTCTATTTGGCATAGATTTTATTAACTATGCACAAAGGGATGAGCCTATTTTGGCCCATTCTTCGACTAGATACTTTTTTAAATCCCGGTTACCAGACACAAGGTGCTCACGGATTTTTTGCTGAACGTAATCTCAAATATGTTCAATGGGATTAAGGTCTGGACTGTGGGAAGGGGTCTGAATCGCACCAAGACAATGATAGAGAACCTTTAATTTGCAAATGTAGGCATTATGTTTCGGCTCATTATCCTGAAATAGTTTAAAATGTCGTACAATTCCCAAATTAATTTGCACCTCGTATTAAATTCCGTTTAAGAATGATAAGACAAATATTTGTTCATTGTATCATCAATAAGTTCTAAGTTTCTAACACCAGAACTCCCCATACAACCCCAAACCATTTGTTTGCCGCCTCCGTATTTTACAGTAGGTCGTAAATTTTTGGTCTGCAATTCTGAATTTTGTCTGCGCCAAAATTTTTGCTTGCCATCATATCCGAAAATGTTATTTGCTTTCGTCTACAAAAAAAAAAAAAAAAATTCCCAAAATTCTACTGGCTGCTTAACATCGGTTTTAGCAAATGTCAGTCTAGCATGTCGGTTTCCTTCGCTAATCTAGGGCTTTTTTCTAGGTTCTCTGGCATGAAACTAACATTTTCTCAAGACATTTCGGATAATTTCAATTTTTGCAGATTTTGTTAGTCTTTTCAGTTTCCAGAATGAACGGCGCTAGTTCTGGGGTTAGTGTGAACTTGTTTCACAACCCATTTCTCTTCGCGTTCCTTAAATACCCTTGGACGCCCAGATTTTTCCTTGCTTTCAATATTATTTGTTTTCTTGAATTTGGATATAATATTAAACATATTAGACTTAGTCTTAAAATTTCTCCTATATGACGAATTGATTTCCCATTTTCCAGTGAATTATAACCAGATTTCGCACATCCACAGAGATATCTTTGCTTCTCCCTATTCTTTCAAGAAAGACACAAACATACTGAAATTGAACGTCTAACATATAATTAAAATGTGGTAAAAAATAATGGTGGTAAATAAAACATATTTATCGCATCAATAAAAAATTAACTTTCTCATTTCGAAAGTGTCCCAAAACGTTTTCGAGATTTATTTGAGGTTGTATAATATTTATAAAACTTGAAAAAACTGCATTTGTAAAATATTTAAGATTTTTTATACATAATGTTTACCAAACGCAAAATCATTTCATTTTTAATATTGTTTTAGTGTTAACGCTATTAATTTGTTTAATAATAGCTTAACATTTGATATTTTCCAAGTGTCCCAATACTTTTTTGAGTGACTGTATATTTATAAATTTATGCATGGTAGCATGTACAATACTAAATTTTAAATTAAGTCTATAATATGCCGGTTTTTTTTTTTTTTTTTTTTTTTTGCAACGACTTTGTTGAAATAAGAACAATAAAATAATTGTTTTTATGGGGCTGATATAAAAATTTAAAAAGTTCGTTACGTTTTGATAATTAATGGCACCATCTTAAACTCCCATCAATAAACTTTATATAGAAATTTTTTTTTTATTTTAATACCTCATTAAAGTAGAATACCAATCAAAAATAATGGTAAAAACCGCTACATAATTTTACATGTTGTAATTCACTTTGCCATTAGTAGTTTCGTCACATCGTGATAACTAGACGACCTCCTGTCAGTGTCTGAAAAGTTTATAATACTTAGCCAAACTGACACCAGTAAAAATAAATAGAAAATTTTAACCATATTTGTGATTGAAATTTCCCGACAATAAATCGTTTAAAAAAGTCGAGATTTTCTATTGAAGTTATCTGTTGGAAACTTTCACTATTTGAAATCAGAGACTGTTGATTCGATTGAAAAAACTTCCATCATCTTTTAACAACCTCCTCAGTTACATCACTTGCAAATGCTGCACAATACACTATATGTCTCTCCCGCTTTATTCTTAACTCCATTAGCTAAATGTCTGCTCCAATCAAAGAAGAAATACATTATAGATTGAACCACCCAAATTTCATTTTTTTCATGAAAAATTTTATTTTAAGGTATTTTCGACCAATTTTTATTTAGTGATTGATAATTTATTTTGTCGATTCAGTAATAACTATTGCCTTAATTATCATTTATAATAATGTAATATGCGAAAATAAACATATAATTTATCGCTGAAAAGATCTGCCAAATTTCTTTAAGTTCTTTACATTTACATACATTGCAACCCTCTAGCCAAATATCTCCTCGATCAGCTCTTTAGTTCCTCGAATTGCTCTTAATGGGATAAAGTCAATCGAATAACTCTTACTTTACACCTTTAAGAAGTGCATTTCAAGTATATGAATACAATAACTTTTTTCACAATTTGTGTGTGAATTTAAACAATAACTTTTTTAAAATAAAAATGTCACCAAGCGCAATCTTTATGAGCCCAAAACCATCCCGAAATCCAGACGATTAGAGTCAATACGACAGGCGATAAAAGAATCATTGCTTACCCAACCATGTTGAAACTGAATTAGGGATCCCCCCAGGGGGATACCTTCTTTAGGTATTCACGGGCTTCACAACCCCGGGCACCTGAGTGATCTTTCTCCTTTCCTTTTCTTCTTACTCCTGGTCTTCCTTTCCTCTTTGTTTCACTCTCATTGGGGTTTCCTCTTCGGAGGTGCATGAGCCGATGTCATCCTGTATATCGACTCATGGGGAATTGTAAACCTCCCACGTGTTGGCCGTGCGTGGCGACCCGTGTCCCTGGAAAGGGGGATCCTGGCAGTTGAGGGAAACCATCACACTGCTTTGGCCTCTGCTTCAGGTAGACGGGAGGTGCATATTGGTCCCGTATGCATCAATCGGCTGGTCAGCTGGCTTTTGTCCCTGGCTTTAGGGATCAAGTGATTGAGCAAATACTAGTCATCTCGTTAAGGGTGGAGACTGACATAGGTTTGTCTTGTGACCGTATGGGCCCTGGTTAGCACTGGTGCACGAATGTGCATCCCCTTGTTGGGCTCGGTAGTTGGTGGTGCGGCCGGGGTCTGAATTCTGTTTTTTCAATCATGGATGGAAAAAACTTATTTCCTTCTAACTCTCTCTCAAGTGGAGAGCAACAAATTGTTCAGAATAATTTTACTCGTTTCTTTATAATTAAACGCACAGATAGCCACTCAGATAGTTCTTTTAAGAAAACTTCTCCATTCCTTATTGCAAAAACATTCCAGTCTTATCTGGGGGATGGACATTCTCTCAAAAAATTGCAATCCGGTGATGTACTTGTTGAGGTTTCTTCTGCTAAACAGTCACAGCTCCTCTCTAATTGCTCTACAATAGGTTCTTTCTCAGTAAATGTTCAGGTGCATAAAACTTTAAATACAAGCCGTGGTGTTATTTCTGAGCCAGATCTATTATATTCTACTAAAGACGAATTGTTACAGAATTTAAAAGAACAAAATATTATAGATGCACGCCGTATCACAATCCGCCGAAATGGACAAGTCATTCCTACAAAGCATGTTATTCTAACATTCAATATCCCTACTCTACCGACCAGAATTAAAGCCGCTTACCTGAACTGTCTTGTCCGTCCTTACATCCCTAACCCTATCCGCTGCTTTAAATGCCAGCGTTATGGGCACACTAAAACTAACTGCCGTGGTTATCTCACTTGTGCACGCTGTGCAGAAGTCGACCATGATAGCGATTCATGTGAAAAATCGGAACGCTGCATTAACTGCAAGGGTGATCATGCTGCATACTCCCGTTCCTGTCCTAACTGGATACGGGAAAAAGAAATCCTTGCTGTTAAAATATCTCAATCTCCCCTATCCTGAAGCTCGTAAAATAGTCGAATCCAGAACTCCATCTGTTGGAGTTTCCTACTCCAGTTTACTAAGGCAGCAATCAAACTCTGTTAGACACATAAGTACTCAGATTTCTCATATCCTCCAAATAATTCAGCCAGAACACAATCTACCAACACACCTATTAAAGAATCCCGTAATATCTGTCTCCCGACTAAATGTTCTGGGAATCCTCAATTAGAATGTTGGGCACCATCTTCAGAACCCGTGAAAATACAGTTGGCAAAAAAAGTATTTGTACACTCTAAAATTTTTAATTTTTAACTAAATAAAAACAGATATTTTGTCAAAAATGGTTTTAATACAGTCTGTTTATCGTGCGTTTTAAATTACACAACAGAAAATTTCGATAAAGATGTAAAATAATTTTCTAATAGGAAAAGTTTAAAAATTTCTTGCAAAAAAAGTATTTGTACATTTCTCCATCCTGATATGTACTGTGTTTTATAGTGTTTATGGTTCAAAGGACTACTTTTACAGAAGCTGATAATAATTTTTGAGTTCATATTATATTTTTCTGACATTTAATCTAATTTGCTCTTGAAATAATTGAGTATAGAACCTAATACTAGAGAGGCACCTCTAGATATATGAAATCCTATGATTGAGCATAATAAAAATTTAAATTCGCAACAAGAATTTGTAAAAGCTATTAAATTACTATTTACAACTATTGGATGTATAGTGAGAAACTATGAATAAATTAAAAGCATCGAAATTCAATGAAAACCAGGACTTCTTAGCAAACTAACAATGAGGGAAAAAAGGAGTGTTGTTAAAAAAGCTTTAAAAAATTCTATGCGTTCGGTTCAAAAATTTGCTGGAGACCTTGCGACATCTTCTCGCATCAGAGTAATACCTCAAACAATAAAAAATATTCTTCTCAATGCAGATTTAAAAGGAAGAACCTCAAGGAAAAATCCATTCATCAGCGAAACAAATAGGCGAAAACGCATACTATTCGCTTTCGCATACAGAAGTAAATCATTGGATTTTTGAAAAACAGTAATTTTTTCTGATGAAGGAAAATTCAAAATTTTCTTACCATCAAGCATTCGAAAAAATTGGCGTAAAAATAAAACTGTTCTAGATCCAAAATGTATACTTCAAACTATCAAGCATGTTGGGGGGAATATTATAATTTTGGGGTGCATAGCTTCTAATGGAGCAGGACATTTAAAATTTATTGACAATGGAAAGACAGGTTTAACATACATTGATGTGTCGCGCCATAATTTATTAAACTGTGCCAAGAAATTATGCATAGAGGAAGCTTTTCACTTTCTGCAGGATAAAGACCAAAGCATACTGCTGTAATCATCAGCACATGCTTACGACAATACTCCAAGACGACTGGTAATTCTTCTAAAATCTCTAGACTTGAATCCAATAGAAAATTTGCAGATGCCATTGGATGTAAAAATCCGAAAAAAAAATATGTATTGGTAAAAAACAGTTTTAAAGAAGCTCTTATTGTGTCATGGAATAACATTAACCAGACCGATACAAAAAAGTTGATGGAATCCATGTTACAACATCTAGAAGTAGTCATAAACGCTAAATGAATTCGCACAAAATATTTATTTGTATCATTTTACTAAATTTTCATTAATTATATTACGTTAATATAGTGTACAAATACTTTTTTTGCATTATATTTTTGTATATTTGTTTATTATAATGTAAAAAATCGATTCGTTTAATTTTGTTTTTGCTTCTATAATATTATAATGCGTTAAATTAATGTATTACAGTATTTTTTGCTTAAATCTTTTGTTTAATTTCATTATAATTTAAAAAAATGAAGTGTACAAATACTTTTTTTGCCAACTGTAATTGACCTAGAAAAACGGCGACAGAAACTGTTAGCTAAGGAATCAACTAAACTTAAAACAGAAACTGTGACTGATTCATCTGCAAAAAATAATACCGGTCCATCGTCATCTAAATTGAAATCCAATACTGATCGAAATACAAAACCGAGCCAAAAAACTTATATTCAGAAAGATGGAACTAAGGCTGCTACAAGTCCAAGCACTTCACAAACAAACAATAGTCTCAAAAAACAGAATTTAAAAAAGAAACTTTGCCCACAAACCCATCAGAAATCTTCAACACCAACTTCTGCACAGTGGAGGACTGTGGGGAAGGGAGGTAAATCTCTCTTCTCAGCCCTTTCTTAAAAAATGTGAAGGATCCTAAGCAGTTGAAGCAGTATGTGGAGGAAGCAATGGAATCCGAGTCATACAGCAATGACTCTGATGCTGATGATAACAATACAATGTTTGAAGAGTTTGAACCTAATTGACCTCATAGTTTCTATTAATCTGAGTTTTAACCAATGTGCATTATTATATACACTGTTTTTTATTGCTTTTCTTGTACAGTTTTTAACGTGTTACATCTTCTCTAAGTTTTCTATTTTATCCTCATTGACTGATTTCAATTATTTCATGACATGGCATTCCATTATTTTTATTCTTGTTTTTATGAAATTTTCTCATCCATATCATTGTTTATATTTGGACATTTTTAGCAACTGGTACAGTTTGTAACAGTGTTTTTTTTATGGTTTTGGCATCTTTTAAATTGGTTTTTATAATATATCTCATTGCTATTTTATTTTTTGGTTTTAAATCACCTGTCTAGTCCCATTTCGACTTTGTCTTGGCGCAGAATGTCCCCAAAGGGACCTTGCGCCATAAAAATCCATACAACCAACCAACCAACCAACTGAATTAGGGATCGTATTCAAAGAAAATCATGCCACCCGATGTGACGCAACTATCAAATATGCATTTGATTTAAAATTCGCCATTTTTTGGACTCGCAATTACCAAAAAAAAAAAAAAATATTAAGTCTTGACGTGCCCTTGTAAAAAATCTAAACAGGATAACAACGACTATTTTTAGTTTGATAAAAAGCCAGGCTACATTACCATGAAATAATCAATGCTGACACAAACTTGTTGAAACTGAGTTTTCTCTCACAAGGAAGGTCTCCATACGGGCATACTCAGAAAAATCTGAAAAAATTACAGAATGTTCTTCTCATATAGTTATATATGTTTATAAAAAAAATTTCGGCGGAACTTCATTGCAGTGTCCGTAAAAAATTAATGAAAATTTCGTTTATTTGGCGATTTATCTCCGGTTGGCGAAAAAACGAAATTTTGAAAAATACGCTTTTACGCTTCGAACACTGTTAAAAATCTGCTGCATTTTGTTGCAACGCACTCCACCGCTTGTATATAATATCTCTATCCCAACCAATGAGAAAGCTTCATTTCACGGCCAAGTAACCGTTTTCTATACAAGCAAGGGAATGCGTTGCAGCAAAATGCAACAGATTTTTATCAGTGAATACCTTTTAAAGAAAAAACTTTCTATGTTCAATTTATTTAAATAAGTTTAGTTTAAATAATTTTAGTTTTGCATTTTTTCTTTACTTTAAGTGTAATTTTGTCATATACGTTTATATGTACTTATAACAAAATGAAATTAATATATTTTATCATTTAAAACACAATTTAAATTGATTAAAGTTGTTCCAAATTGAAAAATACACAGATAAAAATCTGTTGCATTTTGCCGCAACGCACTCCCTTGCTTGTATAGAAAACGGTTACTTGGCCGTGAAATGGAGCTTTCTCATTGGTTGGGATAGAGATATTATATACAAGCGGTGGAGTGACGTTGCAGTAATTCTCATTCAGCATTCTCATTGGTCAGAAGAGAGATATTCTATAAAAGTAGTGGAGTGACGTTGCAGTAATTCTCATTCAGCATTCTCATTGGTCAGAAGAGAGATATTCTATAAAAGTAGTGGATTGACGTTGGAGTAAATGCTGCAGATTTTTAACAGTGAAGTCAATTAAAATCAATTTTCAGATTCGTTAAAATCGTCTGCTTTTGGCGAGGAAATGCACTGCTTGCCAAATCCCGCGTCGCTTTCAGCTTTTCACGCCAATTATTCCAAACTATTTTATTTTTTTACATATCTAATAATGTAATTCCGCCGCTAATTTTCACTGATCCTTTATTACCTACATGAGTAGTTTAATTCGTATTTTTTTCAAAAAATTCTGAGTATGCCCCCAATGGAGACCTTCCTTGTCAGAGTAGTGGAAAATTGGGTTACTCGATTTGAAGCAGAAATGAAAAATACATTCAATTCAAATCTTAGTATTGTCAAATTGGCTTGCAATAGACGATTATATAATAAAAATGTCAATTAAATCTGTAAGAAAACAACGCATGATAAAGACAGCTACTTTGATATGATAATGCTATGTACCATAAACACCATATACAAATTTCGGGACGAATTGTCAATTTCTACGAAAGTTATGGCTTATAAATAAAAGGACAAGGAAAGTGACTTACAGATATCTAATTTTAAATATTCTATTGTTATTTCAATGGTACCAACTACAAGCAGAGACATTTCATCAAAACAAAAAGATGAATATCGAGCCATTTGTTCAAAAATTGTTTCTCGACAGACATAGAAAAAATATTACAAAAGAATTATGTTAATGTCTATCGCCGAAATTTGGTTAATAACAAAAAGGTCAAAATATAGTTTAAGTTATAATCAAGTGTTGCAACTAAAACAGCTTTTTAATTAACTCAAAGCAGGCTTAGTTTTAAATATATCATTCCGAGAAAGCCTTGGAATAATTTCAATTCACAATCTGCAAATAATATATTCTTTCGTCTTTACTTGTTTTACTATTGTTTAAAGTGATCTATAATTTTAGCTAATAACATATTTGTTATCGAAATACTTTCATGTGTCCCAAATGCATTTTAAATGGTCCGTATTTAAGTTCGTTAAAATATTTTCGATTAAGGTTAATGGTACTTTCGAGAATTTGAAATAATATATTTGCCAAATAGTAAAAATATTTTTAATTTAAAATTATTTCTTAAAATACTCTTTTTTAATAGGATTTATTTCTTAAATTATAAGCGTATTTTTTTAATTCATATTTTTCTCTTATGCTTTATTATATTTCCAGACTTTTTAACATCTTTAGAAATTTCAATGATTGTACCGCTAAACTAGTGTAAATAAAATTAAGCGAATTAACTCAGTTTTTAATTATTTTCTCAACCAAAAACAGCTCCGAGTATTTAATTCTCAAATTTGAAAAAGAATTATTTTATTATGGATATAACTTAAGTACTCCAACATCAACCATCCACACACATGTGGACACAACACCAGCGAGTAATAGTCGCTATGATAAGATAAAATAATTTATAAATAGTTAGTATAGTAAAATTTAGCAGCAAAATATTGTGGACATATGTATTTTTGCATTAGTAATCAGGACAGTCAGCATTATTGTTGACATCATTAATTTTGTTCTTATCTACAATATGTGACGAATCAGTACTTAGAGCAATGTTTTGTAAAACATTTATTACCATCTAAGTAGTTGCAGGATCAAAAATATGAGAAGTATCTCCAAGACCTGCAGTTAATTTCAAATTTCAACTGCTGTGACAAAATAGTCGTATAGTTATTGTAAACTTTCTTAGGGACCGCTAGATTAAAAGATGCGGAAAGGCTTGATTTATTCATAGGATACAATTCTTTACTCACAAGGAAGGACTCCATACGGGCATATTCAGAAAAATCTCAAATTACAGAATG
Source organism: Maratus speculifer (assembly GCA_964019185.1). NCBI lineage: Eukaryota > Metazoa > Arthropoda > Arachnida > Araneae > Salticidae > Maratus > Maratus speculifer. Next base: position 158,023,340 of record OZ025299.1, read on the forward strand.
TTCTTCTCATATAGTTATATATGTTTATAAAAGAAATTTCGGCGGAACCTCCTTATAACGTCCGTAAAAAAATAATAAAAATTTCGCTTATTTGGCGATTTATCTCCGGTTGGCAAAAAAACGAAATTTTGAAAAATACGCTTTTACGCTTCGAATACTTTTTAAAGAAGACTTTCTATGTTCAATTTATTTAAATAAGATTAGTTTAAGTAATTTTAGTTTTGCATTTTTACTTTACTTTAAGTGTAATTTTGTCATATACGCTTATATGTACTTATAACAAAATGAAATTAATATCTTTTATCATTTAAAACACAATTTAAATTGATTAAAATTGTTTCAAATTGAAAAATACACTGTTAAAAATCTGCTGCATTTTGTTGCAACGCACTCCCTTGCTTGTATAGAAAACGGTTACTTGGCCGTGAAATGGAGCTTTCTCATTGGTTGGAATAGAGATATTATATACAAGCGGTGGAGTGCGTTGCAACAAAATGCAGCAGATTTTGAACAGTGTATGACACGGTCAATTCTCCGTGCTGTGGAGCATTCTCATTGGTCAGAAGAGCGATATTCTATAAAAGTAGTGGAGTGACGTTGCAGTAAATGCTGCAGATTTTTAACAGTGAAGTCAATTAAAATCAATTTTGAGATTCGTTAAAATCGTGTGCTTTTGGCGAGGAAATGCACTGCTCGCCAAATCCCGCGTCGCTTTCAGCTTTTCACGCCAATTATTCCAAGCTATTTTATTTTTTTTTACATATCTAATAATGTAATTCCGCCGCTAATTTTCACTGATCTTTTATTACCTACATGAGTAGTTTAATTCGTATTTTTTTCAAAAAATTCTGAGTATGCCCCCAATGGAGACTTTCCTTGTCAGCTTTGTGTGCATTTAAGTAAGAAAATAGGGAGCTGTACTGTGTGGTTTTGTAACAAACTATTGCAGAAGAAATTTACTGATACCAAACGATTGAAAATAAAATCTACTTTTTAATGATAATACAATGTTTAGTTAAGTAACAAACTATATTTTAAAACAAACTCAAACTTTGCTTTTTTTAATAGCAATAAACATGTTAGACACGATAAATAAATTTTACACGCGTCTAATTGCCTAAATACAAATGCGTATTAGCTTCGAAAAAGAATTTTCAAATTGTCATACATTAATGGCTTATCCAAATTGAAATAACATACTTGATTGTTGAAATGCCGCAGAATAATCAAGTCACTTCTATTAATTTCTTGCCAATATGACCATTCTGTTTACTTAATGTGTTTCCTCTAATGTCAGCCCAAATACTTCAATAAAATTATCAAGATTTGTTTTGTTTTTTTAATTATGCTTCCCTGTGCATCAGAGTAATTTCCCCTAGATAAAGAGAAATCCTTGACACGTGCCACTAAAGCACCAGAAAAAGCAGGCAAAATAAAGAAAGCTTGATCATCGTGCATGTTTCGTTTCCTTTGGCTAGTGGAATAATTAATTATTACAAAATAAATATTAATAATTACATAAGCTAACTTTTTTGAAATATGCTAATTTTTTTTCTTTGTTTTGCCTGCTTTGTGTGACGTTCTCGTAACGCATGTCAAGACTTTCTAAAATATCTAGGTCCCAGACGATCATAGATCATATTAAACCATTATTTTGACGTTTATGAAACATAGTTTAAAAACTACCAAGAAGAAAAATGTGAAACTTTGAATCTCATAAAACAGGACGCATCAAACAAAAATTTATTTAAAAAATGTAGGTTTTAGCTCATATTTTTTTCCATGTTAATTTCAAAATTCATTGAATATTTAATAGGCGATTTATCATATAGTTGGTCAAGTGGGTATTAAAGAAGAAAGAGAGAGGGGGGGATGAAAGAAGAAAAAAAAAAACTTCGTCAATTAACAAGCTATAAAATTGACATTTATTATAGATCTTCTTAATATCATTTAAAACTTTTAGACTGACACGTTTTAGATTCATACAGAAAAAATAAATTAAAAATACACGGTTAAAAAATAAATTTCTTTTTAAGGTTGCATTCATTATCCAAATGATCCATTCCACAAAAAAAGCGGGACAAAAGTTAACTTTAAAAATTATTTGAAATTAACAAAATTATTTTATTTTTTATTTTATAATACGTAAATATAATTACTTAATATCCAACTAAACATACTTTAATTAAGTATCTGATGGAAAAAAATATATGTATTGTTTGAAAGTTAAATTGAAACTAGCAAGGGAACATGCCAGGGCAAAGACTTTTTTAGACTTTGTAAGAAATTTCAGAAAAATGTGTTTTTAATTAAGCATTCAATCGTGATGTTATTTAATAAAGTATATTAAGAGGATTGAAATTGATCAAAATATCAAATTTCCTTTTTTAATATTAACTGAAATCTTTAATTGTGAATGGCTTGACACCTGCTTTCTACTTGCACGATATCACGAGGCATTCTAAATTTTGTTAATAAATACAGCGCAGTTACCCATATAAATGGAAACTAAACCGATTTTTCTCCCTATTCATATTTTTATAACTTGCTCGGTCGATAAATACTAAGGCTTTTTTACTGATTTAGATAGTTTTTTTTTACTTGTTCTCCATGGTGTATTTAATATTTCTATACATGGATTTAACATTCAAGTTTTTAGTTATTTTTTTTAATATTTAAATTGAGCGTTTGTTGAATTTTCTTCATTTTTTATACACATGACAAAAAAAAAAAAAAAAAAAAAAAAAAAACACATATTAAATGTCAAATCCAATGTATCTGAAAATCCGTGCACAGTTTTATAGAATATATTCTAATGAGAAAAAAAATCGAAATCAAAATGTTCATATTTATAAAAATAGTGAGGATTTAAAAATAATAATAATTAAAGAAAGTACGTTTTAGTAAAACAGACTACTTTATATTTTTTTAATTTTTTATTTATGTTTTAATTTTTAGTATTAAGTATTGTGCCACCACATATTACAATATTATTTAAAATTGAATAGATGGTTTCAAAGGTACTGTGAGAGTGCCTAAAGAGTTAGTAGCTCGGCTAATTACTAATTTTTTTTCGAAAATCATTATAAATATTGATTTTATCCTTCTGTTACAAGTGGTATTTCCAGTGCTCCTCAACACCTTTAGTAAATGCCGCGAATCGAAATTTGTTTTTAAAAGAAAAATGCGCTTTCATTAAAAATCATGTGACCTAAAGTAATCGCTTTAGTTTTACGGCAAGATTTAAATTTACGTCTACTACCTCTAATTTTTTCATAGTGTTAGTTTCAGTAGTTTCGGAAAGAAATGCTGGAAGGGACATATTTTCGCGCTATATTTTCGATTGCATCTCTGAAAATATAATACCTAAAATTAAAAGAATTGGTACTTTTGAGTCCAGCTTTACGAAAGCATTCGCCCGACACCCCATACGATATACAAATAACTTTTCTTTTTGTTAAGTAACATAATTTGCCCCTCTACATTTTTCCTAAATATGTTTGTGAATGTTCTATAATCAGTAAATATGTGTCAAAAATATTTATCACTTCCTTCAATTTGAATTTTCGCAGTTCTATAATTCACGACTAAACTTACTATGACAGACACAGGGGTGGTTGGTTGGTTGAATGGGGTTTAATGGCGTAAAATCCCTTTAGGGACATGCTGCGCCAAGACCAAGTCAAAATAGAAAAAAGTTAAGAGCAAGTGAAAATATGAGTAATTAAAACCAATTAAAACTCTACAGTCCTTTGTTAAAAATACAGAAAAATGTTAAATTATAGACGATGCACAATAATCATATAAACACAATTTTAAAGAACACAAAACTTAAAAAAGTAAGAGGTAAAAACAACACGGCAAGTGTTAAACACAAGGTGCAATTAAAAAAAGTAAAAATAATGCAGTAATTGTTTTTTTAAAAAGCAAATGAGATGATGCACAAGACAGAATTTAAAAAATGTGAAGTTAATTCGGAATGAATTCGTCAAAACAATATTCTCTTCTGTACTCGAGTCGTCAGATTCTTCCATAGCATCTTCCACATAGTTTTGTAGCAGTTTGGTATCTTTAAAATTTGTAATAGACAGGTTCTGGTGCGACTTGCGGTGTTTTTTTTGTAACAATCTGCCACTGATGGGAACCTCGGATGGGAACCCTCTCCTTTGCCTTTTGGATCGGTTTCACAGTCTGAAACGAATTGTCTTTTGGTTATTAGAAGCAGATTGATCAACGGTTTTTTTAATGGGCGTAACTTTTTTATTAGGTGTAACTGCATTAGTATTTTGATTAGTAACAGGTTTCGGGAGATTAGAAGCTGAAGAATCAGGATTTTTTTAATTGGATATAGTTGTCTTTATTTTTAGCCTGGAGTTGAGTTGACTTCAGAATAGTAACAGGTTCTGAAGAAGGCAACCAGCGCTCTAATTTTGGACCTGAAGAACATCCAATTGAACAGCTGACATCACGTGTTTTTTTCTTTGGGGTACTGGGTAGATTACAAGATACTGTCTGAGTGCTTATGTCTCACGGATTTTGATTGGTTCTTAAGTAAACTGGAATAGGAAATTCCAACGGATGGTGTTCTGGATTCAACAAGTTTGCGGGCATCGGAGTAAGACAAATTCTCAGTAATTTTTATCGTAATTATCTCTTTTTCACGGCTCCAATTAGGACAAGTGCGAGAATAGGCTGTATGATCACCTTTACAGTTTCCGCAACGTTCGGATTTTTCACAGGATTTATTGTCGTGGCCGACTTCTGCACAACGAGCGCAGGTAAGAGATCCACGACATGTACCGTTAGTATGGCCGTAACGTTGGCATTTAAAGCAGCGGAGAGGGTTTGGTATATATGGTCGAACTGGTTAGCTTAAATAGCCAGCTTTAATTTTAGTTGGTAGAGTAGGGCTATTGAATGTTAAAATAATGTTTTGTAGGTAGTACTTGTTCATTGAGACGGATAGTAATACGGCGTACATCTATGACATTTTGGCTTTTTAAATTTTCTAAAAGTTCGTCTTTGGTAGAGAATAAGAGATCAGGTTCAGATATGACACCACGACTTGTATTCAGAGTTTTATGTTTTTGTACAGAGACGGAAAAGTGCCTATTGTAGAGCAATTGGAGAGAAGTTGCGATTGTTTAGCTGTGGAAACCTCAATTGGTAAATCTCCAGATTGTAATTTTTTAATAGAATGACCATCCCCTAAAACAGACTGGAATGTTTTTGCAATTAGAAATGGTGAAGTATTTTTAAAGTAGTTATTAGAGAGACTATCGGTACGTTTAATGACAAAAAAACGAGTAATTGAGGAAGTCTGTACTATTTGTTGCTCTCCACAAGGGAGAGGATTATAATGAATAGAAGTAGTTCCATCCATATTAGAAAAAAATAATTCAGACCCCGGCCGCACCACCCACTACCGAACCCAACAAGGGGATGCACATTCGTGCACCAGTGCTAACCAGGGCCCATACGGTCACAAGACAACCCTATCTCAGTCTCCACCCTTAACGAGATGACTAGTAGTTGCTCGATCACTTGATCCCTAAAGCCAGTGACAAAAGTCAGCTGACCAGCCGATTGATGCATACGGGACCAGTATGCACCTCCCGTCTACCTGAAGCAGAGTCCAAAGCAGTGTGTTGGTTTCCCTCAACTGCCAGGATCCCCCTTTCCAGGGACACGGGTCGCCACGCACGGCCAACACGTGGGTGGTTTACAATTCTCCATTAGTTGACATACAGGATGATATCGGCTCATACAGAATTGCCCTCACCTCCGAAAAGGAAACCACAATGAGAGTGAAACAAAGATGAAAGGAAGACGAGAGGAGTAAGAAGAAAAGGAAAAGAGAAAGATCACTCAGGTGACCGGGGTTGCGAAGCCCGTGAATACCTAAAGAAGGTATCCCCCTGGGGGGCAGACACAGGGGTGATCTTATAATGGTTCAGTTTTCATTTCTTAAGTATGAAACACTAAAAATAATAAGTAATCGTATTCTGTTAAGGGTGGCCGGGAGTAGTGAAGTTCTCTTTCTGTGTGTTTTACGTCATAATGATAGTTTACTGTAAGGCCCAACGCAAAGAATGAACCTGACAGTGTTACCATTTTTATCTTTAATTTTGTGCTAATACTGAAAACCCCGAAAGAATATTTTCTATTTTAAAATGCATTTCAATAACTCCTTAACAGTATTGCTCAAACGTCTCTCTGGTAAGAAGAGTGTTTTCTTCGTCACTAAAAGCTTTCAGAAACCACAATTTAAGTATAATATTTTGTCTGTTCTGGTGAACATATCTCGATTATACAAGACAGATATTTTAATATATTTTAAAACGAAAAAGCGGCTTTTAAGTGCTTATTTTTAATTTATTGTATCTAGTAATATTAAATAAATCTTAAATCGTTAAAACTAGAGAAATTTTATTTTCAAAATTTTCTAGTATAAATTCAGAATTTCCAGAATATAATTTTTATCAAGAAAAGCGCCAAACTGAGGACTTTGGCTCTATGTTGGAAACAATTGGTACTCTTTCTTGGCTCCATAAAAAAATAAAAAAACAACACTAATTTGTATATCATAAAGTAGTGTGAGGTTAAGGTGCTCCGCCTTAAAAAATCTTCCCAAAAAGGACTCTGTTAGGCCAAAAATTTGTAAACCACTGTTGTTTAATATTAAATTTTAATGTTAATTTTATAAAATATATATATTACTTTACTAGTAACTGAAGTCCGTTATTTTGAGGATAAAAATAATCACTGTTATTTTTAAACTTTCTCTTTTTTATAACTTACTCTATTTACTAATAAAACATAAATTCCAAAATAAATAGAAAAAAATACGTTTATATTTTGGGAAATTTTAGGCTACTTACTAATCTCCCTGCATGCATAATTGTAATAATGTGCAACACTGCATGATATCGAAACTCAAACTATACAGGGTGTCCCCTCTCAACGGTGGCCAATGGCTAATTTCTAAACCGTTGGTCATAGACATATAGTTCCAATTGCAAAAATGCTTTAAAAAAGGTAAAGAATTATTTTTTAAGCGATTTAGGTCAAAAATATGTTTTACTAAAAAATTACGAAAATTAAATTTTTATACGGTCCCCCGGTCCTATAAGTGATATTTGGAAAATTTTTACCACTACTCTAACAAGTCAGACAAAAAAAGTCCCATTCCTCTGCGATCAAAATTGACCGAGTTATAGCTGTTCAAAGTTGAAGCATATTTTTTGCTGCAAAATAGGGGTCAGTCACAAATTTACTGGAAATAAAAATAAACATCAGATAGAAAATTTAACTTTAAACATTGAAAGTAAATTTTTTTTACAATGTTGTTTCAGAATTTTTGTTGACATTTACATGTTAAAGTAAAATATGCAATTTGTGCTAAAAATATAAGTAAAAAAATAACAGAAATTTTGTTAAATTAAACTATGAAAAGCAATAGTCACAAATCGTTACAAAATGATACATATTTGAAGCTCTATTAGCTTACTCAACCTAATAGAATTTGATGTAGTCCTATAAAATAAATAAATGGAACGCACCTAAAATCGTATTAATATTATATTGTCATCGGGTTTAAATAAGTATGGGAATTGAACCTCAATCAGATATTTGGAAGTGAGTTAAAATTTGAATATAAGTTTTGAACTAGGAAAATTTACATACGAAAACTATGAATAAAATAAAAGCTTATCAAAATAACATACCTTTTTAAAATAAAATCACGAAAAGAATCAACTTTATTTGCTTACAAAATAAAAAATACGTAAAATTACAATTGAGGATATGAATTTCAAAACTCGACTTCTCGCTTTTTGATTTCTCTATCAGTCTATACAAACCTCCACTATTGTGACAATGCAATCTAAAAATTTATAATGAAAACCAATAGATGCATTTAAAGTTTTTTCGCTATTTCCCAAAATTTGATTTTTTCGATAAAGAGAATTTTGAAATTCATGTCTTCAGTTATTTTAATAACCAATCTAGAAGTTAATTAATTATAATTAACACTACCGTAAAACTGATACGGTGACAGCGCCTTCAGTTAAATCGCTCATTTAAAACATTTTGTAATTGGAACTATATGTCTGTGACAAATAGTTTAGGAAGTAGCCTTTGAACAGCGTTGGAAATCGACTCCCTTCATAATACTTTAAGCACTTAGTGTACGTTCCCTTAAAGCTCCGTCGAACTCATCCGTTTTCAGCTATAGAAAAGTGGTTTAAGTCATGAAATTTAAAGTTTCATAACTCGGTCAATTTTAATGTTACATGAATGGGACCTTTTCTGTATTACTTGCTAGAGTGTTGAAAAAATTTTACTAAATATAACTTATAGGACCGGGGGACCGTATAAAAATTTAATTTTCGTAATTTTCTAGTAAAACTTTTTTTTGACCAAAATCGCTTAAAAAACAATTCTTTGCCTTTTTTAAAGCATTTTTGCAATTGGAACTATATGTCTATGACCAACGGTTTAGAAATTAGCCATTGGCCACCGTTGAGAGGGGACACCCTGTATAACTTCGCGACACTATAGTTCATTTATTTCGTCGAAGTTTATTAAATTTTAATTGGAAGACATATAACAAGTGGCTGAATTCAATTATTTGGAAAACATCTAATTTTGGGTATAAGTTAACGATAGTTTTGTTTAATTCTAAAATATAAGACTTTTGAAATTGTTTCCATTAAATATTGAACTTATCAGTGGATTAAGATTAATTGATTTTTATACATAAATCAATATGTGTGCTGAATAGGTTAGCTATAACTACATGAGAAATTGAATGAATTTAGAAAGGAAGAAACACTATCACATCTTTATTTTGTTTAAAAAAATAAATTCTTTGGGGAGGGGGGAAATGAATGTGTAAATGATAATCTCTTCGAGATGTTTCAACGTCATTTAACTGTAAAATAAACATGTATTGTTTACAAAAAGTGAGGATTTTTTTAAAAATATATAACTTATTTATAATTCTTAAATTTTAGTCTTTGAAAAAATCCTTTTCCAAATGGTTCTTCTAATTTGTTAGTTTATTTATTCATTTTTAAACCAAACTAATGTAAAAGTGTTAAATTTGTTTAATTCAATGTATCAGTGTATCATTTTAATGTATTTTTTTATTATATAAATACAAAACTAATTTAACAATTCCTTTTAAAAATTTAGATAACAAGATAAACAAAATTAATGCAAAAGGAGTTTTCCTATACTTTTTAATATCTTACTGCTTACAAGATTTTAATAAAACAAATTAACATTTTGTTTTAGAGAGTCCGGGACACATTTTAAATCAATTTTTATTTATTGAGCTAAAATTTTATTTATATTTTGTGATGGTCAACTATATTATTTGTAAACAAAATCGTATGCTAAAACTTCATCGAATTATACAAAAAGATAATTTATTAAAAATGGGGGGTAAGTTATAATCGAAATATTATTTGTATAACTTAAATTTGTCTTCATTTAAGGCAGACCCGTACCCCATTTTCGGCCAAAAATCATCAAAAGTTCAAAAAATTTTTTTTCTCAGAAAACGATAAAATACATGTTTGCGAATATCCATGCAAAATTTCAGAACTCTGGGACACTTGGAACAGGTAGAAAATGAGCTTTTTAAATTGTGCTCACTATAGAGTTTAAAGGACTAGCGGCCATTTAAAACGTGCTTTCCTGAAAATAACTTTTTTCATATTTTGCCTAAGTTCAAAGTACTAAGGCTCAGTGGTAAAATGATTTTAGAAACAAAGTGTTTATGTTTTTAGAATCTTAAAAAAAATTGCAAAAAAAGTAAGGAGAGATATATTTTTTAACTATTTTTGAAAATGTTACATAAATTGGTAAACATGAAAATTATAACGAATTTAAGGAAATTTACCATGCGTATTATTTTTTTTTCAGCCGATTAAAATAGAAAATTAAAAATCTCTCTCCTTAGTTTTTTTCTATATACTATAACACTATTTAAGAAATTTTAGTAATACCAAAATATTGAAAATTGAATGAGGAGTAGAAATTTTAAAAAGTGTATTTTTCGACAAAAAAAAAATTATAAAAATCCCCGTAAAAAATATACTTTTAAATAAAAAGTGAATTTTTTTGCTAATTATTCCTTACAAGAAGATTCTTAAATAGTACACCTAAATTCATTATTTTAAAATCAATAATAAAAATTTTGGGTTTTTTCTTACGGGTCTCCCTTAAACAAACAGAAGTACACATAGTTTAATTTTGACTAAGCATTTAAAAAAGTATCAATTTAAATAAAAATTTAAACAATTTAAAGAAAAAAATCTTAAAGTCGTGTAAAAATCATATTTTGAAAAGTAAATATTTTTTTTTCAAATTTACTGAATCACAAGTAAAGCAATTGGAAAAGACATGTTCCAAGTTTTGAACGAATTGTTTTTTAAAAGGTCTTGAGTTATGTATTTTAAATGCAAGAAATAGTGAAAAAACTCATCTTAATTTTATGAAATGCTAAATGAAGGTTAAACATGCACTATTTCATTGTCAGTACCGAATTCAGCTCATCATAAAAATATCAGGATAATATAGAAAAAAAGTTATACATAATAGCAATATTTGATATTATTAAGGCTTCATATTTCTTTGAACTTTTATGGTAGACCCTCTCTACGTTGTATAGTTTCTGACAGTCTTTTTATTTTTTTTAGCAAAGATTTATTTTAGTAATACCATTATTAATTCATATATTTCTTGTACGGAACACGCTGAGTACGAATAAAGTTCACACTTTATTGTTTATTTGACAGGTATATAATTTATATATATATATATATATATATATATATATATATATATATATATATATCTTGATCACTAATAATGAGTAAGTCTTCTAACAGTTTTCATCAATTGTGCATATGTGTTATTACGAAAAGCACAGGCTTCTATAAAGAACTTTTAAATATTTTTTAAACCATACCTGTACAATATAATCCTTGTTTTCACTAATTTTATGTGTATTTTAATGCTGGATTATAGATAAATGCGTAATATATTTCATAATTTTTAATATTAATTATTGAGAAGTTTTCTTTTACACAAACATTTTATTTCTATACGATAACACTAAATTATATATATTTTATCCAATGATAAGTTATATTTAAAATAACTTACTCCATTTTTTCTTATGATATACTCACTTTGTTATGTAACAGACATCCCTTAAAACTTAACATTTTTATTAATGAAACCAAATTAATGTAAAATAATGACTACATTTCAATTTAAAAATAAGAATAATTGTTGCAAAATAGTTTCAAAACTGACACACTGGCATCTAATTAGGCATTTTGTTGTGGGGTTTGGACATGGTATGTGCCATTTGCTACTTTTTATTTTACCATTTTTTGAAAAAAAAATATTCATTCTCTTATATTAAGATATTTTCAAGAATATCTACCTGAAAGAATTTTTTTTTCTTAATTGTGATACAACTGAATGCTTCATCAAGTAATTCTATTAACTTCCTGACTACGGACCAAGACTAGCCACTTTCTACATTATAAAAATTAAATATAGAAAGCAATCACCAGTCTTTCTCCATAATCAGAAAGTTAATAGAATTATTTTATGAACCATTCAGTTTCCAAGATTATATATTATTATTTTTGCATATATTTCCTTACACAATGTAACTAATATCAAGGCTTTTTACGCTTAATTTTTAAGCTCAGCTAATTTTTTGAGAATCAGTTAATCTGTTCGAATGCTATACAGCACACAGTACAAATAATAAAACGAATATTTGAAAAATATATTAATTTAATTCTTCTTCATCGTGTTGGGCATTAATGCCGCACTGTGAGTAAAAATATACAAATATTGAAGTTGATATCTGAAAAAATATAGATTGTATCCTACAAAAATTTTAAGTGTTTTTCATGAAAGCTTGAAAAATGCGAATCCTAAATTTTAACTCATTACGTTCAATAGTTTTGAGTTATACATAAAAACTTCTCGCCCTCTTCTCCTTTAGTGTGTTTTACAACTATCAAAAAGGAATTTCGAAGCATTAAATCTCAATAATTCCAAAACTTTTCACCAAGTGACTTCCATTTCTTTGTTCCAAAACAAAATTTATATCAAAATTTAAATATACTATTAAATGTAGATATTTGTATTGAAATTTTCAAAATTGGTTTCCTTATGAACTCCTTCTCTCCTTATCTCCTAAGGTTTTTTCAAAATGTAAATTCACATAAATTATAAATAACTATAAATGGTCTATAGTACTTGTTTTGTTCTACGTCTATTTGGCAATATATCAGCATGGGAATGTTCTGTTTTTTCTGCACTAGGACAAATTTCTATGCATGGAATTTTTAATGTTATTTTCTAAATTTGTTTATCTAAAACAATATTAGAGATTTAAGTTTTCTATGTAAAAATATGACTTATATCATAGAATAAATAATTACCTTAAAACATACAGCAAACAAATCTTTTTCCAAAATCACTGCAATACCTAAAAAAAAAAATCTTTCCTAAAATATATTTATATAGGGTAACATCCCCAGTAATTGGCATGCACCAATGATTGTCACATCTTACAAACATGTCCTAAAATAAGATTTATATCCGGTCTTTTAAAAATGCAAGACCATATATCAATTTTATGCTCATTTACTTTATAGATTATAACTTTGATTTATGCAACTTGATGACAATAGTACCTATTAAAGAGAAACAATTATGGCATGTATCAAATTAGCCATTTCGTTGGAAATTCTTCTTCTCTGGCTTAAGAAAGGCATGCTTTTCAATTCATTATTATCTGATTTATAATATACTTTAAATTTTAATTGACAGCAGTTTTGTTTAGTTGAAAAGGGTTACTTTAATTGTATAAAAGTATTTTTGACACAAAGACTTGGATTTCTGAATTAATTATAGATGCCAATTAATGGTGCTTCAGTTTTGCTAGTGGGTCATTCCACATAAATTCAACCAATGGGTGTTGCATCATAGTCACAGATCTTTTTTTTTAATTTTATCATAGATAGACATAGTAGTGAAACCCTCAAATCTGAAATTTAAAAGTAATTTTCACAATATTGGCTGAGATATGGCCATTTGAAAACTGGCCATTTTTACAAAATGGCGGCCATCTTGGAATTGTATCACTGTCTAAATATGGCCATAACTTGACAACTAATGGCTCAAAGTTTAGATATCTGGTACCAATTTGAAGCTACTTGTACAAAGAATGAATATTTTACATCAAAACAATAAATTTTCATTTTTTTACTTTTTATTATGTGCAAAATGAAAATTTCACCCCAAAAAAGGGCAGATTGTAATGGCTCATAAAAAAAATGAATCATCATGAATTTTTCTGAAACTTGGTAAAAACGTTGCTCCATCTGTGTGCTTTAAATAAAAAAAAATGGAAAGGTAAAATTTGTTGTTTTAAAATAAATGGTTTTTACACATAAGGTGTCATTAACCAAATAATGATATTTTTAGAATCTGTAAGCATTCCTGATTCAAAAATTAATGGTTAAAATAAAATTTTCTAACATCTAAATTAATGTAAAAGTATAATCAAAACCTCATTTGTACTAATTTTGTAGAAATCTGCCCCCAGCAACCCTCCCCCCCCCCCAAAAAAAAAAATTAGACAATTCAAAAAATTTTACACTGAAAAAGATAAGAAAATAATTAAGGAATATAATGTATAATTATAAAATACCTATAAATGCAGTGCATATATATATGATAATTTACTTCACATATAGGGGCGAGTGGGGTGGAATGGGACAGTAGGTTTTTCTCTTTAAGTATCATTCTAAATATTTCATCAATCACACATTAGGTGAAGTAATGGTGCCCCAATCTTCAGTTGAAAAAAGTAGCTGATTTACGTAAGCTTGCAATTATATAAAGTAAAAGATTATTTCAAAAATGAAAAGTAAATTTAGTTCATATACTTTTTACGCTTTCTGTATAATGATTTGATTATGCATAGATGTAACAGTTTCTCTATATATGGAACATTATACTGTAAAATTAGAGAGGTAAAATTTGTTGTTTTAAAAATGGTTTACTACATATAAGATGTCATTGACCCAAATAATGATTATTTTAAAATCTGTAAGTATTCTTAATTTAAGAAATATTGGTTAAAATGAAATTTTCTAGCATCTAAATTAAAGTATTGTGTTTATATTATATAATTCAATAAAGAAATATCAATTTGCAGTTATTTACACTAAATATTTATTTTTACAGTACTTTTTATTTCATTTCATTCAAAATATGATAATATAATTCTCAAAACATATTTACATAAATATTTTAAATACCTTACTATGGAATGCATGAAAAAAAAAGGCACATAATATTTTCTCCAGAAATGTTGGAGAAATACTAGCTGTAAATTACAGAGTTAAATTATTCAATTGTGTAATTTAAATACAATAAATATATATAAATGAGTTAATTGAGTTGACATTTGTTATTTTTTGTTCACACTGAATTAAAATTTATATGAACAAAAATCTAGATATGATGAGACAAAAAAATAAATAACAATAATATAATACAAATCCAGGGCAAAACATTGAATATGATGAGAAATAAGCCAAAGTTTAAAATTACACATGGAACAAATCTAGACAAAATAAGAAGAAAATATTTACTTACATGCATATAACTTTATAATATAGCAGTTTTTTCTTCAGATTTAAGCTAAAATGGATTTAATTAGTTTTAAAGTTTAAAAATAATGCTTGAATTGTTCGAGTTTCCTCTGGTGGAACAGTATATGTTCTTCCTGTAGCAGTTAAAGGAATAGACATTTCTTTTATTATTTGTTCATACGGAATCCAACAAACATCTGAGGATTTTGGCCATGAATATGAAGAATTGGGGCCATTAGGATGCATGAACATAATTTTATAGTCGTTCAGTTCTTCACAGTAATCTAAAATTTTCCCAATCCACCAATTTATCCCATATACACATGCAACATATTGTTCACTTTTAAATGTCAATGGTCTGACAATTTCACTGATTCCCAAAGTAGCAATAAATTTTGTTGATGAACTGTCTGACACCCTGGAAACCAGTATTTGGCAATCATTGATTGGTACAAAGCAGTGATTCAGTCTTGTTCCTATGATTGTATCTGCTTTTGCATACCTACCTGCTAATTGACTGTTTGCGGTTTCAATTTCAGACTTTGTTACAAAAAAAATTTCAATTCCTTTAACAGATTCTTTTGCAAAATTATAGAGATCAAATGCATTTAATATACCATCTTTAAATGGTCGCTGAAGACTTGCTTTGGTAGCCAAGCGCTTTATAGTGCCACTTATATCATCACAAGCTCCTTTTCCATGGCATGAGGCAAAAAAATGCCATTCAGCTTTCACTCCATGGTCTTTTTCATGATGACAGAGATTAGTAAAATTTTTATAATTTTTGTATTGAGCCGATGATCCGTCACTAAAATATTGTATGTATTTAATCTCTGGAAATTTTTTAATCAAATACTTAACAACTACTTTTTGGAAAGACCAAAATGTTGTAGTGTCATGAACCAAATGATCCCTTATTACACACATAGGAATAGATTTTACAATATCAGTGTTATTGTCCTTTATATAGGCTAGAAAGGGATGAACTGTAACCTGTTCTTTTTTCCAGTGAATATTTTGGATAGCATCTTGCACAATACAAGTATAGTTCTCAGAAAAATCTGCTGAAATAACAGCCTTACCTTTTTTCAAATTCTCCTTTGCTTTCTTGAAATATAAACTTTGAGATTTTGCAAAAAAATGGTGTGTACATAAATCATGGAGTTTTGTAATTAAATCCTCAACAAATTCATCAACTGATGCAATCACTGTTTTTAATTCTGCACCATCAGTCTTAACCCATTGTTTATAAATAACTTCATTGCTCATTTCCAATTCGTCTAAAAGCATTAAATCTTTCTTTAAAATGTCTGGAGATGGACATTTATCACACCTGTGCAACATACATTTTTCAGATTCAATGCAACAAACAAGTTTCTGTTATAGTGCTATGTAGTCATTAATATGAATAGCATGAAGCATGAGTTTAACATTTTGATGTTATACGCACACACAGACAGAATGAATGCCTTTGCTTCCAACAGTAACACATTCTCTTGGACGTAGAGAGCAAAACTTAGACAGTCCAACTTTTAAGTTATGTTGTTCCTTAAATGCAATATATAGATCCTTTAAATTGTGCAAAATCAATCTCTTTTGTTTTAATATTCTTCCATTTTCAGTTGGGATAGATATGAAATCTTTTTTTCCGGGACACATGCGGCTGTTACTATCATCATAATAAAAATTAATAACTTTTTCTATAATGTCTGGACTCAATTTAACACTTTTTCTTTCACTAGGCATTGATAACACCCCTTCAGCTGTTTTAAGCTTTCTTGCCTTTTTTACAAAATATTGTGTGGTATTAAAATAAATCATTGTTTGCTGGATTGTCCATGAATCTGGAACTAGTGTCAAAATTTGAAGCTTTTCTTTAAAAGATGCATTTGTAAACTTCTTCAATAATCGTTCCATCATAGATGTACAGTCGGGGCAAGTCATGTCTTTAATATTTTGAGGCTTACTGATGGTTTCAACACCTAATACTGTAGCTGCTTTAGTTTCAATACACTTGCTGATTTTTGTAACTTTTGTCTGCAAATAACCAAGTTTCCTCTTTGAGCTACGCCTATTCATTTTTATTGGCGATAACTCTAACATTTCACAGCTTTTGTTTAATTGTTCCATTACTACTGTGGGTTCACTAAATTCTGGATCAGAGATGCTTTTCATGTCAACAATAGAAATCATCTTATTTATTGATGAATAGCAGGAAGTACATAATTTTTTTCCTGGAATGAGGATGTCTGGATTTGTCATAGACATATCTAAAGAAATTGTTTTCAGTGATTTTGCTCTGTTACTATTTGGATGTTTATTAAATGGATCACAACACTGTCTCTGATTTAAACTATAAAATTTTAGAAATTTATCCTTGTGAACCTTGCATATATTCGCATGCAAAAAACTTTTTTCATCTGGGATTATATAATGTAACCTTTTTTTTAATAAATGTAAATCCCGTGGGGATAATTGAAGAACAGAAATAACATCAGTACTCAGAGAAACATTGAGTTTTTTACATACAAAACACTCCATCTCCACTGTATAATAAGTACAAAATAATTATTGTATGTCTAAATACACTTCATTGAAAACTTTAGAAGTGGTATATGGTATTTAAAAGGAATTACTCAAGTTTCTTGGACATTATGATGCAAGATTACATCATACTTTAATTATAGCCAATTAAGAAGCAGATGAAGTAAAGCAGCAATCTTTTCTTTAAATTGCATCAGCTCATATAGAACATGATGCAAGATAGCATCATACTTTGATTATAGCCAATTAAGAAGCAGATGAAGGTACAGTAGCAATCTTTTCTTTAAATTGCATCAGCTTATATAGAATATGATGCAATATTACATCAGCTTATAGAAACATAATGAAATTTTTACATCGTTTTGAATTCAAAATTTAAAATTTTGAATTCATGTTTTGATTCTTGAAATAATCTTTTTCTTTATACAATTGCAAGCTTGTGTAAATTAGCTACTTTTTTCAACTGAAGATTGGGGTACCATTACTTCATCTAATATGTGATTGATGAAATATTTAGAATGATACATAAAGAGAAAAACCTACTGTCCCATTCTACCCCACTTGCCCCTATATGTGAAGTAAATCACCATATGTATGCATTGCATTTATAGGTATTTTATAATTATACATTATATTCCTTAATTATTATCTTATCTTTTTCAGTGTAAAATTTTTTGAATTGTCTAATTTTTTTTGGGGGGGAGGGGGGCTGGAGGCAGATTTCTACAAAATTAGTACAAATGAGGTTTTGATTATACTTTTACATTAATTTAGATGTTAGAAAATTTTATTTTAACCATTATTTTTTTGAATCCGGAATGCTCACAGATTCTAAAAATATCATTATTTGGTTAATGACACCTTATCTGTAAAAAACCATTTATTTTAAAACAACAAATTTTACCTTTCCAATTTTTTTTATTTAAAGCACACAGATGGAGCAACGTTTTTACCAAGTTTCAGAAAAATTCATGATGATTCATTTTTTTTATGAGCCATTACAATCTGCCCTTTTTTGGGGTGAAATTTTCACTTTGCACATAATAAAAAGTAAAAAAATGAAAATTTATTGTTTTGATGTAAAATATTCATTCTTTGTACAAATAGCTTCAAATTGGTACCAGATATCTAAACTTTGAGCCATTAGTTGTCAAGTTATGGCCATATTTAGACAGTGATACAATTCCAAGATGGCCGCCATTTTGTAAAAATGGCCAGTTTTCAAATGGCCATATCTCGGCCAATATTGTGAAAATTACTTTTAAATTTCAGATTTGAGGGTTTCAGTACTATGTCTGTCTATGATAAAAATTAAAAAAAAAATTGTGACTATGATGCAACAAGTTTTCCTTAAATTGGTTGATTTCACGTGGAATGACCCTAGTTCCAAGTAATTGGCACCTATTCCAATTACAAGGAATTCGCAAGATTTGAGATTAAACCACTTATTTTGGCAGTACTTTTAAAGTTATAGACTAATTTTGTTTATCATTTGTTTTCATATGAAAATATGAAATATTATCAGTAATTGGAATCGATTAAAGCTTCATATGACAATTACTGGGGACAGCATCACAATTACTGGGTATTAATATAAATATATTGTATCGTTTTAAAGTGGTCACATTTCAGGCTAATATGCTGATTTCTTACTCTCAAAAACTTGAAATATGGCATCTTCATCTACAGTAAATTCATTTTAAGTGATTAAACCCAATGCAAAATATGAAGTTTTTTTTATATAAAAACATGTGCCAATTACTGGATCATAAGGTGTTATACATTGGTGCTCTAGGTGCCTATTACTGGTGATTACAGCAACTTTTTATAAATATATCTTTATAAAAATACTTTAAAAAAATTTTTTGCTTTTAGTGGGCAAAATAGATACACCGACATGCATTGTTTGATTTAAAAATATTTGCAAGTAAATATTTCATTTCTTGGTAATAAAAATCGAAATAAGTTTAAAGACAAATCCTTAATGTGCCAATTACTGGGGATGTTACCCTAAGTGTCGTAAATTTCTAATTTTTTTAATGTATTTTTCGTAACTTTCTTATTCTTACAATATAGTTTTAAAAAAATCTGTAGATGCATTTAAAAATATCCTGGGCATTTTTTGTTGACATTTCAAATACATCTGTATTGTATTCACATATTTTTAACAGTATTTTTTCCTAGATATATTTTTAAACCAGTTAAAATTTTATTTAAAATATTCCACATTCATGCAAAATAATCTATCAACACACTTTAAAATTTTGAGAAGATTTTTAAATGATTCTATTTTAAAACAATTTAGTTTTTTAAAAAAGTTGCTTAGCGGACTGCAACTCATTTGTTTGAAAATAAAATCTAGTTTTTATAACATTTTCATCCAACTCGTATTCACGAAATAAGTTTTTTAGTTTCAATTTTTGTCAAATGGAAACTATCCGAGATCTACAAAAAATATTTTTTATTTTAAGATTAAATAAGAATTTTTTTTTCTTTCAAAACTTCGTAAAATATTTACCTGACATGTGAATAAGAAGAAATTCGATAAAGATATTTATATGAGAAGTATGAAAAGAATTGCTAAATACGTGAAATCCTTTTTTCAAATCTTTTTTTTTTAGTCAAAAGCGAGCGCCTTAAATATTCTTTATAATATATTTGATAATTAATAACAAGAAAAAAAATAGAAATTTTGAAAAATATAAACATTTATTCAGTTTCTAGTATAGTCATTAATTTCTAAATTTATTACACTTCTATATACAATACCAAAAGAATGTGTTTATAAGACAATAGAAAGTGATTTTTATTTTCCAATTTCATGGGAAACAACATACCTGAATTTAAAATGTTAAATAATTAAACAAAAGAGGCAGTGCTGAAATAGCGTTGTTCAGGAGGATGGTTAAAGTAACAAGAATTCATTAGTTGGTACAATGAAAACTTTCAGTTAGAACTTATAAAAGTTCGTGAAATACAATGTTGATTAGTTTTTTTTCCAGGTGTTACATCATACATTCATCTAAAAGGAAGACAGAATAAGCAATGATTGAGGAAGTACGTACTAAAGAGGTTTCGGGCATGAATGAAATTTTAGCACATGATAGCAATAAAGAACAGGATGTAAATCAAAACTGAGAAAATGACGAAACAGCAGAAACTTATTTTAATTCAATTCGAGAGGGAAATATACGTCTGAAACAACATTAGTTACGTTTTTGATGCTCAGTCGGCTACTTGGTGGTAGTCTGAACTTGCGTTTGATTTTCGAAGACATAACAATTGCCTGTTTGGGAGTTATTTATCCAAAGAGACTAACTGTCAAAATAAATTGGATGTTCACGCCTTATTGAAGATTTTCTAAAGCTTGAAAGTGAACATCTTATTGTAAGAAACCCATGAAAACGACGGAAAAGATGCCACCTAAAAACCCTGTGCAGCAAAACGAACAATTCGTCACCAGATATTAATAAACTTCTAACTTCCGTTTTCTTTTATTTACTTTTTGGCGTATGAAAATTTTATTTCTAACTATGAATGCATTTCTGCATTAAAATATTGTTATATGTAATTTACTTCTGCTTGAAATAGCGAATAATATAGTTCTATCAGAAATTGTGAAAAACATTCAAAATAACACAGTTCTACGTGCAAAGAAATCGCAGATAGCATATCACTATTTAACAATTTACATAATACACTGGTAAAAAAAATTAGGGGAGCGAACAAAAAAATCAAGAAAACCGTGCGAGACAGGTTTTTGCACTGTTTTGCACGCGAAAGAAATTTTGATAGCGTTTGCGCGTGCGCAATGAAACATTATTTAGTAAACGTGTTCATTTTTCATACAATTCTTATTATTTTTTAATTCTTATTGCAGGGTATTGTGTACAATGTTATTTGTCTTTTTTCAGAAAATAACATTTTCTTATAAAGAGTTCTGCAAATTATGAGCAAAAAACTTGAAAATTTTGGTACTGTTTTTATAAAAATCTTAATGTTTCTTCGAGTATGCATGCTATCCAGACAAAAAATGAACTCTGTTTATTACAATAAGCCACTTATCATAAGTTAACATAATCATAAGCCACTTAATATATTGTTTAAACGCTTTTACTACATTAGTTTAGACAGGGTTATCCAAGATATTTGTTTTTTTCAATTTGTTGACTGTCCTCTATGAAGTTTCGGGAAAAAATCTTCACAGAAATGCATGACCTGTATTAGTATGTTTTTACAATTAGAATTTCAGGATAATTCCTCATGTATTTAACAATATGTCTAAAATTGTAAGTTGTCCGTGACCTTTAGTGTATGTGCCACTTAAGGCGCTCAGAATCCTTCATTATTCTCACCAGTTATTTTTTATTGGAAAATTTACCCTATTTAATTAGAGAACTATCGCAATTCAATTGCAGATTTTTTTTTGGAAACTCGGTGGTAAAAGATTAAAAATTAAGGGAACTGATTTCGTCACGAAGAGTTTAATAAATTGTAAAGCTTTGTTGCAGTATTCTCAATGTGTTGGAAAAAATTTCAGAATTTATGGTGGATGTATTATTTTTCACTCTTTTTTTAGTTGCAGTTATTACGAGCTTCCAAGTTTTTACTTTTATGACATCTGTTTAATCTAATTGTAATTTCCATATGAATATTTGTTGTCAATTTGTTTCCAAAAAACCATAAAAGTAATTTCAATGCTCCCTTTAAAAAGAGTGAATTAAAAAACTTGATTTTAAGGTGAATAAACTAGTAATATTTTAAATAATAGGATGAAGTATTCCGATCTCTAATACAAATAATATTTTAGCTTGTTTTTTTCGTATTTCATTTCATTTAACAGTGGAAATCATGATCCGAGACGAGCTCACAAGAATCTAAAAATAAAAGTTAAAGTATTTTCAAAACACAATCGATTTTCCTCAACTCAAGCACGAAGCAAAACTATTTGATTTGACAACTTTCTCAAGGGTAAAATATGGTCGTTTTTGCTTTCAGTCACAATATTTTACTACTAGAGAGAGTTTAATGTGTTTGAACAGCTTTTTATTTTTTATTATCTTTAATTTTTTATAAAATATATTGTATGAAAAGCGTACATCTTTGTTCAGTACCTTTATTTTCAAGTTCTGGTGAGTTGAAAATTTAATTTTGGACTATTTTTAAAAATTGGTGCAAAGATTTTACTGTGTAATTATATATATTATTTGATAGATTTTTTGAAACGCTACGTCAATAAACTAGAAACAAGTTATTTTGTTTGCAATAGAATGGGAGACTGGGACATAGTGGACCACTTTTGCAGTTAAAAATTTTTTCTCTTTAAAATTTCAATCTGCCTAAACCATCATTTTAACATTCCACAAGCATTTATACATGTTTCAGATTTTTTTTCAGAACATAATTTCTTTAAATTATTTGCATACGTTCATAAAATGGTCCAATGTGCCCTAGAAGCGGGGTACACTGGTCAACCCACTTGGGAACAGTAGTCCAATATTAAATATTATTCAAAATACAATATTCATTTAAATAATCTTAATCTTTAATGTATCATTTTTTATTGATAGTTTATTATGATCGCTATTAAACGACAGAATGACATACAGAATTGTCTCTTAAATAGAAGTTCCTTTATATAGAGGTGTCCGTTGGAGGTGATATATATATAAGTACATAATTAATATATATGGGCGAAATTCCATCATTCTTCGCACCGGTGACCGTACAATGAATGCTTCCGAAATTAGTCTGTAATTAGTCAAGAAGTTTTGATACTTAAAACATTGTTTATCAGAGATTTTACTACGCCAAGTGTAATATTAATTGTTACTTTACTTTTTATATAGAATAAAATTATGAACTGGGTAGTTTAAATATTTCCGATCCCGAAACTCGATGCAAACGCACTTCAACGCACATTGTAATGCGTTTATATACATAAAAATACTCTAATTATACCTCAAATATGAGTATCTGTTGCGTAGAAAAATTAGATGTGGTACTTTCTTCTATCTTATACATGTTAATACTTCCTGAAAAATGCTGCATAGTCGCGCCCCCGGTTAGGTGGTTTTAATTAAAATATAGTTAGCAACAATTTATGTCAATTTATAACTAAATCTGACATTTGATGAAAATCTGTACAGTAGTTTTTAAGAGAGCTATTGCGAAATGTCAAAAAAAAAAAAAAAAAAAAAAAAAACTGCACAACAGCGCCACATATTTAATGTACACCAAAAACTAAACAGATAAACATTTTATCCGGTACTAACTGAATCTGAAGTTAGATGAAAATCCATGCATTATTTCTTGAGATACAGCTATTGAGAAATGCAACATGGCAACGCCATCGTTAGGGCGATTTACACCAAAAACTAAACAACACTAATATGCATCAGGGAATAACTGAATCTGAAATTTTCGAAAAATTCGTACATTAGTTCTTGAAATAGAGCTATTGCAATAGTCACGAATAATACACCATGGCATTAACCACCTACTGAGCGATTTGCACCAAATTGTAATCAGCACTAGGTTATATCAAGTACTAAGTGAATCTTAAGTTTTATAAAAATCCATACAGCTTTCCTTGAGGTATGGCTATTGTGGAACTTGTAAATAATGCAGCATAGGAGCACCACCTGTTGAGTGATATACACACAAAATCAACCAGATTAAGATTATACCATGTTTCTAACAGAATCTAATTTTCTTTAAAAATCCGTCTATTAATTATTAAATAGAACTATTGTGGTAATCAAGAATAATGCACCATGGCAGTGGCACCTGTAAAGCGATATGCACCAAAACGTAATCAGCACCATTTTATATCAAGTACTAATTAAATCTAAAGTTTTAATAAACTTCATGCATTAGTGCTTGAGGTATGGCTATTGTGAAAATTGCAGATAATGCATCATAGCAGAGCCGCCTGTTGAGCGATACACACCAAGAACTTATCAAATCCGGTTTATATCAAGGTCTAGAAGAATCTAAAGTTTTGTAGAATTCGTGCATTACTTCTTAAGATAGAGCGCCCACAAAATGTTTGTCACATAAAGACATTTTGTAAAAACATGTTTTTCGAGTTCTCTGACACCTACAACGTGTTAATCCGCCGAAACCGGATTTCAAAAAATTTCACGAATCCAATACTTTTTTTTTTGTAAAGACAAAAGAAAGTTAAAGCATATGTACAGATTTATATTCAAATATTTGGTTCAAATATTTATATTCAAATCTTTCTTTTTTAAAGGGACCTACACATGGTTAGGATAATTAAATTTGGTTACTTTTAGTCATACTGATTTTCTTCTGGCTTATTGCAATGAATTTACTTAGTTTAAGACTAATTAGGAAAGGATCAACGTTTTCTCCAAATAACGAAACTTCTTTGAATAATAAATGGTTATAAATATTCTTAGTGCAAAAAAATATCTGTATCTTAAAATGTTTATAGAAAGGCATAAGAAAACTTTCTAATTGACAGATATAATTAAATTGACTGTAAGGTTGGTGAATGCTTTATTTTTATCTTCAGGGATTATTTTGAAAAAAAAAAAAAAAAAAAAAAAACATGGAGTACTAATAAAGTCAGCGTACAAGGTAAATTTTTAATATTTTTCAAAAATTATGTAGTGAAGATTTGGTTGCTAAGGGAAGTAATTATAAAACAACACGAAAAGTGCCATTTGAATGTAATCTGCAGATGAAGCAGATTTTTATTGTTTTCTTAGCATTTAAAGACGATGGGTTTATGAATGAAAATGGTTGTAAAAAATGTCTATAAGATACTGCTCTATCAATGAAATCTCCGGTGAGGTAATTTTTTAATATTTCCAGTATTTCAGCGTTACGTTGAGACGATAGGCTGCTGAATGAAAATATTTTTAAAAAAATTTCACACGAGATAGATTTTTAATGTTTTTTCAACACTATAGAATGCAGATAGATTTTTAATGAAAACAAACAATATATAAGAAATTTTCTCTATTAAAGAAATCTGTAGATGATGCAGATTTTTAATATTTTCAGGTTCCCAGCGTTACACAGTAATTTTGTTGCTCAATAAAAATAATTATAAACTAGCCTTGGATGCGATAATCCCAAAACTTTCTTTTATCTCATACATGTTAATATTTCAAGGAAAATGAAACATAGAAGACACACCAGTTAGATGACTTACTCCAAATACAGATACGAGGTGAATGCTATACTCTGAACGTCTTTTGACTAAGTTTCTGAATTCGACCTAGGAAGAATAGTTGCTTATAGGGATTGTAGATTATCCTTTAGGGAAATCGGCTAACGTATTGGACGAAACCAAGCGACTATGATGCGGATCTGTAATCGCTGGATGCAGGAGAGAACGGCAGACCAACGGAGTGGATCGCAACCACGTCATATCACCCCTGCCTGTGATGACAGGCGGTTTGTGTGCACGATAGTGATGGGTCGCGCAGCATGATCATGAATAATATCATAAGAGTTTCAATCTGCTACGCATCATTTGGTATCCATTCGTACCACCCCCCAGGGGGATACCTTCTTTAGGTATTCACGGGTTTCACAACCCCGGGGCACCTGAGTGATCTTTCTCCCTTCCTTTTCCTCTTACTCCTCTTGTCTTCCTTTAATCTTTGTTTAACTCTCATTGTGGTTTCCTTTTCGAAGGTGAGGGCAATTCTGTATGAGCCGATATCATCCTGTATATTGACTCATGGAAAACTGTAAACCACCCACGTGTTGGCCGTGCGTGGCGACACGTGTCCCTGGAAAGGGGGATCCTGGTAGTTGAGGAAAACTAACACACTGCTTTGGCCTCTGCTTCAGGTAGACGGGAGGTGCATATTGGTCCCGTATGCATCAATCGGCTGGTCAGCTGACTTTGGTCACTGGCTTTAGGGATCAAGTGAGCGAGCAATTACTAGTCATCTCGTTAAGGGTGGAGACTGACATAGGATTGTCTTGTGACCGTATAGGCCCTGGTTAGCCCTGGTGCACGAATGTGCATCCCCTTGTTGTGCTCGAGAGTGGGTGGTGCGGCCGGGGTTCGAATTACTTTTTGAATTAGTATGGATGGAAAAACTTCTCTTTCATCTATTTCTCTCCCTCGTGGAGAGCAACAAATGTCACAAAATTCCTCTTTTACTCGATTTTTTGTAATTAAACGCAATGATATCCTCTCCGATAGTTCTTTCAAAAAAAACTTCACCATTTCTTGTTGCTAAAACCTTCCAATCTGTTCTTGGTGATGACCACTCCCTCAAAAAATTACAGTCTGGGGATTTACTTGTTGAAGTTTCTACAGCCACCCAGTCTCAATTTCTGTCCAATAGTAATACAATAGGCACCTTTTCTGTATCTGTTAAAGCACATCCAACTTTAAATTCTTGTCGTGGTGTAATATCTGAACCAGATCTGTTATTTTCCACAAAAGAAGAACTTCTAACTAACTTAAAGGATCAAAATATCATAGATGTCCGCCGTATCACTATCCGTAGAAATGGGCAGATACTTCCTACTAAACATATAATACTAACTTTCAATAGCCATATTTTACACCCTAGATTTAAAGCCTGCTATTTAAACTGTCCAGTCCGACCTTACATCCCGAATCCCATCCGCTGTTTTAAATGCCAGCGTTATGGCCATACCAATACCAATGGCCAATGTCGTGACACTGTCACCTGCGCACATTGTGCAGAAGTTGGCCACGACAGTAAAACTTGTGAAAAACCTGTACGCTGTGCAAATTGCAAAGGTGATCCTGCTTCATACTCTCGCTCCTGTCCTATTTGGACCCGTGAAAAAGAGATAATTACTATTAAAATAACCCAGAAACTTCCTTACCCTGAAACCCGCAAAATTATCGAATCGAGAACACCATCTGTTGGAGTTTCTTACTCTAGCTTACTCAAGCAACAAACAAAATCTGTAAGGCACATTAGTACCTAGACTGAAGCTCCTTTTAAGAATTGTTCTCCTGAAAAAACATCCAGTCCTATAAAGAAAAAGACCCGTGATGCCCACGCTACTGCTGTTACCAGAGTTTTACCAAAATTAGTGCTTTGGAAGCCATCATCAGAGCCTGTGAAAATTGAATATTGGACCAGTCAAGCGCAGAAATCAAACCAATCAAAAAATTTAACCAAACATGAAACAGGAAAAACTCCTGTTTTATCTGCATCAAATTCCCAGAAACCTAATAATAGTCAAACAGTAAAACTAATCAAAAAATCTAATGAAAATAAGAAAATTCGAGGCTCTTCACGGTGGCAAACTGTGAAGAGTAAAAAAAGGAAATCTTGTCATAGTCCATCTGCTACCAATTTGAAAAATCCAAAACAAATGAATCAATATGTGGAAGAGGCTATGGAGTCGGCCTTTTACGACTCGAGTGAAGAGGAAGAAAACATTGTTTACGAAGAATATACGCCTAAGTGATTTTACCTTTTTAATTTGTTTTAATGTATTTTTGTGCATCCTTTGAATTATCTCTAAACACTTTATTTTTACTAAATTTAATAACATTTCATAGACTAGGTTCTTGGGACTGTTTGATCATACAGTTTTTAACTTCTTACATCTCCAATAAGTTCTCTATTTTACCCTCATTGACTGTTTTTCATTATATTATGACATAGTACTCTTTTATTCTTTAATCTTTTCATTATGTGATATTCATTCATCTTGCTCATTGTTTATATTTTATCATATATACCAACCATCTACAGTATTTTGTCATTTGGTGTTTTTTATGGTTTTTGTCCTCTTTTAATTAGAATTTATTATACATATCATTGTTTGACTTTTAATTTTAAATTGCATTCTGTTTTCTTTTCGTCTTTGTCTTGGCGCAGCATGTCCCCAAAGGGACCTTGCGCCATAAAACCCCATACAACCAACCAACCATTTGTACCATTTGACGCCATTTGCAGCATAATGGAATGTCTGCAAGGCGTCCATTTCTCCGTTTACCCTTGACTGTAAACCACAGGCGTTTGCGCCGCCGACGGTGTGAGGAACACGGAAACGGAAAACAAAATGGAATGACATTGTGTTTATTGACGGATTTCGCTTCTGTCTACAACATCACGATGGTCGGATTCGAGTTTGGAGACACTGGGGTGAGAGGCTGCTTACGTTGTGCATCGTCACACTGGTGCTACAACCGGTATCATGGTTTGGAGTGGCACTGGATTTCACTGTAGCATTACTCTAGTACGCATTGCCGGTACACTGAGCAGCCAGCGCTACATCTCTGAGATGTTAGAGCCCGTGGTCCTCCCATGCATTCAGCGCTTGCCATCAGTTATATCCCAGCAGGATATCGCGGGCCACACGAGTCCCGCAGTGTTCAAGAGTTCTTCTATACTCATCAGATTAAATTGCTTCCTTGGCCTGCTTGTTCTCCCGATCTATCAAAAATCAAAAACGTGTGGTCCATGCTTGCACAACGACTGGCCTGGAATACACCACCCGCTAATACACCAGATCAACTTTGGTAATATTTGGAAACCGCATGGAATGCTGTAGCCCTAGGAGACGTCCGAAGATTCTTTGATTCTATGCCGAAGCGTGTGGGAGTGGTTATAGCCAGTAGTGGCGGCTACACTAACTACTGATTTTGCCATCATCCACACGTCACAAGGGGCTGTAATTTGATCGTTTGATCTTTGTACAACATGCTATCTGCCATGCAATTTTTGTTGCGATATCTGTGGTCCTTCTTGGTGTTGCATTTTGTGTGGCCAACAGTGTATATATGTTTAATTTCAGACGATTCAGTTGGGTAGTTTTTGCGTTGTTATATGCGTACAGATGGACGGACGGACGAACTTAACGACAATTATAGGTCCTACGTATTTACTTAATTATGAATGCACCTAAAATGCTATATATTTAATTAGTTCTTTTTATTTAAAATGCTTTTATTTGTAATTCACATAATTTTCATACAAAATAAATCGGAATTAAGAAATATTTCTTTAGCTATTAAAATCTTAGAATTCTAAATATCTGCAACTATGCTGTTAATTACAAAAATAAAAAAATCATTAAAGAAAAATTGAATTACGGAATGGTAAAGCAAGTTGAAATTACAAGAAGACAAAATGTGACACTTATTGAAAAAATAGTAAAAGATACCTTTAAAAACATAAATCATGTAGGCAGAACAAAATGATTTTCGATATTTATCCACTATTGTGGTTTCAAGAAAAATAAAATTTATTATCCGAGATATTATTCTGAAAAAAAAAAATAGAATGAAAAATGTTTTATACTTGAATATACATTTCTGTCTTGGGTACTTAGGTATTGTCTTGGATAAATTAAATTAATGACAGTGGTTGTATTGCATAATTTAACAAGACTTCGATATACAAAAGTAAAAATGGAGAAAAGGAAACACATTAAACTCTGTTGGTAATAAAACTGTTAGCTAAAGTAAGAATATGAGATTTAAAAAATAAAAGTTTGAGAGAAAAGTAGTGCAATATACCAGAAATTATCTGATAATTTTTCTTCTGATATTTTTACTTTCTTCTATTTTTTTTAAGAAGTATTGGATTCGTGAATTTTATCAAATTCTGGATTTCTACAGATTTACACGTTTTAGGAGTTAGACAGACATTCTGTAAGAACATGTTTTTTTTATCTATGTGACATAAATATTGTGGGCGCTCTATCTCAAGACCTGATGCATGGAATTTCGTAAAACTTTAGATTCAATTAGACCTTTACGTGAACTATAGATATGATTAGTTTTTGACCTATATCTCCCAACAGGTGGTACTACTATGCTGCCTTTTACATAATTACTACTGTAGCTATATCTCAAGAACTAATGAAAGGATTTTTACAAAACTTTGATTCCGTTAGTTCTTGATATAATATGGTTCTGATCAAGTTTTAGTGTATAACGTTCAATAGACGGCGCTGCTAGGTGGCATTATTTATGATTATCGCAATGGCTCTATCTCTGAACTAAAATACGAATTTTCATCAAACTTCAGATTCAGTTAGTCTCTATTAAATGTTAGTATTTTTTAGTCTTTGGATTAAATCGCTCAACATGTGTCGCTTCTATCCACTTTTTTTTACGATTTTTGTGATGATTCTATCTCAAATACTAATGCACCGATTTCCATGAAATTTCAGATTCAATTAGAATTTGAAATAAGTTGTTAAATATTAGGTTTGGGTAAACATGTAACAGGCGACGCTGCTATGTTTTATTTTTCTGAAAATGTTTACCTATACGAGACAGAAGAGTTTTGGGTTTGCCACATCCGACAAGTTTTCTCTTGACTTTCAATTTAGATTTAAACTAAAATAATAAAAGTGCATCAAAGTAAATTATATTTTCATATTAAATAAAGAAAATAATTATATGCATAAGACAAAAGATTTTAATATCAGGCTTTTTGTAAGGCTCACATTATCTTGAAGAATTCATTTCACTACCTATTATGCGTTTGAAAATCCAAACACTTGCCAGATTATTGGGGCATGAATATTACCTCTGCTTGATTAAAAAAAATCGAGAATATCATTAATCACTTCTTGTACAAAGCAGTTTAAAAAATAAGAGCATAAATTAAAGAAGAAATCCAAGAAAAATATAACCAGAAATATTAATCATACGGGTGGAAAATTATTTTTGATATTTATCCAGTAGCTTCAATGAAATGTACTTTATTTTCAAAGCCTTAAAAAAGTAGAATTTAAAAGATTTCCGTACTTGAATATATTTTACTTTCTTGGGAACTTACAACATTTCTTCTGTCTAACATAACCAGGGATACATAAGCTAGTAAAAAGGGAGTAATAAAGAAAATATTAATCTGTCTCTAAGGCTGAGAGAAGAATATAAAAATAGAAATCGACGTATATTTAAAAATCCGTCCAATATACTGGAGATTACCTGATATCTTTTCTGGTGATAGTTTTATCCTTTTACTTTCATTTTTGATTGGAATAGATGTCATAAGAGAGGAATGAATAAAATAGCTTATGACATTTCTCTGTTAAGAGGATTCTCAAATTCCCTTCTCAACAAAAATGAAACTTTTTAACACATTTTCAAACGTTAAGGCGTAAAATTTGCATGCGTAACAATTGAAGAGATTTAGAATCGAAATAGTTTTCCAATATTTTATAACGGACTTACTTGTCGATAAACGGGAAATTTTGGTTTTTGTGACAACATGTTTTT
Source organism: Maratus speculifer (assembly GCA_964019185.1). NCBI lineage: Eukaryota > Metazoa > Arthropoda > Arachnida > Araneae > Salticidae > Maratus > Maratus speculifer. The sequence goes on from OZ025299.1 coordinate 158,054,813, forward strand.
ATCTTTTGAAGCACTGTTTTTGCTTCTTTCATCCTAAAAATTCGGTTCAAAATGCCCTTTTGACAATATTTTCCGAAAGTTTTTTTGAGTTTACCTAGACATGAAAAGTCTTTTTCTTAAGTAGCTTCTGAATGGGCCGATTTCATGGATTTCAGAACGAACATTAATTAAAAGTTGTTCCATAAAGTTGCTCTTCGGGAATTAACCCCCTGGATCCCAAACCGCCCGAGACATTTTCAGATATTTTTATTCGTATATCTTAATTCCCACCAGAAAATTAAAACAGCAATATTTCCTTTAATTAATAGCAGAACATTCGGTATTTAAATAAAACAAAATTAGCCATTGAATTTTTCTAGTTTAAAATCAGATTTTCTGAACTACATATTTTCTTTAACATATTTTATCATGGGAATTAAAAGGTTAAAAACAACGTTAAAGGAAGAAAATAATTATTTGAATGCACACAATTTTTAATATAAAATTTGGGTGGTTTGGGTGTAATGGTGCAAAGTCTCATCAGGATTATGCTGTACCAAAAAAGGTTAAAAGTTAAGAAAATGTCATAAAAGAAGATTAGTGAAAAAAACAATTCGATGAGAAACATTGATAAAAAGTCAATGTTAAAAATATAAAATATAATACTTAGTTATAATAAAAGTTTAACAGATCACAGATTATAAAAAAAAAAAATTGCATATTTACGTGATGAATGAAAACCAAAAATTAAATGGATATGCAGTGTGTTGACAAATATAATTTAAAGAAGTCGATGTGAGTTAAGAACAATGCTTAAAAAGTAAAACTATTTATAGTTAAAATTCGGATGGACCGTAAAGTAATGGCTGTTCAATAACATGAAGTATAAAATGTCCCGAATGCAACAGAAAAGCGATTTACAAAAAAGGATTATTAAAAAAAGAATCAGTTAGGATCATATCCCTCAAACACAATATTTTCTTCATCGAAATCGGGTCATTATTGTAAGACTGACTCCATATCCTCTTCAACAAAATGCTGCAGTTGTTTAGGGTTCTACATATTAGTAATACATGGACTAAAACATGTTTTCTTCTTTTTTCTCATTACAGTTTTTCATTGTGAAGAAGCAGCAGTTGAAGTTTTCCTTCTGTCGACTCGTGCACAAGATTTTGCTTTACATTCTGTTATCGGGGAGCACCAGATTTTATTTGATATTTTTGTAGATGTAACAGCCTTAGTCTTTGTCTGAAGTTTGGTTGACAATTTAAATTAAACTAAAGATTTTTGTGACCGATTAGTTTGGTATTCTATTGTAAGAGGTTCTGGAGATGGAGCCAGCATTCTAATTTTTGGGTCGCATAATATTTAGTAAAACAGTGACGACATCACGGGTTATTTTTGTGTGTATTGTTTTCAACAGAGTATTCCATTTGGGTGCGTATATACCTTACAGAGTTTGACTGCTCCCTAAGTAATCTAGAGTAAGATACTCTCACAGACGGGGTTCTAGATTCTACAATTTTACGGTCTTCAGAGCAGGAGAGCTTTTGAGTTTTTTCAACAGCAGGAATTTCTTTTTCACGTATCTAGTCAGGACACTAACGGAAATTTGCTGTATGAATATCTTTCCATTTTATAAAGTGTGCAGTGTTTTCACATCAGTTACCGTCGTGACCAGTTTCTGCGTAATGTGCTCAGGTAATGGAACCATGACAGGTAATTGTAGTGTTGCCGTTATTCTGCCATTTAATGGAACGGAGATTATTAGGAATACAATGACGGATAGGACAGTTATAATAAGCGGCTATAATTCTTGATGCAAATTAGTGCTACTGAATGTCAGGATGACGTGCTTTGTACGAAGCACTTGCCCATTCCAATGGATAGTAAAACGACACGCATCTATGATAGTTTGCTCTTTTAAATTTAGTAAAATTTAGTAGAGAATAGAAGAATAGAATAAAATTTCAGTAGAGAATAGATCTGGTGTAGACATGAAATCACGGCTGTATATAGTGTTTTATGTACCTGAACAAACATTTGAAAAGGACTTATTGTAGAACAATTCAAGAGAAGTTGTGATTATTTGGCTAAAAAAAACCTCCATAAGTAAATCACGAGATTATAATTTTTCTGAGAGAATAACCATACCCCAAGACAGACTGCAACGTTCTATCAATAGGAAATGGTGAAGCTTTTTCGAAAGAACTATCGGAGGCTATCAGTACATTTAATGCCAAAAACGCTAGCGAATGAGAAAATCTGTACAATTTGTTTCGCTCTACATAGGCGAGAAGTAGAATTAACTAACGTTTTTTCATCCATATTAAAAAATAATAATAATTCAAACCCTGGACGCACCTGCCGCTAATAAACCCTGTGCAACATGTGAATATACTTTCGTCACTTCGGTTACTCGTCCGACAAAAAAAAAAAAAAAAGAAATTTTTTTTTTGTTGTATAGTGGTAAAAGTTACATAAATATCTATTTTAAAACTTATTTACTTGACTATGGCATATATTTGCATAACAAAACCAAGCTATATCTAATAATAGACCATTTCGACAAAACGACAAGCTTTTTAAAGGGATTGAATTGATGAGACATCCATTTTGTTAGAAAGTAACAAAAGTGTACATTGCGACACAAAGTCGTGGTACATACTGAGATTTATATCACTGTGTTTCTATAATATATTTATGATATTAAAACATATTTATTAATAAAAAAAGTTTCGCGCTCTCCCAATCTCTCTGTATGTGTGTGTGTGTGTGCGATGACTAAGGAAATCTGCTAAACGTACGAGGCTGAAAATTTGCATAAATGTAACCATACTTTTTATACTTTGAAAATCTACAACTATTATTTAATTAGAAATCATAATCAACCACTCAATGTATAAAAAATGTATGATTTATAAAACTTTAACAGTGGTACACGGTAAGAGATTTTCTGATACTCTGTTGCCATGCTTCTACATTTTTTATAAATACGATTTTTAAAACCATTTATACATTAATATATAGCTCATTTGTGTTGCTTCAATACAGCAAAAATTTTTCCAATGTATAAAAATAGTCACCATTCCTTAAGAAATAATTTTACGTCTCAATGTGCACTACCCTCCCCTATAATCTTTTGGAAACTAGTGTTATCAAAAAAATTCTGAATACAAATTTCTTAAAACATAATTTTCCTATATGACTCAAACACTTGCTAGATTATTAAAAAACGAATGTATGTCTAAATGATTTAGAAAATATTGACGATATCGCTAATTTGCATAGCAGTATAGTAGTTCTAAATAATATGGAAATAAAGATAAATTTATTGAAGCCATCAAAGAAAATGATCTCGAAATACTAATTATTTGGTCGGAAAATGATTTTCGATATTTATCCACCATTGTAGCTTCAAGAAAAATGTATCTTATCTTCTAGACCATTAATCTGAAAAATAGAATTTGAAAGGTTTTCATACTTGAATAAAAATTTTTCTTCGAGAGCTTTAAAAGAGTGAAAACTTTCATATTCTGTAACTTAGTACAAAGATGATACATAAAAGTGAAAATGGAGCGGTGAAAGGATATTAAAGTAAACCTTGTCAGTATTAAAACGGCTGCTAACACGAGACTATAAAAATAGAAATAAAAGTTTCTTTTCAAAGCAAAGCAATACACAAGGACTTATGTGATACTTTTTCTGATAGTTTTATCACAATACTTTGATTTTGGAATTAAATAGAAATCATTAAAAGAGGAATGAATAAAATTAATTTATAAGTTCCTTAGTTAACCGAGGAAAATAATTATACTAATATGGCAACATATTTCAATAGATATTTTAAAGCTGTGATTATCTAGAAGTAATAACTATTGTCAAAAGTCTCACCTAATCTTTCCATGGTGAAAACGCATCGGAATTTCGGAGAAATGTAAAACTCCTGTGCAGTTAATCTGAGAGTGAACACATCTGGTTAGAAAAGTTGGTCAAATTGCATAGTGCAGGTCGAAAAGATATAAATTAAAAACTTAAATACTATACACTAATATATAATATTTAGATTTTTCAGCAAGTCTAGCTTTTTGATATACGAGGGTGTGATGTAAAGTCCTAGGTCCAGCACACAAACAGTGCCACTAGATCCAGTTATGCGATAGCAGTGCATAATATTATCCCTGACTAGCTTATATCCACAGTTCAAGACCAATAGCTTGGTTATTGCGTGATTGACAGCATTTAAATCAAGACTGTTTTATAGTCTTTACATAAATGTAAGATTTGGAAAAACGAATGGTAATTAAATGCTTCCGTTTAAAGGATTTAACGCCTAAAGAAATTAAGAAGTAAAGAGACAGCTCACTGAATGACTTTGTCTCATCATATCCAATGATTCAAAGATGGTTTCTAGAGTTTAAAATGGGACAGACGTGCACGAGTGGTGAGCCTCGCTCTAGACGTTCTGTGGAAGTGACAATTCCTGAAGTTGTTGAAAAAAATCATCGAATAGTCATGGAAGACCGCAGATAAAAGGTTTTGGAGACAGTTGAAGCTATAAATATGTCAAAAGAATGTGCAGGTAATATTTAAACTTATATTTTCGGCTTCCACAAGGTCTGTATGAGGTGGGCGCCGCGTTTGTTGATACCTTCTTCAAGTGTTGCATCGTAAAACCGTTTCAAGAAAAAAAATAGAGCTGTACCGTAAAAATCCCACGGAATTTTCGAGACTTTGTATTTATGGCTGAAACTTGGATTCACCACTCTATTCAGAGAGCAAATTACAATCAAAACATGTCGGTTAAACCAGCTCCAAATAAGGTCAAGTCAACTTTGCAGCTAACAAGGTTTGGGGGTGTGTTCTGGGAATTAGTTTTATTGATTATTTCAAAAAGGGTAAATGTATCGCTGCTATTACTACGCAGTTTACTGCAACATTTGACCAACGAACTAAAGAAAAAAAGGCCTCATTTGTCAAAAATAATCTTGTTTCACCATAACAATGCTCCAGCACATCGATGAGTCATTGCAACGGGAAAAATCTACGAATTAAGGTTCGAATTGCTTTAACATCCACCTTATTCGTCGAATTTAGTATCCAGTGACTACCATCTATTCCCTAACCTCAAAAAACCTTGGTGGACGAAAATTTCAGAGCAACGAGCTGGTTATTGATGCTGTAAAAAACATTTTTGATGAGCTCGACGAATTGCATTGTACAGATGGTCTTATTAGATTAAAATACCGATACGATAAATTTATTAGCTTTTCAGAAGATTATGTTGTGAAATAAAGTTTTTAAAAAATGTCGTCGTCTTTACTGGAACCAGCCAACCCTCGTAAATAGAAGTCTTTCAGTCAAATAGTTTAGGTGATATCCAGGCTTAAAGCTTGGAACAGATAATGTTGTGCTGTTACAGATTGGAAAAATAGTGCTTTCCGTAAATATTTATCTATTAAGTGATAATTTTTTTCACTTTATTTTTAATATATAATAGAAAACTAAAGGTAATCAATGTGGTCTATTTTATTAATATGAATATATTTAAGGTGATTGTGTCGATTCTGACAAGTTCTTGTTAATTTCTGGACAGATATAGAATAAATATTTTGTAATATGATAAAAACACGATTAAATAGTACACTTAAAGAAATTTTGCTATTTTGGTGTTCTCCAGATCAAATTTACTATTTTTACAATGACATTAAACATATGCATATATATACAGTAGACATAAAAAGTATTAGAACAGTGTGAATTTTGTAGATTTTTAAGTAATAAAGCTATTTAATTGCTATAAAAGATATATATTAAGCAAAGTTTAAAAAAAAATATCTCATTTTTGTAACAAAAACAGATTAAAAATTAACAAAACTTAAAAAAAAAGTAAAAATAATAAAATTTGCATTGCAAAATAAGTATTAGAACATCAGATTGCAATGTTGAAACATAGAAAAAATAAGATAGTTGAAGACTGAAATATGAAGTTAATACTTGTTATGCAGTCCTTTTGCTGAAATTATTGCTTCTAATTGTCTCGGCATAGATTTTTAAGGACATGGTGTTCCATGCGTTTTGCAATGCTTGTTTCAAGCTTGATTTGCTTGTTATTGAGATTTTTTTATTTTTTGATCAAGTAGATGCCATATATCTCAATAGGAGTCAAGTCTGGTGATTGTGGTGGAGTTTCTAATCTTCGGGGAACATTATATAAAAGCCACTCTTTGGTTTTATTGGCAGTATGTTTGGGATCTTGATCTTGTTGAAAGAAAAATGTCTTCTCCAACCCTAATTTTCTTGCACTGTCTTTCAAATCATGCCGTAACACATCAATATATGATAAAGCTGTCATTTCTCCATCATGCACATTGTGCAGAAGTTGGCCACGACAGTAAAACTTGTGAAAAACAGGAACGCTGCGCAAATTGCAAAGGTGATCATACATCATATTCTCGCTCCTGTCCTATTTGGAACCGTGAAAAAGAGATCATTACTATAAAAATAACCCAAAACCTTCCTTACCCTGAAGCTCGTAAAATTGTAGAATCGAGAACCCCATCTGTTGGAGTTTCTTACTCTAGCTTACTTAAGCAACAAACAAAACCTGTAAGACTCATTAGTACCCAGACTAAAGCTCCTTTTAAGAACAGTTCTCCTGAAAAAACATCTAGTCCTATAAAGAAAAAGACCCGTGATGCCCACGCTACTGCTGTTACCAGAGTGTTGCCAAAATTAGTGCTTTGGAAACCGTCATCAGAACCTGTGAAAATTGAATATTGGACTAGTCAAGCACAGAAATCAAGCCAATCAAAAAATATAACCAAACCTGAGAATGGAAAAACACCTGATTCATCTGCATCAAATTCCCACAAACCCAAAACTAATCTAACTGTAAAACCTACACAGAAAACAAAAGAGAATAAAACTATTCGGGGTTCTTCACAGTGGCAAACTGTGAAGAATAAACAGAGAAAATCATGTCATAGCCCATATACAGCCTATCTCAAAGATCCAAGGCAGATGAATCAGTACGTGGAAGAGGCTGTGGAGTCGGCATCTTACGACTCGAGTGATGATGATAAAAATGTTACTTTTGATGAATATAGACCTCAGTGATTTTACCCTTTTAAATTGTTTTTATATATTTTTGTGCTTCTTTTTAGACATTGTTTTGATTTTAACTTTGACATTTGGAGACAGATTTTAATCCTAACTTGACTTTCTAATTATGACAAATACTAGGACAGCCTTTTAATGCTATTTTTACATTTTAACTTTTACATTTTAAGCTGTATTACGTTTTTTTGAACTTTTTGTTCTCACCTTGTTCTTGGCGCAGCATGTCCCTAAAGGGATTTTGCGCCATAAAACCCTAATCAACCAACCAACCATTTCTCCATCAATAAACTGGATATTTCCAACTCCATTTTAAGCCATCCACCCCCAGATCATGACATTCCCCCTTCCATGCTTTACCATCTTCAGTAAATTTTGAGATTCTAAAGCAGCACCTTCTTTTCTCCAAACAGTGAGTACGTGTTTTGTTTTGAAAATTTTGAACTCGCTTTCGTCAGAGAAAATTACACTTTTCCTGAAATCTAATGTTTTGCTTTTATATTTTTTGGCTAATTGTAGACTTTTTTTCTGTTGTTTTCTGGAATAAACGGTTTCTTTCTTGGCCTTCTTCCTTTTATACCAGCCCTATGCAAAAAATTTCTCACAGTCTGTGAAGATACAATCTTTCCTGATATTGATTCAATATTTGCGGTCAACATCTTTGCACTTCCAGTTGGATTTTTTTAGCATCTTTAATCAATTGTCGCCTTTCTCTCACAGTCAGCTTGCTTGGTCCCCCTGATCTTTCTTTGTTATCCACAATACCAGTCTCTTTTTTTCTTTTTAAGAATATTCTGAATTGCACACGATGACACATTTAACCCTTAAGCGGTAACCATGGGTCAATAGTGCCTAGGTCAAATTTTCTTTCCTTTGTTAGCTTAGAGGAGAGAGTGGGGAGCGGGACTAAACTACCCTGAAAAAATAGTACACTAGTAGGCTATTAGCTCCCGAAACGCCGATGTTTTAGTGCGTTCACAGCCGAGTCAAAATTTCGAAAAGGCTCGAGTGACCCAGGGTTACCATTTACATTGACGAAAAGTGTAAGGCAAGAAAAAATTTGTTTGGTTAGGAATTGATGTTTTTTTCATAAAAAATTCATAAATGTGCATTTTGTGACACAAAGAAGGACAAAAAAAACCTTTATTTGCTGCAGCAAGTGTCACAGACCTGTGTGCGAGGAACACAGGCATCAAATCTGTTTCGATTGTTTATATATGATGATATCAGTGTTGCTGTAATTTTTCATTATTATATTTTTTGTTTAATTAAATAAAGTTTGATAATTAACATCATTTTCACAAATAAAATTGATTAAAAACTAATAAAATTTCTATTTCATTGTAAATTGTACCTATTTATGAGTTAAAAAAACGTCATTTTTATGCTCAAAACTTAAGCATTTTTTTAATTCATACCGGCTATTTTTATTTTTTTGTGAAAGTACCATTCTTGATCTTCAATTTCCCGTTTGAAACAGCAAAAAATGTCAATTCTATCCAAAGTTATGATTTTTTAAAGATATTGTGCATTTTTCACATTTTTATTTGTTTATTTAAACATATTGTTTAAACAAATTAATAAATCAGCAATATTGTGACTGATTCTTTTTCAAGGGTAGTTGATGTAATATCATGAATTTTTTTAGAATTTTTAAAGCACTTTAAACCACTTTTTGCAGCGCTATGCACGAGTGACCCATGATTACCGTTTAAAGGTGCCGAAAAACACGTTACCGTTTAAGGGTTAACTTACTTAGAATTTCCCGCAAAGTTTTTCCACTATGATGCAGAAAAACAATTTGCTCTCTTTTTGCAAGTGGAATCTCTTTTGTTTTGGATGCCACGATGAAAAACTTGCACGTAAATTATTTTGAATTGATTATCAACAAATAAACTAAGTATCCTTTGCATGACCTTGAATTTTGGAAATAACTTTGAAAATTTAACAAGGTTGAATTACAATTTGCATGTTGGTTTTTAATTCGTTCTAATACTTTTTTTTGCGGTGCGAATCTCGTTTTTTTTATTTATAAAAATAACATATTCTGTTTAAATAATTTTTGATTGCTTATTGAATACTGTGTAAAAAATATTATTATATATAAATTAATTTCCCCATTTATTTCATTTTATTACCTAGAAAACTAAAATTTTCACATTGTTCTCATACTTTTTTGTCAACTGTAAAAGTATGTTTGTATTTGTTAAGTTTTCAGATGCTTTTATTCGTGTTTACAAATTCGTTATAAAATCACATGATGAAACGTCTATTTTTTTAATTTAAAATTAAAAAAAATATTAAAATAGTGGGGCAATTTAAAATTGTTATAACTTGAAAATATTACTTAGGGATTTTTTTTCATTTAAATAAACAGAAATAGATTAGCTTTAATTATAAATCAGTAATTTTTTTTTAAATATTCAATTAAATAAAAATTATTGAAATTAAAATTTAAAACATATGATGTAACTTTTTTTTAAAGTGATATTTAAGAGTAAATGTTAATCAAATTTGCAGAATCAGAAATAAAATTAAATAATTGAAAAAGATAATTCAAAATAAAATAATTGAAAAAGATAGTTGAACCAAGTTTCAACCAGTTACCTTTAATGGTTCTAGACTTATAAGAATTTAGACAGGAGAAAGGGTCTAAAAATCCATCATGAAGAAAAACTCATTTTCACATGAAGTCGGATCCATAACAACCATTATTTAAGAGCTAGATTGTAAACACAAACCAAAACATAAATTTAATTTTTTCTGAGTCAATAAACATAGAAACATGATTTAAACGTCATTTTAAGCAAATGTAAATAATCCAATACTTTATTTAAAATTTCGATCACGTTTGTGTTAAATTATTAAACTGACCCCCTTACAATTTTAAATTGTACTTGTTCGGAGATCCTTATATCACTTAGAATTGGACACGTATTTTACAGTTTTTCGAAAGTGCTACCCATTAGTATTAGATAGTGTGCAGTGGGGGGGAGACTTTTGGCGGACTAAATGCATGCAACTAATTCATTTGTTTGAAACTTTCAAACATTGACCAGTTTATTAAACCTTTGACTATGGCCAGGACTTGTACATCTTACCGGCCCATATCAATAGAAAATATTTTATTCCATTCGCAACAATTCTGCAAAAAAAGAATCATTTTCATGTAGTGTTGTACGACAATATAATACAGTTTGACCCTTTTTTTGTAAACAGTCTTACGAATAAAACATACAAATAGTCGCCAGAGGTAGACCTGGTTTGAGTCAAACTGGTCTGGGTCCGCACTCAAAGTATTAAACCATTAATGTATTTCTGCCTGACTAAGGAAATTTTAATGATATCATTAATCAGTGTTTCAGAAAAAAATGTAGCAGAAAACAAATACAATAGAAGTATTTTTCAAGAACTCTAATAAAAAATTCGAAATATTTATCATAAGGGCAGAAAATAATCGAAATTTATACGGTATGGTGGCTTCAAGAAAAATATTTTTTTAACTCCAAAGCTATTAATCCGAAAAGTACAATTTAAAAGGTTTTTCATGCTTGAACATAAATTTCTTTCTTGAAAAATTTAAAGAATGACAGCGTTTATATTCAATATCATAACTAGAAATCGATATAGAAAAATGAAAATGAAACGGCAGCTGAAAACAGAATGTGAAGAAAGAAAACGAAGTTTATTTCAAGAGCAGTGCAATAAAATTTAGATTATCGACTACTTTGAATCTAGTACTTTGGTCATTTTAATTTCATTTTGGATTTGACGAGAAATCATAAAAAGATAAATAATTAGATCAACGCGAGTTGTCTTTGATAAATTGAAAAGAATAATTATAGGAATAAGTCGATATATTTTAAACTTGTACAGATCAACTTCAGGTATGCGTTAATACTTCTCTCTGACCGATTACCAACAAAGAATGTTATACAAATAGTTTGTATATTATATATGCCAATCCATAACTCTTTAACGCAAGCTCATATTTTAATATACATATGTATGGGTGCGTATTGCAAGTTTCTTGTTATACCAGTTCTCGTTCACATTCGTAAGCTTTTAATGAATGTGACAAAATGACTAAGCATTTTAGGGAGTTACAGTTTATTGTTTATGACAATTATTTTTATATAGTTAGTGGTCGAGATCTTTCATAAGTGCAAGATCACATTGCTTAATATTTCCCTAATATGAATCGACTATCATGTTTTAAGCAAAACTTATTTCAGTCAATATTGACTGCATATTCTCATCGCACTATTGACGAAAAACATCAGGTTATAGCATTGTTGTTTTGAGACTGCCTATTGAAAATGTATAGGTTGGAGAAGAGTTTCAGAATTTTATATCCAGTGTCTCAAATTCTGCTTGGATAGTGTTTTATAAAAAGCCTCACTTAGACAAGTAAGTGAATAATTTCTAAAGTTTTCTGATAACGTTAATTTTTTGTAATGATTTAAATAAAATTGTGTATAACAATCACTTAAAACCATAAACTAAATTAATAGCTATCTAAAAGTGATAAAAATACACATACAACGTAAATACTTTTTATACAGCCTAACATTTTTTCTTGCTCAACCAGTGATATTTTCAAGATCTGTAATGCTACAAACGTTTTTCACAAAAATAATTTCTATTGGAAAACTGGAAAACAAAACTCGGAAGTTCTCATGTATAACGAAATAAAGTGCTAATAAATTTTTAATTTGTGAACATGAATTATTTTATACTACGTCTTCTTATTCTGCAGTTAATCTATTTGCAGATAACTACGGAGGCAAATAAAATAAATAAAATGACATTGCAAGGAATAAAGGTTATAAAGGAAGTATAAGTAGATTAATTTCGACCATGAAGAATTCGAAAAATTTTAATATCTAAAATTAATAGTTATCCACTGTATAATACTTTCTTCCTTTCTTTTTACTTACTTCCTTTTTTTTAAAGATTGATATACAGTGTCTCACATAAGTGATGGGACACTTGTGCTTTACAAAAGGAAACAAATCAAATAAATTAAAAAAAACATGTACATATTTTTTGTGGATGTGTTTCATACTTTAATTTAGTAAAGATTATTACATAACATACATTTTGTCAAAATATTAAAATATTAATTTAATAAAAATACAAATGTTTAGAACGGAGCAAAAAATGGCTCACCTAAGTGATGGGACACCATTATATATGCAACAAAAATCTTCTGAAATAAGCAATAAAAATATTTTGGGGGGTTTTATTTTTACTTAAAAGCAATTAGCAATAATTTATAAATCGTCTGCAGTATTTCTCGCCAGTTTGTTTTGGAATTTTTGTGTTTTTTAGCTCTGTGTAGCCATGCATGCTAAACGAAAAGAAACTTCGCCTGAAATTCGAAAATTAGTTATTAATTTGCATATTGAACGTGGAAAATCTATTAGAAAAACTGCTGAAACAGTTAACTTGAGTCGTTCAACAGTTTTCAATATCATTAAACGATATAAAAAGAATCATATGATTCAGGATAACAGAAGACCTGGCCGACCATCAAAGCTATCCAATGGAATAAAGCGAATTATCGTACGAAATATTAAAAAAAATCCAAGAAATATTGCTTCAAAAGTTGCTGCCGATTTACAAGCATTATATGGAATAATTGTTAATCCTGAGACTATTAGAAGGGTAATTCGATCTGCTGGATATCACGGTAGAGTAGCCAGGAAAATATTCTTCGTAAGCGAAAAGAATAGAAAACTCAGACTAGCTTTCGAAAAATACAACATAAATGAGAATTCTGATTACTGGAATAAAGTTATATTTGCTGATGAGAATAAATTTAAGGTATTTGGTTCTGACGGTAGAATCTTGGTATGGAGAATTCCCAGGGAAGAATTTCGCAAACAGAACTTGGTACCAACAGTAAAACATGGTGCAGGTTGGTTGGTTGGTTGATTGGAGTTTAATGGCGCAAAGTCCCTCTAGGGACATGCTGCGCCAAACAAGGATTAAAAGATCAAAAAGTGAAAATAAAGAGAGTGAGTGTAAAACAAAGATAATAAAGCTATCTGGATGGGTATTCCATCCAGATATAGTCAAAGAAGTGAAGAACATCATTGAAGAGTACAAACCAGTAAAGCACAAAAAGTAAGCCTAAAAAAAGTAGGTATCTGGATGGGAATTCCATCCAGAATGTCAACTTATGTAGACAGGTAAGATCTAAATTTCAAAATAAAATCCAGAGTGTTTTAAAAAAGTAAAAAGTGCCCCATGGGGTGTTTCCCCAATGAGGTTTGTCAAAGTGGTTGATGAAGTATCAAAATATATCCTGTACAAGTGCCGGAGCCCCGGGCAGTCCGTTAAGATATGATGGATAAACATGGTGGAGGAGAAGTTATGGTATGGGGGTGTATGTCGTCCGCTGGAGTTGGTAATCTTGTTTTTATTGACAGTATAATGGATCAGTACAAGTATATTGATATTTTAAAGCAAAATTTGAAATCTTCAGCACGAAAATTGAACCTTCATAACGATTTTAAATTCTACCAGGACAATGACCCCAAGCACACTGCTCTGAACGTTAGACTCTGGCCGCTATATAACTGTCCTGAAATAATAAAAACACCACCACAATCTCCAGACTTAAATCCCATAGAGAATATTTGGCAAGAATTGGAATCAAGAATTCGCAAACACACCATTTCTTCAAAACAACTAAAATCGGTGCTTCAAGAAGAATGGGGGTAAAATCACAAAAATATTAGTCGAATCCATCCCAAAAAGATTAAGTCATGTTTTAAAAGTAAAAGGAAATCCAACAAAATATTAAAACCTTTTAAAAAGTAAAATTTTTGGATAAATATTTGATGGAAAAGTAAGTATCCCATCATTTATGTGAGCCATTTTTTGCTCCGTTCTGAACAATTGTATTTTTACTAAATTAATATATTAATATTTTGACAAAATGTATGTTATGTAATAATTGTTACTAACTTTAAATATGAAAGACACCCAAAAAAATTTTGCACATGTTTGTTTATTTTATTGCAGTTTCTTTTTATAAAGCACAAGTGTCCCATCACTTTTGTGAGACACTGTATAAACTTAAACCTTTCGAGTCTGGTGTACTATAAATAGTGCATGTATTTTAATGGAGTATTATTTTGTTTTAGTAAATATTTTTGCTACTATTTAAATGTAGCTATGTTAGTATATGCCTATGCAATTAATATGACTTTATGTTTAGGCATTTAGTAATAATAATTATAATTATTTGCTATAATTCTCTTTCCACTGTTGCGATTCTTTTATTTTTAACATATTTCCCTTTTGAATTTAAAATAAATTTTACTATTCTGAAAAAAAAAGCATGCGTAATAAAGCACAAAACACATTAGAAGCTTGTAATATAAGTTAAATCTGGTTGTAATGCAATATTTTCTAAACATCTCCCAAAAATTCATCCTTAGCTAATTGTCATATGAATATTAATTAAATAGTACTCAAAAGAACTGCATTCGTTATGATTCAAACAATAAAATATTCGTTAAACTCTAGTCAATATATTTGGATAGCTCGTGTTGATGCTATTAATGTAGAAGTAATTTTTTCTAAAAACTAAGAGAAAAATCGGACCCGAAAGGGTTAATATAATATATCCTCATGGAAGCAAATTTGCGGTCTATAGGACGGTATTCAGTCTTTTAAAATATACTCAGAGTAAAAAAAAAAAATTCAAGAGCTGAAAAAAATGTGATTTGCAGTACTTAAGCGGGAGGGAAGGGGGGGGGATAATTAGGTTAAACGTTCCTTGAATAAAAGCGCAAATTTCAGTCAATAACTATCGCTAAAATTATAACGATTTTAATCAAACGGTCAGGGAAAAACTAATTCCGTCTAGGTTTAGGTCTGAAAAATGCTTTGATTTGCACCATAAATAAATATAATTTTTTATACATACCATGAATTTCGCACATTTCGGTCAATCGTTCACGAAAATTCGTGGTATCAAATCGTGAAATTCTACGAATAGTTGCGGAATGTATATATTTGGGTGGAAGAATGTTAATCTAGTATACAATTGTATATGTTGACAAGTAGTCATTTTCAAAAATCTCCAGTGAAAATGTTCCCCACGGGGATACATTCTTTAGATATTCACGGGCTTTGAAACCCCGAGCACCTGAGCAATCTTAATTTTCCCTTTTCCTCTTATCTCTCTTCTCTTCCTTTCATCATTGTTTCACTGTCATTTAGGTTTCCCCCCCAGGGGGATACCTTCTTTAGGTATTCACGGGCTTCACAACCCCCGGGCACCCGAGTGGTCTTTCTCCTTTCTATTTCCTCTTACTCCTCTTGTCTTCCTTTTATCTTTGTTTCACTCTCGTTGTGGTTTACTTTTCGGAGGTGAGGGCAATTCTGTATGAGCCGATATCATCCTGTATATCGACTCATGGAGAATTGTAAACCACCCACGTGTTGGCCGTGCGTGGCGACCCGTGTCCCTGGAAAAGGGGATCCTGGCAGTTGAGGGAAACCAACACACTGCTTTGGCCTCTGCTTCAGGTAGACGGGAGGTGCATATTGGTCCCGTATGTATCAATCGGCTGGTCAGCTGACTTTTGTCACTGGCTTTAGGGATCAAGCGAGCGAGCAATTACTAGTCATCTCGTTAAGGGTGGAGACTGACATAGGATTGTCTTGTGACCGTATAGACCCTGGTTAGCACTGGTGCACGAATGTGCATCCCCTTGTTAGGCTCGGGAGTGGGTGGTGCGGCCGGGGTCCGAATTTTATTATTTTTAACATGGATGGGAAAACTTCATTTCCTTCTATGTCTCTCCCCAGTGGAGAGCAACAAACTGTACAGAAAAGTTTTACTCGTTTCTTTCTGGTTAAACTAACTGATAGTCATTCTAATTGTTCCTTTAAGAATACTTCACCTTTTCTAATCGCAAAAACATTTCAGTTTGTCTTCGCTGCTGGTCATTCACTTAAAAAACTGCAGTCTGGGGATCTGTTGGTGGAGGTGAGCTCTCCCAAACAATCTCAATTTATCTCCAATTGCACCACAATAGGACCCTTTTCAGTTTCCGTTCAAGTACACAAAACCTTAAATACCAGCCGTGGTGTAATATCTGAACCAGAACTTCTATTTTCTACAAAAGAAGAACTTTTGGAAAATTTGAAAGATCAAAATGTCATAGATGTAAGGCGTATAACAATTCGTCGGAATGAAAAAGTGCTTCCCACAAAGCACATCATTCTGACATTCAATAGTCCCAATCTACCTACAAGAATAAAAGCTGCCTATCTAAGCTGTCCTGTCAGACCTTATATACCTAACCCTCTCCGTTGCTTTAAATGCCAGCGTTATGGCCATAATAATATCAACTGTCGTGGCAATGTTACCTGTGCTCGCTGTGCAGAAGTCGGCCACGATGATAAATCTTGTGAAAAATCCGAACGCTGTGCAAATTAAAGGTGACCATACTGCTTACTCTCGCTCATGTCCTAGTTGGAAACGTGAAAAGGAAATTCTCACAGTCAAAATTACACAAAATCTTTCATATCCTGATGCCCGGAAAGTTGTTGAATCCAGAACCCCATCAGTTGGCATCTCTTATTCTAGCCTACTCAAACGTCAAACAAACTCTGTGAGGCACATAAGCACTCAGACTGATTCTGCCACTCCATTTGACTCACCCTCATCTAGCAATTTAAAGAAAAAAACCCGTAATGTATACTGTTCCGTTAGTACAAGACTTATGCCAAAATTAGAGCTCTGGCCACCATCATCAGAACCTGTCGAAATAGAATATCTTTATAAACGAACACAAAACTCATCAATCAAAGCTGTAAAATCTACCGACCATGAGACACAGAATACGCCAGTATTGAATAAAAACAATTCGTTGAACTCTAGCCTATGTCCAAGTGAAAAACCAAATAGAAAATCTAGCACACAGAAAGATAGGAATAAACCCTCCACACAAGTCTCTTCACAGTGGAAAACTGTGAAGAAAAAGGGTAAAAAATCTTGTCTCAGCTCAGCCATAAAAAATATAAAGGACCCTAAACAGTTGCTCAGTTATGCTGAAGAGGCTATGGACTCCTCTAGTTATGAGTCTGATGATGATGAAACAAACACTGTTTTTGAGGAATTTGTGCCGTCATCATAGTACTTTAGTATCTGTTCTAACATTTTAACGTTTTAACATTTTATGCTCTGTTTTTTTATGACAGCCATATTCTAAGAACTTTTACTATTTTTTATTTAAAGTATTTATTCTTTTAAATTATATTTTGGTTTTATTATACATTCAAGAGACCTGGCTACTCTTTTGCATTGTTTTTACACCTATGTCACTGGTTTTTCAGTCATTTTTTGATTTGCACAGTTTTCATGGTTTTTTCAAAGATATTATAAACTATTATTGCTGCTATTTTATCATTTTGATTGATTTTCTGTATTTAAATTTATTTTTATTTACACTTTTATGTTATTTTTCTTTTATTGTTTGTTCCAATTTTAACCAGTTATATTTTATTTACATGTATCGATGCATTACATCCCTGATTTTTAACTCCGTTTTTATGTAGTATTATTTGTCAACTTTTACACTGTTTGTATTTTAACTTTTATTCTCAACTTTTACAGTTTTAATTGACACTGAGTGTCTTTTAGCTATGTCTTTGTTTTACAATTGCTGTTTTTACTTGGGTTTTTTTAGTACTGACAACTAATTTATCTCTCTTGGTTTTCTCTCTTCGACTTTGTCTTGGCGCAGCATGTCCTAATGAGGACCTTGCGCCATAAAACCCAAATCAACCAACCAACCATTGAGGTTTCCTCTTCGAAGATGAGGGCAATTCTGCATGAGCCAATATCATCGTGCATATCGACTCATGGAGAATTGTAAACTACCCACGTGTTGGCTGTGCGTGACGACCCGTGTCCCTGGAAAGGGGGATCCTGGCAGCTGAGGGAAACAAACACACTGCTTTGGCCTGTGCTTCAGGTAGACGGGAGGTGCATATTGGTCCCGTATGCATCAATCGGCTGGTCAGCTGACTTTTGTCACTGCCTAAGGGATCCAGTGATTGAGCAACTTACTAGTCATCTCGTTAAGGGTGGAAACTGATATAGGGTTCTCTTGTGACCAAATGGGCTCTGGTTAGCACTGTTGCACGAATGTGTATCCCCTTGTTGGGCTAGGTAGTGGGTGGTGCGGCCGGAGTCTGAATTGTATTTTTTCTAACATGTATGGAAAAACATTATTTCCTTCTAATTCTCTCCCATGTGGAGAGCAACAAGTTATACAGAATATTTGTACAAGTTTTTTTTAATTAAACGTACCGATAGCCTCTTAGATAGTTCTTTTAAGAATACTTCCCCCTTCTTTATTGCAAAAACATTTCAGTCTTTTTTGGGAAATGAGCATTCTCTCAAAAAATTGCTATCCGAAGATTTACTTATTGAGGTTTCTTCAGCTAAAAAGTCGCAGCTCCTCTCGAATTGCTCTACAATAGGTTCTTTTTCAGTTACTGTTCAAGTGCATAAAATTTAAATACAAGCCTTTGTGTTATATCTGAGCCAGATCTTGAGCTGTTTGACAGATTTCCAGTTCTAGTTTGATATATGATCCTTATTAAAATTCCAATATACCCATTCACTTTTAAAAATTCAAATAAGCAGTTTGTTGTAATGATCTTGACGGAATAAATATAAGAATTTTCTAAACGAATAGTTTTGCGTACGGGATCATAAAAAAAGTGTGACACTCAAGGTATTAATGGAAAGACGATATCATTAACCCCCTTACCGCCAAGCAAAAGGGCAAAATTGTTATTTTCTCTAACTTTTTTTAGATGCTAAAAAAAGGGTTTTTTTTCATCATATTTTTTTTTGTTTCATATAGGTATATAAGCCTTGAGAGTATTAATCATTATTTTTTAGAATTCGATTATAACTGTAGAATTATATTAATGCTTTTTTCTCAGTGAAATCTGAAGCTTAGTGAACGGTTGTATGAGTTCGCAGCAGTAATCTTATTTCCTATCATTTATTGAAATATCTATTTTAATTACTTACTTATCTTGCACAGGTAATAATTTAAAAAGAATTTCAAGTTTTATGGGATACCATGTATACATGTCTATTTAATACTTTTAAAAATAATTTACTTAATGATATTAAAATGCTAAGGAAATATAATTTCTTTAATTATAAAAAAAGTTAATAAATCTTATAAACTGAATCATCAAATGAAACTGGTATAAAGATATAAGAAAATATGCCTATTTCATTACACATTCATAATTTTCTGATGTATTAATGTAATGATGTAAAATTTCTACTATATTTGATTGTAAATACAATATTAATGGTCAACTAATGTTACCGGTCTCACAGACCACTGCTTTTTTAATTTTTATAGTTTCTTTTAATTTTTAGTTTAACGACAAACACTGCCCAAATTTTGTTTCAATTGGAACTTCAGTACTATCACCAGAGACTTTTAAATAGGTGAATGTTAATTATAATAGTGTTGTACAAAAAGTTTTGTACAAAAACGCCATTCTATGAGTTAATCATGCCTTTTATTCATCTTTTGATTTTGCTGTGCCACAAACCGTTTCACTGTAATTATGTTACATTTTCTGTCAAATCAGTTAAAAGTTCAGTTTTTTGTGATCATATTTTTCTGTTTAAATTTCGTGATGTAATTAATGAACTATATATGAACTTGCTAGTTAGATACTTTGTAAAAAGTAGTTTTTGGTAATGTATTTTCATACAATGAATACCGCAATATATTTTTAGAAAAGATTTTATTTTATCATATTTAGGTCATATTGATCAATGCAAATAATTTTTCCAATTGTACTGTAATCGATGTTACCAATGGCAACAAAGTTTGTTTAAAGAACTATATCGCAAATTCTTCAAAGCTGTCAATGCTCTAAATAGACTTACAATTTAGCTGTATATATGTATCTTACATTAACATCGATAGATCTTTTTCTTAGTGAAGTCTAATTTGTACTACTACTACATTTCCAGAAAGTGCGTAAATTAATTTTTTTAAGGAAAAAAATTAAAATAAATATTAATTAAACGACTGCAGTTGATATTTTTTGTCTTTAGTCTCTTTTTAATGACTATTTTTATTTAAAAACTAGCTGACCCGCCCGGCGTTGCCCGGGTCAGTATTAACAATATTAAACGAACTTGAAATTTGTATGATTTTATCATTAACTCGTTACATGCAGAAATGCATTGTCTGAAATACGTAGCCACTGACTGTGTGAAAAATCGGTTTTAAAAACAACTAATATTAAGCTCTAAAAATACTCAAAAAGAGCAATGAAAAACGCGGGAGGGAATATGTATCCAACGATTGCATGATTTTCTTGTTAAAAGTTGATATATACCTGTAAAAATCACTGTTAAGTCACGTAACTAATTATTATTTTCACATACAAATCCCAAGTGAAACATTTTGAATTTCAAACTAATTATATCGCACTTAAATTCGACTATACCATGAACGAAATCGATACACGATGGTAGCTAAAAGATTGGTATATAGTATTATAATTTCAGAGCTATTTAACAAAAGTAAGTGTTATTTTTAATCAAATCTTGCGTAATGCTCACTCTGTGTATAAATTCCTAACCTTAAACTTTTGTACCGTAACCAGAACCTGTCTGTAACCTAACAGCGACTTAACAGTACCCTACCGTAAATTAAATATAACAGAAATGTAACCTAGCCTTCACTTTATTGTAACATATCCTTATTCTAACCATAACATAAATGCAATTTAACTTTAACCTAAATAATATAATAGAAAAAAAAACATTTTAAAAAATTACTATTTCTTCGTAAAATAATATGCTTCAGCTGCAATTCACTTCTTTCAATTCGTTTTATTAATACAAAATTCCTTCACCGTGCTTTTGTTTGAGACATTAAAATTTCAGCGATAAATGGTTTAATATTGCAAACCTTTTTTTCGGTTTACTTCGCCTCCACCTATCTTTTACTCCATGGTGTACAGCAGCTGTGATTAAAAAAAATCCTCATTTAAACTGACAGTTTTCCAGTCTATGAATTTTAAAGGTCTGTCCCAGCTTTTTTAATTATTTCTGCGAAAATTTTATGCAACCAATCAACCATAAGAAAATAAAAGGGAAAAAAGCGAAAAAAGGCGATTTTTTATGAGAGTGAGCTTTGGAATTTAATTAATTACTCAGTTAATAAATAGAATTTTGAAATTCTGAGCTTCAGGTGCATCAGAAGAGACATTGGGCTACTCTCAATAAAATTTTGAGCTTCGTACGTGCTGTAGATTTTGCTAGCCATCGCAGACACACACACACACACACAGATACACACACAGACAGAGCGTTTTGTTCTTTTATTAGTATACTAGCTGACCCGTCCGGCGTTGCCCGGGTCCGTATTAACAATATTAAACGAACTTGAAATTTGTATGATTTTATCATTAACTCGAAACATGCAGAAATGCATTGTCCTAAATACGTGGCCACTGACTATGTGAAAAATCGGTTTAAAAAACAGCTAATGTTAATAATTCCTACCCGTAAACTTTTGTACCGTAACCATAACCTGCCTGTAACCTAACTTTGACTTAACAGTACCTTACCGTAAATTAAATATAACATAAATGTAACCTAGCCTTCACTTTATTGTAACATATCCTTATTCTAACCATAATATAAATGCAATTTAACTTTAACCTAACTTTAACTTAACCGTGACCTAACTGTAACCTAACGGGAAATTAAATATAATCAAAGACTTACCGTAATGTAATTGCAACCTAAATGTTACCAAAGCATATATTGGTTTCATGTCCATGGAAATTATTTTGTCTTGTTCGGATCTGGTTATGAATAATTAGAACATTTTTGTCGGGTTCAGATTTCGTTCGGTTCAGATTTTAGGTTTTTTTTATAGTGAGTTTTAATGTTCGGGTCGTATTCATGTCCATGGAAATTATATTGCCTTGCTCGGATACAGTTATGGTTCTTTGGAATATTTTTGTCGGGAACAGATTTGTTTCAATTAAGATTTCGGCTTTTTTCTTCAAATTGAATTTTTGGGTTCGGTTTTTCTTGCGTGTTCACGGAAATTATGCTGCCTTGTTCGAATAAGAACATGCTTCACTGGAATATTTTTTTCAAGTTCAGATTTCATTCAGTTCAGATTTCGTGATTTTTTTCAAAGAAATTTTTTAGGTTCAGATTCGGTTCATGTGAATGGGAAATTTTTTGTCTTATTTAGATCCGGTTACGATTCTTTGGAATCTTTTTTATCAGGTTCTGATTTGGTTCGATTCAAATTTCAGGTATTTTTTCAAATAGAAATTTTAGGTTCGGATCTCGTTCATGTACACGGAAATTATTTTGTCATACTCGTATCCAGTTATGATTCTTTCGAATATTTTGGTCAATTTTAGATGTGGTTTGGGTCAAATTTCAGTTTTTTTCAAATCGAATTTTTTAGGTTGGAGTTGGGTTTATGTCCATAGATATTATTTCGTCTTGCTTGGATTGGGTTATAGTACTTTGGAATAGTTTTGTCAGGTCCAGATTTGGTTCAATTCAGATTTCGGGTTTTTTCTTCAAATATAACTGTTGGGTTCGGGTCTTCTTGCATGTTCACGGAAATAATTCTGTCTTGTTCGAATAAGGACATGCTTCACTGGAATATTTTTGCCAAGTTCAGATTTCGTTCAGTTCGCGATTTTTTCAAAGAATTTTTTTAGGTTCGGATTGTGTTCATGTCCATGGAAATATTTTGTCTTGTTTGGATCCGGTTGCGTTTCTTTGAAATAGTTTTGTCAGATTCAGATTTGGTTCGATTCAAATTTCAGGTATTTTTTGAATGGGAGTTTTAGGTTCGTATCGGGTTCATGTCCACGGAAATTATTTTGTGTTACTCGAATCCGGTTATAGTTCTTTCGAATACTTTGGTCAGATTTAGATGTGGTTTGGGTCAAAGTTCAGGATTTTTCAAAAGGAGTTTTTTAGGTTTGAGTCGGGTTTATGACCATGGAAAGTATTTTGTCTTACTGGGATCGGGTTATAGTTCTCTGGAATATTTTTATCGGTTTCATATTTCGTTCGAGTCATATTTCGGGTTTTTTTCAAGAAAATATTTAGGTTCGGGTCAGGTTTCATACCCACGAAAATTATTTTTTTTTGTTTGAATCGGGTTATGCTTCACTTAAACATTTTTGAGGGATTCAGATTTGGTTCGGGTCCGTTATCAAATCCATAGTTTTTGCCAAACAGAATTTTTAGGTCAGGGTCTGGTTTATACTCACGGAAATTTTGTGTATCACGGATCAGAGTGTGGTCAGTTTTTTTTCTGTTTGGGATCGGGTTATGTTTAAATTAGTCTAATCATAAAGTTTATAATCAGTTTTGCTACTATTCTTTGTATGGCTATTTCTGATAGATAATTTACTTTGCTATTTGATAATTTATTATGGTGAATGAATCGTTTGCGGATACAAACAATTGTACGCGAAACAGCTATTTTATTTTTGTTTTAAAAACAAATTAAAGCGATATTACAATTTTAAAATGAATAGAACATATTTAAATTTAATCAATGATTAAAAAAATAAATTCATAGAAAAGTGTTGTGTAATGTTTTTTACAGCAACACTGCTAATGACTCACATTCTAATGTTCGAAATGCCAAAAATATCCGTAAAACCATATAGTAAAAAGAAATTAATAGAGTGGCAGTATAATGTTTTGGGGTGACGTAAAAAATGTAACTCTAAAATCCGCTACATAAAGTCCAAATAAGCACCAACCATGTCCTTTGAAACTCCGATCAATTCAAACTGGTTTGAACCAGTATTCCTTTGTCTTTGTTTTTTACCTTTTAAACTGTTATTGAATAGATGACTAAAATTTCGTTTAAAAAAATAACGTTTTGTGCCATTATTGCCTTAATACACGATCAGAATGCGTGAAAGATACAATTAGATTAATCATAGGCAAGAATTTTTTGATTTTTTTTATCATATGACTTTGAAATATCAATATAGAAGCATCCTTTTAGACTTTTCTTGAAAAATCAACATTCTTTCGTTAATGTCTTAAAATCGTCTGCACTCTGAAATCTAGATTTTAGAATAGTATTATTATTTAAGTGTTCATGCATGATTTTAAAAGAATCTTTTCATCACTATATTTTATATATTGACATGGAATTATTAATATATTGTTAAATCATAAACATTTTTCATCTACGTTATAAAGTATTAAAAATTTCTGAAAAAAAGAGAAAACTTTTAGTAATACAATTTTTTACTTCAAATCACATGTTTTCAATATTTTATTTATTTTGTTTTGACATTTAATTATTTTTAATTTTCTAATTTCAATTATTTTAAAAGCAAATATTTATTTTAATAAATAATATAATAGAAAAATCCATTTAAAAAAATTTCTATTTCTTCGTAAAATATGCTTCAGCTGTAATTCATTTCTTCCAATCCGTCTTATTAATACAAAATTCCTTCCTCGTGCTTTATTTTGAGACATTAAAATTTCAGCGATAAATGGTTTCAAATTGCAAACCTTTTTTTCCGTTTACTTCGCCACGACCTATCTTTTTTCCTCCATGGCGTACAGCAGCTGTAATAAAAAAAAATCTTCATTTAAACTGACAGTTTGCCAGTCTATGAATTTTAAAGGTCAATCCCAGTTTTTTATATTATTTCTGCGAAAATTTTATGCAACCAACCAACCATAAGAGAATGAAAAGGAAAAAAGCTAAAAAAATGCGATTTTTTATGAGAGTGAGGTTTGGAATTTAATTAATTACTCAGTTAATAAATAGAATTTTGAAATTCTGAGCGTCAGGTGCATCAGGAGAGATATTGGGCTACTCTCATAAAAAATTTGAGCTTCGTACGTACCGTAGTTTTCGCTAACTATCGCAGACACACACACACACACACACACACACACACAGACAGAGCGATTTGTTATTTTATTAATATAGATAGATGTACTAGATGTTTCTAATTATTATTCTTAGGAAAGCTTGCTTCTATAAAACGTGAGCAGGATTTTTTTAAAAATACCGAAGAATCTGAACATAAACTATATGGCTAAAGGTGATCGGCCTCTTGCGATTTTTGACGTTTTATTAAATATTTAGAAAAATATATAAGAAATTATCCTGAAAATTCAGGTGTGTAAACAGAATAGCTTAGGTCATATATTTCTATATCTTCAACTATATCAGGTCAAAGATTTTTACCCGGAAACCGGTAGGAGACCGTCCACAATTTGAAAAGTATCAACTTTCTTTTAGATAACCCTATTAAAACTAGTGAACTGCAGATTATGATTAAATACTAATAATCTATGTTCATTTTTATGAGGAAAGCATGTACAAACATTGAAAAATTAAAGCTTTAATAAAGGCAGTCCCAAATTTTATTTTTTTGCTTATAATTTGCAGACTTTTTTACATAAAACAAGTTAGAAATCGCACGTGAATATGTAGCAAATGAGGTACGTTCGTACTATATCGAAGATTTAACCCTTTGAGCTCTGATGGATAAATTTCTTCAAAATTCCAAAACTCACATTAGCACCAGTATTTTGCAAAGAAAAAAAATAGGTTAAGCATATACACGAAAAATTGCATTAAACCTTTTTCAAATAAACTTCGTCGAATTTTCTGGCGTCGTTGTGACATTTCGTAATTAAAATTATGTGGTAGAAAATTCTAGCATCAGAGCTGAAAAGGTTAAAAATATCGAAATCTTTTGTGTGTTCCTGTAAATACAATCAACTCTCTATAATAGAGGAAAGAACTCGTAATAAATTTTAGCCACGTATATCAATTTCATAAAATGGGAAACAGTTTAATATAAATAAAACACTCACAAACAATGTTTCCCCATATGCTATTGTACAATGTAATATTTTTGTGTGGCCCTGTAAATTAATAAATATTCTTTGAATCGCAGATTGTACAGAATGTATATTTTAGTTTATACTTCATAGATTCATGTCAATTCTATTGCATTCGAAAGAGTGTAACTTGAAAGTAATTTTTCCTATTGACCATAATGTAATGGAATACTTTTGATTGTCCCTGTAATGAAAACATGCATCCAATTTTCATATTACTGGAAACGACTGGACAAAATTTTGCAAAAATTGCATATTTTAATTCTCGAAAGATTTGGTTAGGTAGTCTTTGCTCTGTTATATGCGGGCAAACAGACTTACGGTAAGATGGCGGACAGACTGAACGACGACTACAGGTGCTACGTATTTATATAATTACGAACGCACTTAAAAAAATTCATATCTTAATATCTTAGTATACAGTATTTCGAATACAGTATAGTAGCTGAAAACTTTCGTGTGTCCATGTAAATACTATTTGCTTTCTATGATGCAGGAAATAACTTGTAGTATTCCTCAGCAACGTATATCAATTTCATAAAATGATAAATAGTTTAATACAATTAAAACACGCACCAAACAACGTTCTCCCTATGCCATTATGGAATACAACACTTTAGTGTGGCCCTGTAAATCAAATGGTCTTTACACTATAGATTGCACAGAATGTATATTACAGTACATACTTCATAGATGAATATCAATTTTATTATGTTCGAATGAGTGTAACTCCATTAAAATGCACTTTAAACCCCCCCCCCCCCTCATTGTCCGTAATGTATCGGAATCCTTTTGATTGTCTCTGTAATTGAACTATGTGTCTCATTTTCATACAAATTAAACTGACTAGACAAAATTATGTGATAATTATATATTTTAAATTTCAAATCATTCGGTTGGGTAGATTTTACTTTGTTATAGGCGGACAGACATTCAGATGCACTGAACGACAGCTATAGGTGCTACGTATTTATATATTTATGAACTCACCTAAAAATGTCATTTTCTGAAATTATGACAAACATTGTACACAATACCTTTAATCAGAATTAAAAAACAATGAACAATGCATGAATAATAAAGAAATTTATTAAATAATTTTGCACTGCGTATGCATGAAAACATTCAAAATATAATTTGCATAATGTGTTAGTTAAATGTATAGAGAAACTTTTGTGAAAGTATCAAAAACATAACTTGAAAATTCTGAAAATTAGATGAGGGGTTTTATCCAAATACAGTAGAACGTTCAAGGTTATGTATGCTATATTGACAATCATCATTGGATATACGGATACACACCCTTATCTTTTTAGAAACAATGGATTTTGACCTTATTCTATCGATGATAATGTTTAGAACTTAAGCTATGATTTTCAGACTTTCACAAAAGTCGCTCTATATATTTAGCTAACACATTCTGCAAATTATACTTGACTGCTTTCACACATGTGCAGTGAAAAATTATTTAGTGAACCTTCTCATTATTCATACAATTAATATTTTTTAATTTTGATTACAAATTATTATGTACATTGTTGTTTGTCATGTTTGATAAAAATAACATTATTTTTATTAAGAATTCTGCGAATTATAAAAAAATGGCAAAATTTGGGATTGTTTTCATGAAAAGTTTCTCTACGAGAATACATGCTATCCTCATAAAAATGAACACACTTTATTACAATAAACCATTTAATGATAATCTACAATTTGAACGATTTTGCTATTTAAGTATCGACAGGGTTATCCAGAAGATATTGCTTTTTTCAATTTGTTGTCGGTCCCCTATGGGTTTTTTGGGAAAAATTCTTCACGGAAATATTTGACATGTACTTTTTTGTTTACACATGTAGAATTTCAGGATAATTCCTCATGTATTTTTCTAATTATTTAACAAAACGATAAAAATTGGGAGTGGCTGGTCACCTTTAGCCATATAGTGTATATACAATGTAAAATTTCCTAGGTTTAGTGACAGAATTCAAACAAACGAAAAAATAATAACTTTGAAATAATAACTTTCTTGGTAAAGAAAAGTATTCTGCTCGATACGGTGAGCATATTTTTAGTGGGAATTTAAAGAACAGAAAATAGTACTACAATAGTACTCCAATCTGTTCATGGTTGACTAGAGAATCTTCCCATGTGTAAATTGTGGATTTTTACGAGTGTGGTATCAAAAGAAAGATCTTGTCATGTACGTTAAAAAGTGCAATGGAAGCGTCCGAATGCAAGATTTTTCGAGATATCAGCACTTGAAATGTGAATGAATGAATAAATAATTAAATAATTTGACAGACAGGTATATAAATTATTCGCAAGTTAAAAATTTCTAATTTCTAATTTATTTCTAATTCCTAATTTATATCCCGTTTATAAAGAGGCACTTTTTTAGTAACTTCTCAAACAAGCCATTTGAAATGAATGATGCTCAGTGCGTCAAGAAACTGCAGCCAAGCAGAGAAATTCAGGGAGACAAAACCTGTTCAGTTCAGCCGAAAAAAATAATAATTATTATTAGGATGAGCGAAGCGAATCCTCTACTAGGCCACTCAAATTGCATTTTGTCGTACGCTTTACAAAAAAACCATTCAATATTTTAACTTCAAATTAAACACACAAATAAATTATGATCTGTAGATTTGCACAATATAATTTTTTTGCAGTAAAACGTTAAAAAAATTATTATTTTAATTTATTTTACATGCATTTCCAATACGGACGCATTTTAGCAAATAAATAAAAAATGAAACGCGTATATTTTCAGAAAAAAATGTATATAATTCATGGAGTAAGTAATTGTAGATAGAATCATGATTAATTTAATAAATAAAATGTTTTCATTATTCAGCAAAATCGTTTGCACAGATGACACTTAAACATTTAAAAAAAATTTATTATGGATTTTTTTTTGATAAAGTGGCAACAAAAGAATTGTAAACAAATAAAATTGTTAAATTTGTTATATAAATGAAAAATTAAAAGAATTGAAGCGTGAAGTTGTTGCCTCGATTCAAGTTCTTTATAAATGTACTAAAGCAAAGTTGACAGATTCAGTAACGACAAATTTAACCATTTCTTACTTTATCACTTGAATCTAAAGTAATTTTACGTTCTTATTTGTGGACCGAAAAAGGTTTAGTGAACGGGACTTTAGACTTTGTTGCACGTAATAAAGAAAATCACAAGCCACCAGACCAGATATCGCGAATAATCATGGATAAATTTGAATACTACAATAATTTAACTTATAAGAATTGTTGCGCGCCAATTCCCCCAATGATTAAATTCTGAAAAAATGGAAGCATAAATTGCTCAAGGAAAGAATTTCTTCTGCAGTTAGCTTTTGCTGTTACAATTCATAAATCCCAAGGTTTAACATTAGATGAAGCAGTTGTAGATATTGAGGATATATAGACACAAGTTGGCTTAAAAACGTACGTAAAGTTGTCGAGAGTGAAAATCCTTCAAAATTAAGCATTCAATAGAAATTTTCCTTACGAAAAATTCTACAATATTAAAAATTCTGATACGCTAACATGTATAAAAACGAAGAAATTAGAAAAAAAAAATTGCAGTTAAAAATTCATAGTATGAACGAGAGCAGATTTCATATGATTTCCAGAAAGTAGGATTTTGACGAAGTAACTTTCTTCAAGCTCTCTTCAAATATATTATTCTAAAATAGCTATCAAAGATTATTTGATGTTAATTACAAAGATTAGAAACATGCATATTTCAAACAACTTTAAAAAACACCAGTGGTTACTGGAAATTGTAAAAACATCTTTAAAAGAGCTTTTAGTTGAAAATTTAAAAATAATTTGTAAATGTTTGCTTCGAACATATTTTATTATGCCAGTCTTACATCACAAATAAAAAATTAAAATGCGCCAAAACATAAAATAACGTTTTTGTTTAATAAAGATGCAAAAATATTAAATATTTTTACTTTCAAATATCTGTTTTATAAAATGCTTCGCGAATCCAAACAAAGCATGGCTTTTGCTAGTTTAATATTAATTTTGGTGCTTATTTTAGATTCCATATGTTGGAAATTTTTACTCAATATTGCATTTACAGGGTGGTCATAAAAAAACTTTGCCGATATATTGAGCTCTAGCGGCCAGTCCGCTCAACCGATCGAAATGAAATTTCAGATATAGCTATTCAGAGGTATGAGCTCGAGATTCTGTGAACGACAACAAAATGACGGTTACGGTTATAGTTACAGAAACTCGAAAATTTCCAATGGCAACACACATTTTTTTCATCGCTAAATGCTCAGCGCATGCGAAAACCCTAAAGAGCGTTGGAACAGTACGTGTATCGCAAGAAACGGACATGTTATGCACGCACAAAATACTGTTCTGCGAATCCTCCTCCCCATAGAAAAAACTCGATTGGGGCCCAAGGAGGAAACTTGCGTATGACACAGAGTCAGTACACTAATCTCTGATTACAATACAGATCGGAGAAATTAAAACTTTTATTTTGATTACACATTTTCCACATGGGTACCATCACCATTAATTGCCTGTGATGACACCCATGTGGAAAATGTGTAATCAAAATAAAAGGGAGAGTGGGCCAATGTGATGTTCAGTGTTCCCGATTTAGTCTGAGTTGTGATTCTCGTCTGGTAACGATATGTAGAGAACGTGGAACACGTTTTGAACCAAGGAACATAATGGAAAGACATATTTTTCCATCAGGGGGAGTAATGGTATTTGCAGGCATCATGTTATACGGCCGTACAGACTTCCATATCTTTGACACGGAGTCTGTGACTGATAAAAGATACAGAGACGACGACTTGAGTCTTTTGTTTGCTTGTTTCGAGGTGCTGTTGGTCCTGACTTCATATTCATGGACGATGATGCGCCTTGTCACAGTGCGTTACTGGTTGACGATTTTCTTGAAACGGAAAATATCCAGCGCATGTCGTAGCCTGGGAACTCCCCGGATTTAAATAATATCGAACATGTATGGGATATGCTCTGGAAACAACTTTCAGCCCTTTCCCATCCACCACGCTCCGTTCCAGAACTGAAAGGACATCTCAAAGAAGCTTGTAACTGTTCGAGCCACAAATCGTTCATAATCTCATAGCAGGTATAGGAAATCGCTGTGCAGCGTGCTTGGCTGTCAGGGGTGACCAAACCCTTTATTGCACTGCAGAATCTCTATTTTATTTAATATTTTCTTTTATTTTTCCTTTAAAGGGTGTACCCTTACTATTCTCGGTTTTCTTTCAAACTGCCCATTTGGATAATAAAATTAAATGTTAACGTTCTTTTGAATTGTTTCCTTACTTTCTAACCGTTTTACACTCGCATATCATGTTTCACCACATTCCGATTTATTTTTCTTTCATTACTTACTTAATTGTCAATTATGTTTAACTTTTGGACCCCAGTGTATATACTTCCATTGAAATTGCTTCACAGTTCTTATGTTCTGTGCTCATCTAATTGAGGTCCCTGCTGCGATTCTTTGATACATCCCGATTTACTATTGTTTCTTTTTTTAACGTAGGGTAAGTGTACCAGTAGTGGGCCATGTACCAATAGTGGACCACCAGTTTTCAAAGTTGAAAAATAAGTTTCTAGTCACTCTTGTCAGATAACAAACTAATTGCTGATTGGCTGGAACCCTTATCTGTTATCAGGCAAAGGGTCAATTTCAGTATTCTCATGGTCTTTGAGCCGGAAGGGTGCTTTTACAGACTATATGAAAAAACTAAATAGAAGCTAAAATTATTTTACGTAATCATCAAAACTTCTAAATATGATTTCATTATTGTGTATATTTAAGTGTAGAAATGTAAAAAAAAATATAACTTCTGTACAGTATACATTAACTCAAGAATGGGGTGGCCCACTTCTAGGGGGCCCCGACTCGAGAATCAGAATTTTACTATGCCCACTACTGAAGCATAGAGGAAGGTAACATTTTAAATTTTTTCTAGAAAATACATTTTAAAAATTTGAATGTTTATTCTGATACATAAAGGGAAGGACTAGGCTAAAAAAAATATTTTTTTTTAAATTCACTAATACTTTAATTAGATAAATGTCCTTAAGTGGTGCATTTACCTTACTCCAATATAATTGAAAAGTGTCTACGAATTAGATTTGTTTGTCCATTTGTCTGTCCGTTCTCAAACATGCGTAAACACACTGGTTTGCAAAAATTAAGGACGAGAGTGGTTTTCGAACGTAACGTTGCGCAGAAGCTTTCCACATCAACCAAAATCATACCATAAGATTTTCGAGATGTGAAAATATGGAACAACTGATAAAAATTACCTAAACAAAAGTCAAAAGAATACAAAAGTACTTTACTGAAAATTTCAGCTTTAGCACAAATGTACAGAAGATAGAAACGTTCGTATTACAGGCACATGGCAGGAAAAAGTCATCCTTTAATAGGGGATATGGTAACCTCCGACTGCGATGCATGATTTACGTCTATCGATGCTGAGGACGAGGTTGTCAGAACTGTTGAGGCTTCGAGCCCTATTCCTTTGGTAATGCCAATTTCAGCTCCGTAATCGTTGCTGGCATCGGATTGCGTGATGCCAAATGTCTCCAGAGAAAATGCCAAACGTGTTTTATGTGATTCAGATCCGGGGACTTTGCAGGCCAATCCATGCGTTGAACATCTTCACTCTCCAAGAGTTGATCTCCGAGAGATCCCTCAGAGATCTCCGAGATTGCTTCATCGAAACCTGAATAGAAGGATGGATTCTGTCATAGTGTTTCTGTACTAAACTTTATGTATAGGATTACATAATTGTGATGATTACAAATCACCTGTTAAGAAGTCTATTTATGTAGATCTCCAAATAAAATAAAATTTAAACAGTATCTAGAGTTAATCGAAAATTATATTTTAACTTATTAAAACTGAATAAATCAGTAGTCGGTCAGACCACTAACACCTATTATGGTTTAAATAAAATCTAAACTAATTGAGAAATTTGACACTCTTCTGTGTCATATCTTTGGATTTTTTGTGTCAAGAATAGGAAGCGGTTCATTGTAAATATTTTAAACTGCAATATTTTCTGGCTTGTTTTAACAAAAAATATGTATAATATTTAGTTACATAATGAAAGATAAATGAAAGAGAACGGGGATCACCAATAACCACAATATTGTATATTTACCCATTTGAATCTGAAACTCGAAAATAAGTTTTAAAATTCCACCGTATCAAAATTTTACAAAAAAAAAAAAATTTTTAAATAAATTTCTATATATATTTTTTTTAAATAAGAAATAATGGTATCACAGGTTTAAATTCTAATTACTGCATCTTGAATATTTACATTAGCAGTTTTCAAATCTGGAACAAAACGCTTATCTCTCTAATAAAATGGTGATTAATTTTAAAAATCTTTCGCATAACGGGATCATTTAAATGATTTCGTCTTCAGTATCTATTCATTAGCTTTCATTTGCTTATCTGACTAGAATATACTTTACGCAAAATGATGTAGGAGATCTAGAAATTTTCGTACACTTTTAAATTGAACATTAGATATAATTGTATAAAAATGTAGATGGGAATGAAAAAGGTATTTTTAATTTTTTCATTATTTATTTTCCAAATGATCTTTTGTAAAAAATTTAAATTTGCAATTAATTATAAGTGACTTCTGTCTAAAGTACATTTTGATTGTGCATATTATGTCACTGTGATCTCATTTTATTCATTTTTTATTCAAAATATCATTGAACCGATTTTTATAACATTTTCTAATATTTTTAATTTTACTAGTTTTATACTTTAGCTTTGAAGCAGAATTACTGGAATGTAGTGATAATTAAAAACAAATTTTAGAATTGATGGGATTTAATATATTTTTAGAAAGGATAGACACTGAAAAAAGACTCTGGCTTTTCATCGAAAATTGTCCTATATATTTGATCCACAGTGGAGTATTCATCGTATTTAACTATAAATACACAGGCGGACATAGATAAAAAACGGTGCTAAAATAGCCAGGTTGCAAAAAAATTGGGTTGATTGCTGGACTAGCGGAAAAGATTGGTGTCGCCTGAATTACAAAAGAATTAAATGAAATTATATTTATTGTGTATCTAATAAATGTATGTTGACATGGACTGTTGAAAAATACCTGTTAAACAATGCGCATTATTAAATTAAACAATTTAAAGAAACCGCCAATATGAGACAAAAGAGAAGTCTAATGCAACCTTTCACACACTGCGAGATTGTGTGAAGCACGGTCTCTTTTGGGACATGCTGCCCATAAGTATAAAAAAAGCAATTATGAATAAAAGTGATAATAATATACATAATTAAAACCAATTGAAAAGGTCACAGACCTCAGTTAAAATATATAAAATTTAAATTAAAACATGTAAAATTAAAGTAGCAATTGTAAAATATAATGTATAACATGATAAATAAGAAACATATAAAACAAGTTCAACGAACACGGAATTTAAAAAGGTAAAAAAAATTAGGAACATATTCTTCCAAAACTGTATTTTCTTCATCAAGACTAGTCATAAGACTCTTTCATACCCTCTTCAACGTAATTATGCAGCTGTTTCGGATCTTTTAAATTAGCAGCAGATGGGTTATAGCATTTCTTCTCTATTTCCTTCACAGATTGCCACTGATAAGATTCTCGAATAGACTGTCTCATAATGCAAACTTCTAATAATGCAATGATAATGTAATTTTCAAATTATATTTTTTACATTTTACGAGGTATATCCACAAAGTAAGTTCAGTTTGGTTATATAAAAAAATCGTGTACGGATGCAAATATATATATATGTTGTACAAAAATCTACACATGTGAAACAACTATTTTTTTACAAAGCTTCCTAAATTTTGTAGGCTCTTGTCGTAGCGTGCCACAAGGTTTTGTATGCCTTCTTCATAGAAGGTTGCCGCCTGTGTTTTCAAAACGTGTGGTTACATGTTCTTTCAACTCGTCATCATTGGTGAAGTGTTGATGAATTTGGTGAAATATTTGAGGTGAATTTACGATTCTGCTTAACCTTCTCTTCAATTGCGTGACCCACTTCATCAGTAACTAAAAACGGACGTTCCACTTCGTTATTCATGGTGAACTTAATCACGTCCTTCGTTAAACTATCTGACCCATTTTCTAACCATTGAACCACTCATAATATTTTGTCCGTAAACCTCGCAGATTTGCCGATAAATTTCACTTGGTTTAACTTTCTTTGCAATGAGAAAACGAATCGCAGATCTGATTTCACAAGCGGCGGCATTTTCAAATTAAGGCTGACATTGTAAAGAAGTACTACAAACACACTACTTTCGTAGCCTGTCAGCAGCAGCGATCTGAAAAGGGCGTACATTTCTTCTCCTTCAGTCAGAGCAACTGCGGCGCATGATTGGCACTGCTGCAAATAGAAATAGAAACAGATCTTACTTTTTGGATTATATTGTGGATACCTTGTAATTAGGATATTTACATATTTAGTGTATGTAGATACAGTATTTTTTATATGTTCAATGCGTATTCATGGAAAAACATTGAATATAAAGATATAAATAATCATTTTTTGCGAATATAAATAATCATCCCCTTTTTGCTAAGTCTTCTCCTTTATTTAATATTAGTTTGGTCCAATTCGACATTACTATTTATTGTCATATAAATTTCCTGAAAACAAAACTTTAGTCGTATTTATTAATCTTAATAAACAAATCTACTTTCTCTATTTATTCGTGTGCTTCATCCCTTCAAATAATAAACCAAAGAGACAAAATTTCAATTTTTATACGAAATCAAATTCTATAAAAGTCCAGCTAATTCAAACTTTCAGAGAAATTTCATTTTAAATTTCTAAAGTAAGCTTATTTTGCTTTTTTAGTAGCTACCGTATAGATTGCTTTAGAATTTCAATGCATGTAGCCTTAGCCTTTTTTTTTAAATTCATTTTTATATGTATTGCAAATATTTTTTTCTAATTTCAGCACATTCAACATAAAATGCATCTTTAACGAAACAATTTTTGGCGATGAAATTTTAAACAAGATAGCAAAAAATGACAAAATTCTAAGCATTAAAAACTAAGCTTCTGTTTTCTAATCGATGTATACGATGTATACTCCATGTACAAGATTTAAGAACTGGAACACGAATAGAATACAGTAAATAACATGAATAAGGAAAGCGTAGGTGATGTCTCGCACAAACTGTAGGAACCACAAGGGCAAAATGTTGAAAAATCGTGCTGCTTATAATAAGTCCTTTTTTATCTTTTATAAGAGATTTGTATTATAATTTACTTTTTTATCCTGGTGATGAAGAATAACTAATTAGTATGACAATTGAATATAGTAATTATTTTACAGATTTAAATAGAGTATGGACAGTTTCGGAGACAAGTGTGAATCTGATATATTTTAACATTCTATTGTTTTCAAATATTGAGAATTATTTGTTAGCATGCTTTGTCTGAATATTTTAATAAAATAATATTGAAAATTTTATCATTTTTACATACTAACAAAGTGTAACAGTTGTTCAGTATGTTTAAAAATATTTCGTTTCATGTAAATGCGATTAAAACATTAAAGTATCACAATGTTTGTTTATCTAAAAAATATATTGAAACTGTGGTTACATCTTTACTCAGTGGAATATCTAGACTTATCATTTTGAAAGGCGGGGGATGGGTTTCTGAGATACAGTAAAATTTGCTAAGACAGAATCACAAAGAACCGACAATTTTCTATTTAACCCGGGAGGACGAGCGCAGGGCCTAAAAGACCCGGAGTGCGCATGGTTTTTACAATTGTAACCACTAAGTTTTTTAAAGTAAACTTCAACTTATTTTATCGCAAAATTTCTAAGAAATGTCCCCTCCTAAATAAAATGACTGTTATAATTTGATTTTATTGGTGACAAAGTTAAAAACTTCATACCCTGGGTAAGCGCGTGTTCTCCCGGGTTAATCAAGATTTCGTCATTGCTAGTACCACATTCTTTTTATGATCTAACATGCTAAACCGCAATCGAAAAGGATTGGGAAAAATTCCACTTAAAAAGTATTATTGAGGATTACAGCAGGATTCCGCTGTAGGCAGATTCCGTTTTCACCGGTTGTATTGTAAATGCATTTTTTGCTTTAATCAGCAATATTAATTTTCTTAAGGCAGGACAGTTATACATCGAATTTACTCAATTTTATTTCTTAAAAATATAATTTAAAGTCAAATTTAATCTTATATACATTAACTTTGCTCAACAAAGACATTTTTATATACAGGTTACATAAACCAAATAGACTTATTGATTATACGTGTAATTATATAATTTTCTCATCCTGATTACAGTTTTGCGTTACAGTATACATGACGACCCCAGAAGCCAAGGGATACAAGTGACAAAATTTAAATTTCGAGTAAATTGAATTCAAAGTTAAATATCAATTGTAATCGAATGAATTGAAATATGAAACTTTTGATTATTTCTAAGTGATCTTTGAACTCTTGTTTCATTAACTAATTTAAAAAAATTGGAGTACAATTTGTTTTACTTTTATAACTGAGCCATGTTAATAATCAACTGACACATGTACCCATTGGCTTCTTAGATGTTTTAATTATTGCTTGGGAGCCAAAGGTTACAAGTTTTGAATAAACACAAGAAATGAAAAAATATGAAAACAAAAAGCATTTATGAAAATATTAGGAACAATGTTGATACAAATAAATCAAAAGACAATGTTTTGTTTTGATATAAGCTCTAAACAGAAAAAATTAAGTAAAAAAATGAATTAACGAAAAATTTAAGAACAATGTTGATACAAATAATGCAAGAACAAATTTTTTTCTATTAAAAGTTTTAAAATTTTATTAGACGTTTTAAAACACTGAAATTGTATAATTTTTAACCGATAAAATGCATTTATTTAATGTATAAAAAAGCAAATTCTAAAAACTAATAAAATGACAACAAACATTTTGAAAATATGGAACAATATTTTTCATATGATGACATGGGATCAACACATCTACATTATCTCATCCTCTTCGGTTTCGTAAGAACGACTATAAACATCAGCCTGACCTTCAGGAGCCTGTGGGGGCTTCAATCTGTCCTAGTGTCACTTGGTGAGGAAGATCTCTGTAGAAAAAGTAGGACACTGGAAATAGACACTGCAATAGTTCAATGAGAGTTTTAAACTTAAGGTACTTGAGTGTTTTTTGTGCTATAGGAAACTCAGTTAGAATTCTACGTTATTTTCTGGCACGGTTGGTGTTCACCTTTAGCTTGTGGAAAAGTTCTAATTCACAACCAATGACACTGCACAGTTCGGACACCTTTCACTGACTTTATAAAAAATGGTGTAAGTGGAAAAGGTAAATAAAATTTTTATATTTTAGCATTTCTACAATGAAGTTTTTTCTAGAATCGTTTAGAAGTTGAGCCCAGAGCTCTAGAACATACAGATCCCTTTTATTCCGCTTCTTTCTTATTTCTGTAAACCCAAGATCTTGGTCACATTCATTGTAGGAGTGTCCTGAAATCAAAAAGCGATGATCGACTGTTTTTATGTACTATGTACAGCCAGAACATCACAATCAAATGACTTTTATTCTGACCTATATAATTGTCACTAAAAGCTGTAATATGCCTGACTTGAGAGGGAAGGGCATTTATAAACTTGAAAAGACAGAATGCAATCTCTTGGCAACCATGAAAATTCAGGCCTTCATGCCACATGTACTTGTAAGCAGTCCCACTTACAAGTTTATAAATATTCAAGTTGCACGTCAAATGTTGGCTTGGTAATAAGCCTTAGAATTGGTTACATGAGGAGTTGTCATCCTTTTTTGCAAATCAAAACATATCACAATTTTTGAATAATTCTTTAAATTATGGAATGAAGAATTTTGTGTATGTTTTCAGTATTGAGATGGTATTTGGTTGTGCTTGGGGAATTCGTATGTCTACCCCCCTTCAGAAATTTAGATTGTAGCGGCAATAGCAATTTAGCAAAATAAAGCTTAATAAGTAATTTTTTAGTGAAAGCTTATAATTATTATGTTGATAGGCATAAATTTAAAAGTTTCACGCTTTAAACCTTGCATTCAGGTTAAAATTAAAAAGGAGAAAATCAATTAGATTTTATAACAAGTAAATATTATATTTAAGCTACAGCAATGTCTAATCATTACTATAAATATAGCTCATAAAAGTTAATATTCTGTAAAAATAATCTAATTATCATCAATGAAAGTACCGTTTTTATTTTCGTCTGGCATAGTCCAGTAGTAAAACATAAAGCTTGATAACAATGAAAATCAAACTGCTTGAAGATCTACGACTATATCAAGCGTTTACACAGTGTAATGTTACAATAAATAACTTATTGTAACACACGCTATTTAGCCTGCGTTTGTCATTACCGCTTTTAGTCGTTACTAACGGCATACAACGCAAGTTCATTGACGTTTAAAACGTCACACGGGTTGAATCATCTTTAAAAAGTGATTATTATAAATCGACATGCGAACGTCATTTTGTACCAATCGCCGTTTAAAAATAATCAAATTTGTCATGAACTGGTCATGAATTTGTCATTTATGTCGTTCGACGCGGTTCAGTTATGTGGACGTCACTGGATACGAGTGCACTTATATCCCTTGGCCTCCACGCGATTCACAGTGTCGAGAAAGAGGTGAAGTAACTGAACCCTACAAGTCGGTACATAATTAAAAAATCACTCCTAACTCTTTACCTACAAAAAAATAGACTTATTTCCATACAGCTCGTGCACTCAACTCAATTTTTTCAATTTTGTCACTTATACCTTGGCTTCAGGGGTCCTCACATGTATATGGGATCATAATTAAAAAGTATTTACCATTTATAATGGTACAGTTTTTCATGCATGTATTACTATCGTCTCAATATACGCACATACACCCATAAGTGTAAATAGTCTCCGCTTTCACATTTCGAAATAATATTAGAGTCTGTAAACTGATATGCACGGACATTCATTCTCTTCAGTTTATACACATACCTAATTTTGGCTGTAAAGCTCAAATTTTAAGTTTATCTATGTAAATTAAAGTAAGATAGGTCAAATAATTTACAGAGCACCTTATAACACTCAGTAATGTTTTGATTTGAGTTAGTGTGCTTCAGAACTGCGCAAGCTTTTTGTTTATAGTTTTGCAATATCCTCATATCAACCCAGTGGCCGAGTGTTTTCCCAACAAACACATGACTTACGGCCTACAGACGATTTCATTGCGGCCAGAAGGAATTAAGGCCATTTGTAACAAAACAATGCGGTACCGCAAATGACCCGCCGCTAGTTGCGGCAGCTACCGCCGAGCCAGTAACGGATCGGCGATGAGAGAACAGTTACATTTACTTTGCCGGCCAACTCCTAAGGGTCAGTTTCCGGCAATAATGTAATGGCGTATCATACTCTAGAAATACTCTAGTTATAATCTAACCAGCTTTTTTATTTAAAGAAAGAGAGAGTATTTTTGTGTCTTCATTTCTTTCAGAAATTACTTCAAATCTGGGTTTTAATAAACATATAAATATGTTGTAAGTTTTATATTTAAAACAGTAATATAGATGTCATATTTTTATTTAGTTTCAAAATATTTTTTTTATAAATAATAAAAATTGCTCCCAAAATGTATACAGTATTCCAAATAATTTCTTCAGGCGCTCTTTTGCATTCATTTATAAAAAATAACTAAAAGAAAATGAATAAATGTTTAAAATACATTAAAAATATTTAAGTACTAAAATAGAAAAAGTCTTTAGATTGTTCCTAAATCAGTCTCTGTCTGCTTTCCCCACCTACTCTGTAATGCAAAACTCTCGTATACACATGTATAATTTTTAGTTGTAAATGCATAAATATTTCTAAAATTGCCTATTACAGTATTTCTAAAATTGGCATAAAAGCCAAATTACTTTTTTTTTAAGGAAAGATTTTTTTTTTCTTAAAAATAAAAAAGGTTGTTTTGGGGGGGAAAAAAGAAAGAAAGAAAGAAAAGAAATACATTTCGATTTCCTTGCCTCTGCAAGCGTGGGTGGAAGGCAAAGGTTGTGGGCTAATAATTCTCCCCTAAAATGAATAATTTTTCTGTAGAACAGTACATTTAAAAAAAATTCTTTTTGTTCATTTTGTTTAAAAAGTGTTTTACTTTTTTTCCTGTGTAAAAACATGCTTTTGATACATTTTGTTACATCAATTACTTTCTGATACATTTAATTGTTTTTGTACATAAATGAATAAAAATTGTTTTTGTAATCGAACAACTTTTTTCATTTTTCATGAATGTGTATATCTGAAATGGAATCCACACTTCCATACATTTTTCTTAACCGGCGCCCTTTTACACTCATCATTTATAAAAAAAAAAATCTGAAAGAAAATGAAAAAAAAATTAAATAGATTAAAATAATTTAATATAAATATTTAAACAAAAAAAGTCCTTATATAAAAGTAAATTTCAGTAAAGGTAGCAGATCTTTCAGAATATGCTGTGAAGTTTGATGTTTTGTACCAAAAAGCTGGACGCGAGAGCTCGATAAATGGTAAAAAAAAAACGGAAATAATAAAAATTCAATCGCTTACAAGTTGTAATTCATGCCTAGATTAAAAAAAATGAAACGAAAACTGCTCAATGACAAATCGCTATAATAATCATTTGGTCAAGATTAATGTTTTTGCGCTTAAAAATACATCACAAAATGTGTAGAAAAGATTCGGGACATTGAAAGGGGCGAAAAAAAAAACACATTTAAAAAAAAATATGCTTTAAAAAAAAAAAAATAAAAAACATAAGCCCACTAGAATCTCAAGTTATCGAAAAATTTTCAATGATTTCTTTAAAATTACTAAAGATCATACAATCATTTCTTAAAGTAAATGCCTAAAACTTTGATAAAAGTATTCTATCGATATGTATATTTTTTATCTTAAATTTCTGTAATATGACTTTTCATTTTGTTTCAAAAACATCATACAATCTTTTATTTATGAAAAAATGATTAAAATGCAGTAAAACACTGTGTAAGACGGAAATCTATATATTTCGCAAAGATTTTCAAGTCTCTGCGAATTTATTGAGATAAGTAAAATTTATTTATGGCGGAATAATGTCCACGATAGGAAACTTTCTCGATTCAAATCTATTTCGCCTTACACAGTTTACTGTATTTAAAATCCTGAAGAGTTGTCGTTAAATTTGCGAAATGTCTCCTTAAAAAAAAAAAAAATTCCATTAAACATTAAAATACATAAAAATATATCCAGGCTGTAAGAATGTATCGTTACATAGACATAATTTTTAAATTCAGTTACATCAAATAGACGTTTATTTTACTATATCTGTAAAAAGATTCCTTATCTTTCTCCCTTTTTTTCTGAGGAATTTCAAGGACACATCAGTGACCTAGCAGTTTTTCGCTGACTCACCCCTCTCTCCCGTTTCCGTCTTTGTCAATTATCTCTGTCATTCCTTATTCCAACTTCACACCTGATGCTAGCTGGCACACTGGTGCAGCAGTCTTTATCTCCGAGGATATTTACACATAAAATATTGTAAGTCTTTTCAATTTTTGTCTATTCATTAAAGATTTTTAACGCTAAAATATTTCTGCATCATTTTATTGTATTTGTTTTTTATATTAGAACCGTATTAATACGTATTTTGGTTTTCGCAAACGCACAATAACATTTATTTAATATTTATTAATTTTATTAAATTTAGTTTTCTTCAAAATTTCATTTAGTTTGTATCATTAAATGTATTTTTTTTTTTTTTACACGAAATGTTTTATTGTTGGAATTATATAAATCGATTTTAAATATTGTGAATTTTCGACGTTCCTTTCTTAACATTTTAGTTTACTTAAAATTAATTGTTTCCATGTGTTTTCTTTTAAATATATATATATACAACTTTCAAAGAAAAGGATTTTTTCCCCCTTTCCAAGTGCGGATAATAATTTCTCCTTGGTGAAAATGCCATTAAAACTAATAACTAAATAATTTTAATGCACTAAAGAAATAGAGTAAAGATAAAACGCAATATTAATTACTCGAAATACTTTTCTGAGAAAAGATTATAATTATTTTGCTCAATTTCGAAAGGAAAATCTAATATTATCTGATATAAGCAAACTAAAAATGTGCACAAGAACAAGAGACGGTTATATATATACAGTTGGCAAAAAAAGTATTTGTACACTTCATTTTTTTAAATTATAATGAAATTAAACAAAAGATTTAAGCAAAAAATACTGTAATACATTAATTTAATGCATTATAATATTATAGAAGCAGAAACAAAATTAAACGAATCGATTTTTTACATTATAATAAACAAATATACAAAATTATAATGCAAAAAAAGTATTTGTACACTATCTTAATGTAATATAATTAAGGAAAATTTAGTAAAATGATACAAATTAATATTTTGTGCGAATTCATTTAGCGTTTATGACTACTTCTAGATGGTATGACATAGATTCCACCAACTTTTTTGTAGTGGTCTGGTTAATGTTATTCCATGACACAATAAGAGCTTCTTTAAAACTGTTTTTTACTAATACATATTTTTTTTTCGGATTTTTGCATCCAATAGCATCTGCAAATTTTCTACTGGATTCAAGTCTAGAGATTTTAGAGGAATTACCAGTCGTCTTCGAGTATTGTCGTAAGCATGTGCTGGTGATCACAGCAGTATGCTTTGGTCATTATCCTGCAGAAAGTGAAAAGCTTCCTCTATGCATAATTTCTTGGCACAGTTTAATAAATTATGGCGCGACACATCACTGTATGTTAAACCTGTCCTTCCATTGTCAAAAAATTTTAAATGTCCTGCTCCATTAGAAGCTATACACCCCAAAAGTGTAATATTTCCCCCAACATGCTTGATAGTTTGAGGTATACGTTTTGGATCTAGAACAGTTTTATTTTTACGCCAATTTTTTCGAATGCTTGATGGTAAGAAAATTCCGAATTTTTCCTCATCAGAAAAAATTACTGTTTTCCAAAAATCCAATGATTTACTTCTGTATGCGAAAGCGAATACTATGCGTTTTCGCCTATTTGTTTCGTTGATGAATGGATTTTCCCTTGAGGTTCTTCCTTTTAAATCTGCATTGAGAAGAATATTTTTTATTGTTTGAGGTATTACTCTGATGCGAGAAGATGTCGCAAGGTCTCCAGCAAATTTTTGAACCGAACGCACAGGAATTTTTAAAGCTTTTTTAACAACACTCTCTTTTTCCCTCATTGTTAGTTTGCTAAGAAGTCCTGGTTTTCATTGAATTTCGATTCTTTTAATTTATTCATAGTTTCTCACTATACATCCAATAGTTGTAAATGGTAATTTAATAGCTTTTACAAATTCTTGTTGCGTATTTAAATTTTTATTATGCTCAATCATAGGATTTCATATATCTAGAGGTGCCTCTCTAGTATTAGGTTCTATATTCAATTACTTCAAGAGCAAATTAAATTAAATGTCAGACAAATATAATATGAACTTAAAAATTATTAACAGCTTCTGTAAAAGTAGTCCTTTGAACCATAAACACTATAAAACACAGTACATATCAGGATGGAGAAATGTACAAATACTTTTTTTGCAAGAAATTTTTAAACTTTTCCCATTAGAAAATTATTTTACATCTTTATCGAAATTTTCTGTTGTGTAATTTAAAACGCACGGTAAACAGACTGTATTAAAACTATTTTTGACAAAATATCTGTTTTTATTTAGTAAAAAATTAAAAATTTTAGAGTGTACAAATACTTTTTTTG
The DNA here is from genome assembly GCA_964019185.1 of Maratus speculifer. Lineage (NCBI taxonomy): Eukaryota > Metazoa > Arthropoda > Arachnida > Araneae > Salticidae > Maratus > Maratus speculifer. Next base: position 158,099,729 of record OZ025299.1, read on the forward strand.
CCAACTGTATATATATATGTATATACAAAAAAAAAGGTTCGTGACTTATGTAAACATCAAACTCTATTCTTATTTATTTTAAATAGCTGTGTGATTTTTTTTTAATAAATTGAAAATGATGCAAAAATAATTGTGATTTAATGTACTTTAATGAATGGACATTAAATATTAACAGACTTAACAATAAGAGAAACTAAACACCACATACATATTTGTACACTCTAATATTTTCAATTTTTTACTAAATAAAAACAAATATTTATACACGAATGGTTTTAATAGAGTGCTTTTACTGTGCTTTTTAAATTAACGACAGAAATTTTCTATCAAGGTGTAAAATAAATTTTATAACTGGAAAAGTTTAAAATTTTCTTGCAAAAAAAGTATTTGTACATTTCCACAGCAAGACTCGCACTGTGTTTATAATGTTTGTGGTTCAAAGTTGTAACATAATTTGGCAGTTTTTAATACTTATTAACTTCATACTATGTTTGTCTGGCATTTAATTTAATTTGCTCTTGAAGTATTTGAGAATTGTACTTAAAACTAGAGAGGTACCTTTGAACATAACAAATCATATCTTTGAGCTTAATAAAAATAAAAATCAGACCAAGAAATCAAAAAAGCTATTAAATTACCATTTACAACTATTGGATGCATGATGAGAAAGTATGAAGAAATTGGAGGCATCAAAATTCAATGAAAACCAGGACTTCTCAGCAAAATAACAATGAGGGAAAAAAGGAGTGTTGTTAAAACAGCTTTAAAAAATCCTATGGGTTCAGTTCAAAAATTTGCTGGAGACCTTGCGACATCTTCTTACATCAGAGTATTACCTCAAACAATAAGAAATATTCTTCTCAATGCAGATTTAAAAGGAGGAACCTCAAGGTAAAATCCATTCATCAGTGAAACAAATAATCGAAAATGCATAGAATTTGCTTTCGCATACAGAAGCAAATCATAGGATTTTTGGAAAACAGTATTTTTTTCTGATGAGAGAAAATTCGGAATTTTCTTACCACCAAGCATTCGAAATGTTTGGCGTAAAAATAAAATTGTTCTAGATCCAAAACATATACTCCAAACTGTCAAGCATGGTGGGAGGAATATTATAGTTTTGGGGTGTATAACTTCTAATGGAGCAGGACATTTGGAATTAAATGACTTTGGAATGACAGCTTTAACATACATTGATGTGTCGCGGTATAATTTATTAAACAGTGCTAAGAAATTACGTGTAGAGGAAGCTTTTCACTTTCTGCAGGATAACAACCAAAGCATACTGCTGTGATCACCAGCACATGGTTACTCTACAATGCTCGAAGGCGACTGGTAACTCCTTTGCAATCTCTAAACTTGAGTCCAATAGAAAAATTGAGGATGCTATTGGATGCAAAAATCCGAAAAAAATATGTATCAGCGAAAAACAGTTATAAAGAAGCTCTTATTGAATCATGGAATAAAATAAACCACACCACTACAAAAAAGTTGGTGGAATCTATGTCACACCATCTAGAAGTAGTCATAAACGCTAAAGGAATTCACAAAAAATATTATTTTGTATCATTTAACTAAATTTTTATTAATTATAGTACATTAATGTAGTGTACAAATACTTTTTTTGCATTATATTTTTGTATATTTGTTTATTTTAATGTAAAAAATCAATTAGTTTTATTGTTTTTGCTTTTATATTATTAAAATGCATAACATTAATGTATTACAGTATTTTTTGCTTAAATCTTTTATTTAATGTCATTATAATTTAAAAAAATGAAGTGTACAAATACTTTTTTTGCCAACTCTATAAAATAGATTTTAATATAAAATACATAATAAATCATATTAAGAATATATGTTATTTAGGCGTAAGTTCAAAATGTGTTGAATAAAAAATAAGTGTTGAATAGCTTGAATGACAAATGTTTCTTCATGAAAAATTAATATAGAAATAATAATTTAGGTTCATTTTTCAAAAATGTATAAATTTATTTATCTTGAGCTTTTTATAAATATTATGCTTGGCATACTGATTTTATTTTTTAAATTGTATATGAAAAGCAACTGTTTATAAATGGAATTATTTATACCTATATTTTTTTAATGCATAATAGACTAAATAAACAAATTATTAAGTTCAATATGCCAAGTATTGTATTTTGAAAAAATTCAAGAAAAGTAAATTTATATATACATATATTTATTGTACCTAAATTATTCTTAATATATTTATTTTTTATGCAGAAACATTTAATCATTCAAGCAATTCTTCAATAAATATTTTTTATTCAACAAATTTTGAATTTATGCTTAAATAAATTTTATGGCAAAGCAGTGGCAGGCTTTTGGAGAGTAGAAATCATTAAAGGCTCTTTTGCGGGCAGCTTTTGGCTAAATTTAATTCTTACAAAACACAAATGGCATGGCTAGGGCAAACTTCTGGCTAGCTTTGATTGTTAATGGCCTTTAAAAGAATAACTGTGGCCAGTTTGAGGCTGTCTGATATTTTGGTAAAAAGTTGATGGCACACTTGTGGGCATCTTCTTGTGCCCGCGTTCTGGCCGGCGTGACAGTTTTTTGACGGAGCCGTTACGGCAAAGAACGGCGGGCCGTCACCAAAGACTTTGGGCCAACGTTAACGACACCTTTAGTGGCCCACAAGTTATGTGTTTGTTGGGTTTCTTCTCAGAGCTGGTAGACGGGATGGATTCGAACCTGATCGCACCCATCAGCCTAATCATTCGGAGTTTTTCAAAGTTTTTTTCGAAACTTTGATATCCTTGCCTAAATACGTTGTTCCCCTAGAAAGACCCCCACGGAGGACTATAACCCCCACTGGGCCTATAGTACTTGAGCACAAAACAGGCTGTCATAAATTAAAAAAAAATGTCAACCATATTAATCGGACGAAACACGATCTCAGATTTTTACTATTTATTGGGGGAAAATATACTAGTATCTCAATATTAGGAACTTTACACTTTGGAACTAAACAATATAAGAACCAGTAGACAGGAAATGCAATTTCAAAGAGGTATTAGAATTTCGAGCATTCGCTTTGTTTGATATTGACATCGCGTGGATTGTCAAACAGATAACAGTAGTTTCTCGAATATGGCCGATTCGATGGCTATTCTTGCGTTGAAATGGATACTAAAAGCAACTGGTGTCTTTTTAATTATTTTGAAATTCCACGACAGGGGAGAAGCTACTATAGTTAAATTAAGTATGTGAGAATAATACTGACTGATGACCATGCGACTAATTTAATATGAAAACACAAGTACTAACATACAATACCACTTATAAGTTTTAATGAAGTATCTTATATGCATGTAGTTCAGGGCAATTTTACTAACAATCTGTCAAACTTTAAGACTCGATTTTTAAATACCCTGCATATCAAAATGTATTGTTTTTTCCATATTTAATTTGCTTCATTTGTTGTTTATTAACGGTGTCATCATCTATCTTTTCTTTTTTTAAGCCTTTCAGAGGTAATTGTGTTTTCGTAGTACTGAATTCACACAAGAATTAAAAAAGTTTTAAAAATAAGAAAGTAAAATTTTGCAGGTTTTACATTTTTTAAAACATTAGATTAAAATTAAATGGTATAAATAATATATAGCGTCCCTACAAAGGGATAGTAGTTTTTATTAATTTACTTATTAATACATTGTTTTTATTTTTACTTTTTATGCAAAGGTTTTCAGAGTACACTTTTTTACTTTTATTTATTCAAAAGCCTGTGTAACTAATTTTCACACTAAATGACATATGCTTTCAAGATTTTATTCTCAATTTTTCCTTTTTAAAGTCTAAAAGGTAAATTTCCTTAGCTTTCTAATGTATCCTTTAAAGAGAAGAATTATTGTATCTCATTCTTGCTGAAAATTATTTATTTATAGTGAAATAAACAAATTGAAAAATGCAATTTATGAACATTTTTGTAAGCACAGAAAGAAATTACCTCTTGTTGATTTGTGTGTTTCTACATAATAAAATATGTCATAAAAGCGAAGTAAGTGTGTTATTTTGTAAATGAAATAAAATATTCTTACTTATGTAGAATGAACTTTGTGCAAAACTTTAGATGTGTATTTTTTTAAAGAATTTTTTTTTAACTTTCAAAGTTTTCTCATTTTTCATTCTTAATGCATATTTTAAAGTACATTTCGTAGTGTCTGAAAGGCAAGTATCGAACTTTTTTAAATATGTTTGATATCTGCTGTAAATCCCAACTTTAACAATATTCGGTATAAAAAGAATCTTTAAAATAACGTTTTTGGAGAAGAAATTTTAGCAGATAAGACATTAATGCATAAATCACCAAATTCTTAATAAAAGCATCTGTTTTCTAATTTATATATTGTATATAGCAGGAATAATAGTCACAAATTTAAATGTGTAATACTCGTCAATACAAACAAACTTTATAAATAAGTACAAGGTTGCAACAATGTAATTTAATGAAAAATACAACATATCTTACTGAAAGAGAAGCTGAATTTTACTTCAACACTTCAACCACAATCAGGGTATTTTAATACAATTTTTAAATAGCCTATTACCTGATGATTTAAATTTCAAATGAACCATTTAATAATAAAAGGAAGAAATGTCACTTACTTCCTAATGCATTTTTCCACGATCATTATATGCTGAATATATTAAAAATTAGATTCAATAAAGAAGAATGATAAAAAATCATCCGATAAATAGAAATTTCGCATGGGAATCTGATCAGAAAGCGCAAAATTTGATCCAGATGATTATGGATAGGTGTTTTCTTGAACATTCGGAAAAGTAGTGTTGCGTTAGGATATATGCTATACAATAAACTTAATAATCCATTCTCGAATGAAACTTTTATGTTTATAAAATACATTTTCAATAGTCCTCAATATCATTAACGAGATAAAGGACTTCAAACTCAATAAAGATAGTGATATAGCAAGGTTTGACGTCATTTCAGTTTTCCCATCAATTAACGTTGAAGAAGTAAAAATGTTCATTAATAACTTTATTGATAACGAACCATCATTAAACTCAGAAATGAAGACTAATGTAAAATATGGGCTTAACTTGGTAACTAGAAATAATATTTTTTTTTTAATAAGAAAACTTATAAGCAGACTAAAGAAGCAACAATGGATTCCCCCATCTCTAACATTTTAGGTGAATTCAAATTACGTCCATTACAAGAAAGAACTTCAACAGACAGCATTTTTACTTAACAATTTTGTATCGTTATGTGGACGATATTTTCATTACATGGAATCCTGGTTTATCTGCATTGCATGCGTTTCATAACAGAATAATTAATATGGATATTCTAGCTTAAAATTTATCAGCGAAACAGAGAAGACTAACGAGTTGTCATTTCTTGACGTAATGCTAATCAAAAATTTATCAAACTTAATACTTGAGCGCACAAAAAAGTCAATAAGTCTAAAAGCACATTTTACAAAACACACCACTTTTCAACTACAAATGTTCTCTGTTCAACTTTTATGTTAGACAAACATTAAGTGTTTGAAAATGAAGCAATACCATCAGATACATTGCACTTGAGAAAAGTTTACCATTACGCATTACTTATAATTAATCAACTTACAAAGAAAAACACCACAAAGTAATAACAGATATTGAGAAATGAAGTACATGCCAGGACTTTTCGAAAAACTCAGACATGCACTTTTTTGATTTGGCGTAAACTTAATCGCCACTCCTCCAGTACAACTGAAAGATCGTTATTGCCAAAACAGACCCGATCACTAAATGTAAAGTTTCTGGAGCTTATGCAATTCTCAAAACAGAAAATATTTATCTCTAAGACATAGGAATGACTTCTTGTAAACTTATAGATGGTACGAAAGAAGGTTTGAGTGATTTGTAATACAACTGAACAACGACAGCCCTGTCAAGATTTAACTAGAAGCAGAATATACAACTTAATTTCGAAGATGCAAAATTCATATGGGAGAATATCTCCAAATACGAAAATTGCATTCTACACAATAAATTGTTGATTAAATTTTACATAATGCAGTTTTCTTTTTACGTTCTAAAAAAAGGCATTCTTAGAACTAGTTTCAAAATATATTATATTCATAATAACACAAATAAAGTAATGAAAAGTCATTTTCTTCGCGTGACACATTGCGTGCAAAGTAAAAAACTTTCAGCAATATTGTACAGATATATTTTCTAGTTTCTTTTTATTTCTAATTAATAGTAATATCTTATATAACACGCATATGAGGGAGGTAACAAATACTGTATTTTACAAATAATTTTTCGTAATTAAAATATGAATGTCATTAAAAATGAATGTCTTTTTCCTGGCCTGTTCATTTTAGTACTTTATCAGTTTAAAGATTGTACTTCAGGGTAATTCTTTATTTCATGATAAAAGTTCAATTTAAAAGTAAGGAAAACAGTAACATTTAGCAAAATCTTTTAGATATTTCTTCAAAACTAATGCGTTTAAAGTCTGTGTAAAAATTAAGTAGACATTTATTACATCATTTTAATGGTTTCAATAAATTATAAATAAAATGTAACATTACATTGAATTTCAGCTATTATAGAGAAAACATTTTCCTTAAAACAAAATTAAAATATTAGATCTAAACAAGAAAACAAGTATGTGAAAAATGTTTTGGAATGAAATTTTTATTATCATAGCATTCATATGCCCTATAAAATGACATATAATTTCATAAAAATTAACTTTAAGCTCTTCAAAATATAACAATTTCATTTGTTTTGCATGGTTAATTTTAATTTATAGGATGGTTCTTTGCGTTACATATATATAAATACATACCATTCACTGAGTAATATTATGTATTCTATGTTAAAAAGATAAATATGAAATCCTTTATCTGTGATCAGAACATATGTATATAAAATAATTTCACATTTATTATACTAATTAGAGATGTCTGATTTTTTTTAATGTTATACAGAATCGATCAAAAAGGGAGAGATTAAAAATAACTGTGATGCAGAAAAAAGATGCAATGACAAAAAAAGGTATGAAGTGCTATTTCATCAAGACAAGTTAAAGGAATTAAAGTATGTTAAAAAGAAAAATATATATATTTTTTAAAATCAATTAAACGGATGACAGATGTAGAAAAACGTCAACAGTTATAATAGTGGAAGAAAAATACTGCTCACGTCTGAGCATCTTCAAAACCAGTAGATTTTTCAAGCTTTAAATAATTGGAAACCCCTGGTGCTATTAACCCTTTAAATGTTCTAACCGAGTTTTCCATAGTATGTTTTTATTCAAAGACTAATTTAACAAAACTTTGATAGTAATGTAATTGTTTTCAGTGATTAAAATAAATATAAATATGTAAGATGATTAAATATAAATCTTGATAATTATGTTGATCATTACTATTATTTTTTTAATCTTTAAACAAACATGAATATTTCTGTCAGATGCTTAAAGAATAAAGAAAACGGAACCTTTACAAGATATCTCCTGTATGTCTGTCACAGCTATTTTACCCATAAACTATGAAACATAGAGAGTGCAAATTGAGAGAAGTAATAAAGATTGACTTGCATATCTATAGATAATTAAACATTAAAAATATATTCAAAACTTAAGAGAAGAATGATTAAGAGTAGAGCGGTAGAGAGTTTATTTGAAAAGAATCTTTCCTTTGTATATCGTGCAGGATAATGTATGAAAGCTTTCGTATAGCTGGATTCAAAAATTAATTTAATTTCAGGTAGTACATTTTCTGAGATATCGTCAAATATTTAATTTAAAATGTATTCCCAGCAATCTATTTCCGAGTCCACTGAAATTAAAATTGTGAAAAAAATAGATGCATTAGACGTTCATGTAAACCTTGAAGGAAGACTATGGCGATGACCTTAGGCCACATAGTTTTTTAGAAAAACGCATTTTCCTGTTACACATAAATTTGGGTTTTCGAGCGTTCAGCAAAGTGTTGACAAACACTGGATGTACCAATCGAAGCAAAAGAAAAAAATCATTGATGATAACGATTTAAAAAAAATGTAGGTAATTAGCCGAAATATTGACCCTGCAAAACACGTAGGCTTTGCACATGCATAGTGACAAGGACGGCACACTTTATGTATCATCGGCTTTTAAAGCCTAAATATCAACTTTTAATCATGCATTTCAGAAATACAATATACAATAGCAGTATAAAAACAATAAATTACAAATTGTTAAAACAGTTAATTTATTTAGAATTACACTAAATAATATTAGATTTGCGAAATTATTTGTCTTGAATGGATCTCTAAATACGCCTCCCGTGTCTTCGCTCAACTTAGTTTTATGAAATGCCAAATGTTGAAATATGCACTAATTTTATATTCAGTACCGAAGCAAGTTCGTAAAAGACAGATTAGAAATAAGATTAAAACAATTTGGATGTGGTACTCCCAAAAATTTCTTTTATCACATACATAATACTTCCAGAAACATGGAGCATAGCAGCGTCACTGGTTGGGTGATTTGCGCCAAAATCTAATAAGCAACAACTTATGTGAAGTTCTAACTCTATACAAAGTTTGATAAAAAATTCTTGCATTAGTTTTTGAGATAGAATCATTGCAAAAATCGTAAGGAAAACTGGATAGAAAAGCCAACTGTTAAGCGAGTTACACAAAAACTAAAGAAACTAACTGAATACAAAATTTTATGAAAATCCGTGCATTAGTTCCTGAAATAGAGCAGTTGCGATAATAATGAATAATGCCGCATAGCAGAGCCACATGTTGAGCGAATTACACCAAAATCTAATCAGCACCACATCATATAAAGTATAACGGAATCTCAAGTCTTATGAAAAGCGGTCCATTAATTCTTGAAATATAGCTTTAGCGTAAATCGCGAAGAAGGCAGCATAACAGCGCTATCTTTTGGGAGGATATAAACCGAAAACTAAATAGCTCAAGTTTATATCAAGCTTTAACTGCAACTAAAATTTTTTGAAATTCCATGCAGCAGTTCATGTGATAAAGCAAGTTAAATATAAAAATAAAAAAGACTAATTTTTTTACAACTAAATTGAAAGTCTCATAGTTAACATATGCGATGATCTGTGGATATTAAGTATTTGCGAATTTTAGAGTGTCTAATGTATTATTTTTTATGAGTGAAAATGTAGATATATCCTTTTAGGCCCTTTTGCTAGAAACTATGCAGGAATAGTTGGTTTGTCTTTTTCTGATTGTTCCAATCGATGACAGTTTTTTTTTCAGAAGAATCAAAGGTTATACGATGTGAACAATTTATCACATGTTACATTACATCTTTTCAAGTCTTGAGAAAGATCAATGATAATCCTGAGATCTTGGTTTCGTTCCTGTATGGAACCAGCATCTTTTCCGAGATACGACTGTATGTTCTAGAAATAATTGGTGGTTTTGTCAGAAAGTACCCAAATTTTTTTACCTTGTTTTGCTAGTTTGAAGGTATGTACTAAAGCAATGGACATTGTCCACGGAAATCCACCAGTTGCTTATCCACAATTACGTAGATTTCAGGATTAAACAACATCGGCAAAATTTCCATCAGCTTATCCCACAATTCATTGATTGCTGCAAATTTTTCTCAGTTTCCCAATTTCTGTGTCATTGCTTACGATCATTAAATCAAAGAATCCTCGATATCATTTAAAAATATTCCCAGGACAATGTGGCTCTGAAAATAATCCGTCCAATTACAGCATCCAAAAGATTCTATATTGACTGGTTACGAGATTACTAAACCCTGGACAGCAGCAACAGGCCAATAAATTTTCCACCTGAATAGCATTCAAATTCTTCCATCGATCACAACGCATCTATTTTTGTTTTATATTACTGTTTGTTAGTGTGATATTGACTATTTATGAGGAAAAACATGAATACGTAACTTCCATTTTCAATTCTAGATGCGGCATATCCCATTGGTTTTAGAGCTGTTTTCAAAGCATATTCAGATTTACGTCTTTCACATAAAAATTGTGGTTCTGCTTTCTACTAAATTTTACAGTCTTTAGTTAGTGGAGTAGAGGCCAGACAAGCTGGCTATGATGTTTTTCAAATTTTTTGTCATAGTTTGTTTCAGAAACACGATCGTCGATTTTTGAAACAATTTCCTCTTTGTCCGACGGTGTTCAGAAAACTTTTGAAAAACAATCAATCATAAATCTTAAAAAGCAATGAATTTCTGAAAAAAGATGAGATATTTTTGTTCAAAATTCGAAAACATTGTTTTCTGAGGCCTCTGATTGAGGTGTCGCCGTTCTTCAAAAGCCGCGAAATAAAGTTTTTAAAATGGGTTTATCTCTAATTATATTTTATTTTTTATTGTTCAAAGGAGCACTTAACTTCGAAATCTACCTCCACCTGTAGTTTAAGCTGACAGGTGTTTTATGTTTTATGATGGTTACTAGATGTCTCAGGTAGTAATTCCGATGCCTTCGGCATGAAAAACGTTGCATCTCTTGTAAAATTCTCAAAGTCCATAACTCGTGTTTTGGATCCATAAAATAGACTAAAATTCAAACCTATTATAGTGACCTAATTATATCACTTTTCGATGCTAGAAGTTTTATCCTATACAATTTCAGCAGTAGTTTATTTTCTTTGGATTTATGTGACTTTCAGAAGCTGAAAGTTTGTATTATTCCTAGTGTTGATAAAATATACGCAATTTCATCATGTTTTGTTTATACCATTATGTTTAATTGATTTTCTAATATCTTAAAATATTAATGTATGCCATGCCTACATTATGTCACGTAATATCATGTTTTTATTAAAATTTTCAACTTGTCTGCTCTATATTTATAATTTATAAACCTATCTAAGCACAACCATAAATATAAGCATCAAACTCTTTTGGACTAAAAACGCCCCTTATGAACCCTGGTCCTTTTATTTATGGTTATTATTCCTGTTCCCATGTGAACGCCTCAACCATTATCTAAATATTTTTGAAAACAAATTTCAATTTCCAGAATAGTAGGTAACGATAAAGTTACACTAAATAATCTAAATATTTTTTTCATGTCACTAATTGTATGTATATTTTTTCCACAATGCAAACGAGAAGATTATCGCACATCGTATTGCATGCCTTTAAATACACTTTGAAAACTGAAACTGAAACACTATTCAAAACTATTTAACGGAAAATTTACATGTAAAGTAATCAACACCGACGCATTGATCGAGAATGAAACAAATTCTTGCAAAATAAACATAAAGTTAATCAAAAATTTAACATAATAATGCTTTGACAATAAAACGTTTGCCATTCAAAAGTGTTTTAGAGCGTGCAATAATTAATGAATAGAAATCGGATAATATTACTGCTGAAAGAAGCTTAAAATTCAAAATTATGTATCTTTAGTGTTAACTGCAAATCTCTGAACAAATTACTGAAGTAATTTCAAGCACTGTTTCTTTTTAAAGTTTTCAGCGTTGTTTTCCAATACTTGTTTTCTTGAATAACCATTAAATAAAGTTCCTTGAAATATATTGTAGATAATTAAGGTTTGAGTTTTGGATTTTTATGTAGAAACATATCATATATCAAAGCTAAAATTAGAATACAGCAGTTGTCGTTTGCAGATGCTTTCGATAAATTAACTTCTGTTTTATCGATAGACTTTAATTATTTAAGAAACAGACAGTTTCAGACAAATAATTTTTCATTCAATTACATCTGAATTTTTTTAGTTGTTATTCACAAAACAAAATTCACGTTACTAATATAAACCAGAAACATTTTAAATCAAAATACATGTTTTCATTTTTAAATTTAATTTATAATCTATTTTAGGTACTATCAGCTTTTTTTAAAATAAAAGAAACTGTATTTGTTTTAATTTGTTAAACATAACTACAGAAATATAGAAGGATAAGTCATAAACAGGGTTCGTACGGCTTCAGGGATTTTTCTAGGAGACATATTAGCATTTGTTTGCCAGAAAAATAAATCTAAGTTAAACGTGCATCATTTCGCCTTATTTAATCAGAAATTTTCTATTATATAAAATATTGATACCTAAATAATTTCCTGGTTGGAAAATTGCAAGAGGAATAAACTGTATCATAAACCCTTCATAATAAACCCTTCATAAAGTAAACATGCCTAATATAACATATGATATCGGAAACGTGCATCGGAAAGCAAATGAGTATGCTGTAACTGTTTCTTATACAAATATTGGAGCAAAAATGTAAACATAAATGAGAGACTGTTTTCATGATCACCCGATTTTAATGCCAAATATACAGAAGGAGTGATTGTAGCTGGAGATACAGGGTGTTTTTTCTTCCTTTGGGCAGAAATTCGTTGTTATTTTTTAAGTTAAGCATCTGTGCACAATGAGATTGCCATCAGTGAATAAAAATTTTCGGAAACAGCCTTTTCGTCTTCGGAAGTCTTTTCGTGATTTTGAAGTGGAAAATAGTGTGTTAAAGTAGAGCATTTATGAAATTGACAATCAACGTTTAGTGACTGTATGAATATAATTAAAGATACTTTGTGTGGGAATGGATATGAAAAGTTAAAATAATTTGGAATATAAATTTGGTCTGTTGAATTTCTTTTAGTTATTTATTTTGTTCACAAACTTTTGGGATATAGGAATAAGATAGGAATGCTGGCTCTTTAACCTGGGAAGTCGGATCTCTCAGATCATAATGTTAAAAAAATATACTGCTTAATAAACTACACTTTCAATCCATAATATAATCCCAATATCGTCACTAATGTTAATCTAATTGCCAACTGTGAAAATTCCCGATGTTTATTTTCGTTATTCTCAGTGAAAGCTGACATTTCGATGTTATTTTTATGCTTTATAAAATCGCTCTTATTTTTATCAAAAATTAATGCGAAATTTGAAAATGCGTCTTTATTTAAATTATAAAGATGACACAATGTGATAGGAAATATTATTAAAGTACAAAGAAATGAGAAATCACTTTATAGAAAATATTAGGTTGCAGCTGAAGAACAGTTTAGCTATCAATCAAATTTTTGGAAGACATTTGATTCAATCAGAGAATCGGATATATCATTCACTTGGAAGAATGCCATTGTGCAAGTACAGTAAAAGAAACTGGAATTTTACTTGAAACTTTTGTTTCTCACATTACGTTGGCTAAACTGGAAGACTGCCACGACTACACTCTGGGGGTTAACATTAAAAATTGAATTGTGACATTTTATAGAAATGTAGATGATTTGTTTTCGTGTACAGATTATCTTTATACTTAAAAATAGATGAAACTATTCCATTTTGTGGCAGTTTTTTCAGAAATGAATGATATTAAATTTTCTGCTTATAGTTTTAGCAGAGACGAATTAACTAAATGCAAAAATGTATCTAAATACGGGAATTTCTTCCCTTAATATTCAGATAGAAATTCCTAATTTCTTGTGTACTTTTACAAGGAAACATCTTTGCATCTGAAAGTACAAAGAAAAGTTTTCCGTATGGCAAAGTAGGTAAGACCTGACTTTAAGACGAAAATTGTATGAAAACTGTGTTTTATTCATGTTTATTTACGCAACGAAATGCTTCAAAGAACATTCAGAGTTCCCCATTCACAAGCACTTGCTTTTCCACTGTCGCATATTCATTAATAAAATTTTACATTTTGAATTGCATTTGAACATCACAAACGAATCACTTCAATATTCTTTTTTTTAATAGTTATTTTTTCTCACTATATTAATATAATCGGAAACCCTTACGAGGACTAATCATTTGAGAACCCTTATACATGAATCTATATTGCTATCACACACGTAAAAAAACACAAATTCCAAAAAAAAAAAAAGTTTTACAGTAGAGGCAAAAGATGATTTAAATTACTTTATTGTAACCAAAAACTGTAGCAATTTCCTTTCATAGAGCTGTAAAATCCTACATAAACGCCTAAAGGCTTTATGAATGAAGACAGTGAATCCATAGGGAGAATTGAGCCAATTTATTACTACTCGCAGTTTGTTGACTTTATGTGGCAGCAAATTTACAAATAGCTGTATGCAGCAGTTTCCAAAATAACAAAAAGTAACATTTTCCCTGGAGCAAAAAGGACCGGTGTCAAATCTAACAATGTAAGAATACGCGAAATTGGGGTTATTTAAATTTATTTGCAGGTGAGAATATTTGCTTTTTAGGTGCATTCGTAATTATATAAATATGCACCACCGTCATTTACTCCGTCCGTCTGCCCGCACATAACAGAGCAAAAACTACCCAACCGAATCGTTTGAAATTTAAAACGTATAATTGTTACATAATTTTGTCAAGTCACTTCAAATTTTATGAAAATCGGATGCATAGTTTAATTATAGGTACTATCAAAACTATTCAGTTACATTACGGTCAATTGTAAAAAATAGTTTGAAGTGCATTTTAAGAATGTTATACTCTTTCAAACATAATAAACTTGAAATACATTCTACACAATCTGTGGTGCAAAAAGTATATGATATTAATCTACAGGGCCACACAAAAGTATTCCATTACACAATGATAAAGGGGAAAGGCTGTTTGCAGCCCTTTTCAAAACAGTTAAACTATTTCACATTACATGAAATAGATGTACGTTGCTGAGGTTTAATACAAGTTACTTCCTGTATATATTAGTTACTTCCTGTAGATAGTATTTACAGGGGCACACAAATATATTCGGGATGTAGGCTGAGGTGATCGCTTTTTTCATCGCTCAACCCACTCACTAACAATTTTTCAGTGTTTTTAATTAGTCTACTTTTTTTCTTTTAAATTTGTCCGGTTTTAATGTCTCCTTTTTCTTTCCTTTTCTATTTAGAGTACAAAACACACTGGTTGTAAGTAAAGGCTTTTGACACTATTCGTGGTCGCTTATTAGTGACAGCGCTTCGCGCCAGAGAGTCGAAGGTCTTGGACGAAGATAGGCCGCTGACGGCGGCAGAGATTTTGGACTCTAGACTGTATCCAGTGTACTGTATAGTATTACCGCAAGATCTGAATATTTTTAAAACTTTCTTAAAGTATGAACTCACCTCATTTCACGTGCAATTTCCAACATCTTAATGTTTAAATTCATTAAATGAAAAAAGGAATTACGTTCTGCTATTTCAAATAAAAGTTAATTGATTCTTATAGTAATATAATCATATTAAATAGTATTTCTTCAAAATACTCTTTAAATGTATGTATTTTTAGCTACACAAAAGTAAACTAGTTGGATGTGCCGCTACCAGAATTCTTATCTGAATGTAGATTTTAATGTTTCAAAAAGTAGTTACACACGTTAATACGTTAATATTATTAACTCTTTGAGCTCTGATGGTAGAATTTTCTACCACATAATTTTAATTCCGAAATGTCACGGCATAAGAAAATTCGACCAAATTTACTTGAAAAGGGTTTAATGCATTTTTGCGTGTATATCGTTAACCGGTTTTTTTCTCTGCAAAATACTGGTGCCAATGTGACATTTGGAATTTTGATGAAATTTACCCACCAGAGCTCAAAGGGTTAATTTAATACCACAACAACTTTGATTTTCAACTTAAATTTCTGCTTCAGTCAATTAAAGGGAGTAAAAACGAGTTAATGTGGATCATGATATTTATTAAAATCAATAGTTTTTCCTTATTCTGTTATCATTAGCTGTTTTGTAACAGCTGGCTAAGGAGAACGCAAGTTTCCATCTTTGCACAAGCTGATGGTCAATAGAACGACGAAGAATTGATAAAATGATACAAAAAGTGCTTCCGCAATGCTCCTTTCCCACCGATTATTTCCAAATCTGATTCCAAGACTGATTCCATTCTTCCTAGTTTTCATGGACCAAAATAATCAGTTCCTATTGAATCTTCCTATATGAAAATGCTTTTCTCGACTTTTTATAAATCAATAACATTTGGCTTTGTCCAAAAATTTCTGCAAAAAAAGCATATACTTTTAAGCCGTCATTATTCTACGATTAAACATTAGAATTTATTCCTTTTAAAGAATCGTAGATTACTAGGCGTTTTAAAATAGAATTAAACACACACACACAAAAAAAAACATGATTATGACGGAATTTTTTTTAAAAACTGAAAACTGAAAGTTTCTTTTAAAATGTTCATCAATGCAAAATGAAACCACAATAATACGGGAGATAAAAATATATTAAACATTTACTTCTGTTAAGAAGGGAAAGTATTTTTTTTTTTTTCGTTCCAAAGCGATTTCGTCTTTGGAAATTTTACCATATACCGCTTTTTCGATTTTTTGTCTCCATTACAGGGATTATGGATTAATAATACTAGTGATAACTGAAACATTTACATACAACAAAGATTCATTTAAAAGCATAAATATCGCAGCCTACGGCACTTCTGCATAAATGGAGATTATAAACTTGGGAAAAAAAAAAGACTAATATAATTTTTTTTGGTCAGAACTCTTCCATAAGATTAAAGATCAATGTTCTGTAGAAATTCACTCGAGCAGGGCCGGGTTCGGGCCGAAATTTAAATATTTTTCCGGACCGGGCCGAGCTCGGGCCGAAATTTTAACTTTCGGGCCGGTCCGGGCCGGGCCAATATTTCTTTCGTTCGGGCCGGGGCCTGGAAATTTCGGCCCGTGCAAACCTCTAGTATGACTCTACTTTTTTTTCTTTCCTAATAAAATAAAACAGCATATTTCGGAACTGTACTAATCCAAACAGGATCATGAGGCCAAAATTTGGGCCTTGCACCGCCGTATTGCATTGTTAAATGGCACTGCATTTGTCAATTATTTCCAAAATATAATGTTTAGTCCCTCATACAGGAGTTTAATGCCTTTAGGGCACCATTTGCAGATGTTTATTTTGGATATCGTGCTGATTATTAGCTGACTCAGTTAAATTTATTATGTCAAAACTTTATTATTCATGCATGGTACAAATTTAAATTTCAATGAAAAGTTCTCGGGTAATTTCCAATTGTTTCTTTAACCCTTTCGGGTCCGAAATATTTTTAAGTTTTTATAAAAAAAATACATTATTAAATTAACACTAATTATACAAATAGATTAATTAGAGTTTAACCTTTCCGGCGTGGTGTTCCTCAAAAATGTCAGCTAATTTTAATTTTACTGACACCAAGAATATTTAATTTAATTTTTTTCTTTTATAACATATCTGAAAATAAACAAGTTCGTATTTTTTAAAGAAGTCGTTTTTAAATTCTGGAAGAAGTTAATTATTTCAAACATATTTATTCTACGCCGGAAAGGGTTAACGAAAAGTTATTTGTATGAAACGTAACGAATTTTACCGTTTTGCGTACTATTATTGTACTATTAATTTATATTCATGTGACATTAGGCTAAAGAAAAGCTTTGTTTTTTTTAAAAAGTTGTTTAAAAAATATTATATTTCAAAAAGATTTAACTTTTATTATAACTTTGTAATATTTTTTGCGCTTTATTACTTATGTATAGCGAAATATATGTTTAAAATAAAAGAATAGCAAACGGTGCAAATAGAATTAAGCAAATATTTAGTACTATTATTATTACTAAATGTCTCAACATTAATGATGTCATGTAGTAAATGCATAAACACTTACCATCTTTACTAAATGTAATTAGTAAAAAATATATATATATTTGTTAAAACAAAGTAATACTTAAAAAAGACAAGTAATATTAATAATACACGAAACTCTAAAGAGTTAAATGTAATCAAAAAAATACTTTTATTAAATCTAATAAAAATTCTTATCTGATAGTAAATGCAAATTATCAGGAATTTCTGTAACGTCAGAACAGCATGACTGTGAAGGCGCGTTCAGATTTTTGAATCTGAATGACACTTTGTCTGTCTGATCATAACAGTCTTATAAATATGCGATACATTAAAAATAGCTTGGTATGTATAAAGAATAGTTGTCATTAGCTGTATAGTTTTGTTAAGTCTTCGAAAATTATAGAACATTCTCTATACAAAATACATAATGACCAGAAATCTTAATAGTAATTAAACAATTTCACGGAGATAAAAACGATCAGCAAAAACTAATTTACTGGCATAGTTTTTATTTAATCTGTTTACATGCAGAGTTAATTAACTTTAATGGCTTTTTAGATTTCATTTTATTTCTCTATATATTGATATTTTTAAAAGTATTTTAGCTTTCAGAATTAATTATTTCGAAAATAAACATCTATTTCCATATTCTAAGAATTATTTTTAATTAAATATTTAGTACATTTTGAAAAGAAAATTAATTTTAATTAATTCATTTGACGATTTTAATTCACAATGATGAAAAACTTTTCATGATTTTTGAAATCATACGTAATTAATTTAATTTTACTTTAAATTATCGTTCGAATGGTCTAGTTCATGAAAAATTCTTCTTTGAAAAGAAAATGAAACATTTTTTCTTTAAAAATATCAGCTATTAAAAATACATTTATTTTGACTGAATCTATAGGAATGAGTATTTGCAAAAGGATAAAAAAATATTAAAAAATATTTATTTGATTAAAAAAAAACTAATTAAAGGGGATAGAAATTTAAGTTAAAGTTAAAAAAAAGGGTGTTTAATGAGTAATCAATGCTTTTATCTTGTTAAAACAAATCTCTTTTCTTAAATCACTTCTTTTTATTTTGTAAAATATAATAGAAGTTTAATTTAAAAAAAAAAATAAAATAATAAGCTGAAACTGGCAAAATTTTTACGTTTAAAATCTCATATGCCATTTAAGAATTTTATTGCATTATATAAAACTTAAGTTCTGTGCTGTAAAAATTTAATGGTAAAGAATTAAAACACAAATGTTTGCATAAGAATAAGGAACAAAGTATCGCTCTAAAAATAGTGATGTAGTCGATTTCATATTTTTTAAAATCAAATATTCCAAAGTTGGAGAATATTTAATGGGAAATGTCTGTTTAAAACTTCCAAAATCTATTTTATTCTTTTTTCTTAAAAGGTTGCTTTTTCTTTCCAAGTTTTCGCAACCATTCCCAGCGCTTAAAAAAACGTCAGACTTTCTATAGTATTAATTTAGCCCATATAGCAAAGTGCAATTGAAAAAAACAAAATTAAATGCGTTTTTCACAAAATAATTAATTTTTGAATGGTTGCGTTTTGTATAAATTTTACTAATTAAGCTATGGTCTCAAAATATAGAGAGGAAATGATTAGGTATGCGAATAATTGTTTTTAAAATAATCTGTATAATTCATATTATTTGAAAAAACGTTGATTCTAAGAAAACGTCTCTTTTGTTTCTAAATTAGTGTGTATCAAAGCTTTTATTGACTGGAATGTGAATATGGCGAAAAGCTGCCGATTTTAAATATATTTAATAGTCGTAGCCGACAACATTTAAAATTTACCAATTTTTTTTTTATTGCATAAAACAGAAGTTGTCTAATGGAAATCTAAAGCGATAACTAGACAATTCATCAATAATCATACGCATAATGTGGAACTGAGATAAAATGTTGTGTGATCAGAATTAAAACACTCCTACTCTGATGTCCCCAGTGGGATAACTTCTTCAGGTATTTACGGGCTTCAAAACCCGGGTCCCCTGAGTGAACTTTCTCTTTTCATTTTCCTCTTATTCTTCTTGTTTTCCTTTCCTCTTTGTTTCACATTCGTTGTGGTTTACTCTTCGGAGGTGAGGGAAATTCTGCATGATCCAATATCATCTTGTATATCGGCATATGGATAATTGTAAACCACCCACGTGTTTGACGTGCATGAATACCCGTGTCCCTGGAAAGAAGGATCCTGCAGTTGAGGGAAACAAACACACTGCTTTGGGTTCTGCTTCAGGTAGACGGGAGGTGCATATTGGTCCCGTATACATCAATGGGCCGTCAGCTGACTTTTGTTACTGGCTTTAGGGATCAAGTGAGTGAGCAATTACTAGTCATCTCGTAAGGGTGGTGACTGACACAGGATTTTCTTGCTACCGAATAGGTCCTGGTTAGCACTTTTGCATGAATGTGCATCCCCTTGTTAGGCTCGTTAGTGGGTGGTGCGGCCGGAGCCTGAATTATTTTTTTTCCAATATGGAAGTTAAAAATACAATTCCTTCTATATCTCCCACGTAGAGAGCAACAAAATGTACAGAATATTCCTTTTACCCCTTTTTTATCATTCAACGTATTGACAGTCCTTTTTAAAGAGAACTTCACCTTTTCTTATTGCAAAAACATTTAATTCTGTTTTCAGTGACAACTATTCATTAAGAAATTTCACTCTGGCTATTTGCTTGTTGAGGTCTCTTCAGCTGCCCAATCACAATTAATCTCAAACTGTAATACAATAGGACCTTCTTTGTTTCATTTAAGGCACATCAAAGTCTAAATACTTACCGTAGTGTAATATCCGAACCTGATCTTTTACTGTCTACAAAAGAACTCTGACAGAATTTAAAAGATGAAAATGTTATCGATGCGCGTCGTATTACTATATGTCGAAACGAGCAAGTTCTTCCTACGACATAGATAATTCTTACTTTCAATAATCCTGTTTTGCCATCCAGAATTAAAGTTTCTTACCTAAGCTGCCCTGTCATAACTTATATTCCTAATCCTTTCCGTTGCTTCAAATTTCCGCTTTATGGCCTACTACTACGGACTGCTACTACCTGTCGTGGTTCCATTACGTGTCCGCGATGTGCGGAAGTGAGCCATGAAGATAACTCGTGTGAAAAGACTGAACGTTGTATAAATTGTATATGTAATCATGCCGTAAATCCCGTTTATGCCCATACTGGATCCGTAAAAAAGAGATTCTTACAATTAAAATAATACAAAATCTTTCTTACAATGAAGCTTGCAAAATTTTTGACTCCATAGCACCATCTGTTGGTGTTTTCTATTCAAGTTTACTCAAACAACAATGGAATTCCGTAAGGCACATTTGCATCCAAACAAATTCCTCTATTTTACTCCTTACTTATATTTTACTCCCAAATCCTTAATGTCTGTTGTTATTTTAAATGTTCCGCAAGCCAGAAATTGGAACGCTGGTTACCGTCCTCATAACCTGTTACAATAGAATACCAAACTAATCAATCGCAAAAATCTTCAGTTCAATCCAAAAAGTCGACCGACCACCAGAATATCCGAAACAGTTACATCCAATAAAAAAACTTGAACAATCTGCTTTCAATCTGCAGATACCCAATAATAGTCAAATTGTTAATCTGATCCATAAAATGAAAGAGAAAAAACTGTTCGGGGTTCTTTTCAGTGGCAATCTTCAGAGAAGAAACAGCGAAAATTATGTCATAGCTCATGTTGTCAAATTTGAAAGATCTCAAACAACTGACTAATTATGTGGAAGAAGCTACGAAATCTGATTCTTGTGACTCGAGTACTGATGAAGAGAATACTATCTATGAAGAATTTGTTCCTGATTAATTTCATACTTTTTTTTATTCTCTGCGATTTTAAATATTATTTTTATGTAGTATTTATACATTTCACACTTTGTTTATATTTTAACATTTATCACTTAATAACGTTTTAATGTTTTAAATTATATAACTTTTGTATTTTAACAATAAACTTTTGATCCTTTTTAAAATGTTCTTAATTATATATATCATTATTGTTTTCATTTAGTTTTATAATCTTTTTCATATCATTTACTTTTGGGTTACTATTTTTGACTTCCCTTTGGCGTAGAATGTCCCTGAAGGGACTTTGCGCCACAAATCCCAATTCAACCAAGCAACCCTACTATGACCTGGGATGATTGTCGAACTACTAAGTGGGTTCAAATTTTAGACTTATAAAAATACTTGGAGAAACGATATCAGAGAAGAAAAGGTTTTGTTCCTGGAAATTCAATTAAAAGCGGTATTCAGCTAAAAATATGTAAAAAAGGCGAAAATGATAATTTAAAAAAAACGCATCAGAAAAGAAATTTTCTTTATTTATTTATATTGCTCTTATGGTGAAACAAGGCGAAAAAATACCTTTTACAGCCATTCCAACTGCGATTTTGCACTGTAAGCACAAAAATGTTCATAAACCTGCACTGTACGTCTCAGGTATACAAGAGGATTAAAAGTGGAGAATTTCATTCTGATCAGTGACGTTGACAGAAGAACTTAAGAAACTTTTTTATGAAAACAAAGGAACTGTTGCAAGCGAACTTCGAAAGTTTTGATTACTTAAAGATTTGTCCAAAGGATGATTTCTTTCACAAGATCTCAAAATATTGATCGCTTGAATAGAGAAAACTGAACATTTTGGAATCCAGTCGGATAGAGGATACAAACCAGTCAAGTATCATTGAGGATGTTGCCACCGCTATCAAGAATCAAGGAAAAACGATGTAGGATATAGTAAAGAACATGTTGTGTTATGATGCTTCGTTCTTTTCCTGCAGTACAGTATGAAATGTACTAAGAAAAGTTATGCATTGTTTCCTATACAAAATCTCCCATAATCAACTATCACTGCCGCTCAAATGAATGATGACAGATCATTTTTCGATCATTTTTGTCCAGGGGAAACCTAAAAAATCTTGTTTAACCGAAGACATTTGGTAACTTTGGAGAAATTGGGGTGATTATTCTGGTGAAATTGGGTGATGACTGTTGCCAGATTGGGTTGGTTGGTTGATTAGGGTTTTATGGCGCAAAATCCCTTTAGGGACATGCTGCGCCAAGAACAAGGTGAGAACAAAAAGTTCAAAAAAACGTAATACAGCTTAAAATGTAAAAGTTAAAATGTAAAAATAGCATTAAAAGGCTGTCCTAGTATTTGTCATAATTAGAAAGTCAAGTTAGGATTAAAATCTGTCTCCAAATGTCAAAGTTAAAATCAAACAATGTCTAAAAAGAAGCACAAAAATATATAAAAACAATTTAAAAGGGTAAAATCACTGAGGTCTATATTCTTCAAAAGTAACATTTTCATCATCATCACTCGAGTCGTAAGATGCCGACTCCATAGCCTCCTCCACGTACTGATTCATCTGCCTTGGATCTTTGAGATTAGCTGTAGATGGGCTATGACATGATTTTCTCTGTTTATTCTTCACAGTTTGCCACTGTGAAGAACCCCGAATAGTTTTATTCTCTTTTGTTTTCTGGGTAGGTTTTACAGTTAGATTAGTTTTGGGTTTGTGGGAATTTGATGCAGATGAATCAGGTGTTTTTCCATTCTGAGGTTTGGTTATATTTTTTGATTGGCTTGATTTCTGTGCTTGACTAGTCCAATATTCAATTTTCACAGGTTCTGATGACGGTTTCCAAAGCACTAATTTTGGCAACACTCTGGTAACAGCAGTAGCGTGGGCATCACGGGTCTTTTTCTTTATAGGACTAGATGTTTTTTCAGGAGAACTGTTCTTAAAAGGAGCTTCAGTCTGGGTACTAATGTGTCTTACAGGTTTTGTTTGTTGCTTAAGTAAGCTAGAGTAAGAAACTCCAACAGATGGGGTTCTCGATTCTACAATTTTACGAGCTTCAGGGTAAGGAAGGTTTTGGGTTATTTTTATAGTAATGATCTCTTTTTCACGGTTCCAAATAGGACAGGAGCGAGAATATGATGTATGATCACCTTTGCAATTTGCGCAGCGTTCCTGTTTTTCACAAGTTTTACTGTCGTGGCCAACTTCTGCACAATGTGCACAGGTAACAGTGCCACGACATTGGCCATTAGTATTGGTATGGCCATAACGCTGGCATTTAAAACAACGGATCGGATTAGGGATATAAGGTCGGACTGGACAATTTAAATAGCCTGCTTTAATTCTAGTAGGTAAAATATGGCTATTGAAGGTTAATATTATATGTTTAGTAGGTGTCGGACGCTCCTCTCAGTCCACAAAACTTTGAAGAATGTCCTAGGTAGTTTTAGCTGCCACCACCGATATTAATGGGTGATATCGGTCACCTGCTGTGAGAATTGTGTAAAATAACACTGACGCTGTTAATGAACTAAACTAACAGTTTATTTAAGATATAGATATGTACACAAGAAACAATATTTACAACTATCTACAATTACAACTCGGATATAGATGATCCGGTTCAACATTAAATTAACTACAATAAACGTTGGTTGTGTACCGTTCAACTTATACTTTCTTCCTCACACTCAACGCACGTTAGATACGCTTTATCAGAGATTACTGCAGAATCTCAATACACAAGGGTACTAGGCCTCACTTCTCGGCCTATAACACTATCCACCGGGACGCCTTGTCCCACGCTCAAAATATACACCATCCAACAGGACCACAAATCCTGAGCGACCTATCGGTCTCAACGCCAAGCGAGAACTGTCTAAGCTCTCCGTCCAGAGTTGACCTTGTCAGAGATCTTCCTTCCCCCAGCAGGGCCTCTGAGTTCCTCCATTGGTTCAATTCCGCATACCAACCTTGAGTCATGACATCTACTGTTTACACATCACTCCAATAGCTAGATGACAGCTGAGGCACGCCCCGCGGCCATCACTTTCATTCATCAACGAGTGCGTCATCTGCACACCTGTGTCAACATCTGTCATTCGTTATTATAGAAAAGAAAGAAAGGTATTTCGAGCTTCACGGATACACAACCCACAATACATAAAATATTCAGATAAGGAAATGTTATTCCTTTCTAATTCAGGGCAGATGTCTTCTAGGAACCTGACACCCCCCACCTTAGCGGAAAATATGCCTCTTAGGGGCTAATTTTCCCCAAACATATAATAATATTACGGAAGAGTTCAATAGTCTCTTTGCAGATTTCTTCATTCTAAATATTACATAGGCATTTTCAGGTGTCTGAACATTCTCTACTGACATCTCTACTGAATCTTATACTAATACTACTATTGCATAAACAATACACATGCTAATTTACTATTATAAACACAAAACTTAAAAAAAAATATTTACACACACACAAAAAAAAAATTAGACATGTGATGACATCCTTTAAGGTTGTCTACTATTTTGACATTGATACTGATGGGCTAGTAACTGGTTGTTCTTCCCAGCTCTTTCTCTGTAGCCTCGAAATTGCATCAGCATTCAAATGTTGAACTCCGGGACGATGAGAAATGCTCAGGTTCCAGCGTTGCAAGGCTAGAGCCCACCTAGTGAGTTTGGGCGACCTTGGGGTTGTTTCCGTGAGAAATTTTAATGGATTATGATCGGTAATGACCTCAATTTGAGATCCATAAGTCCACTTTTCAAACTTCCGCAACCCGAAGAGAACACTCCAAGCCTCTTTCTCTATACTTGGCCAAGCACGCTGAGCCCCTGACAATTTCTGACTGGCAAAAGCTATAGGTTTAAACTGACCTTTTTCATCTTTTTGAGTAAGACAACATCCTACTGCAAGGTCGGAAGCATCGGCGTGAAGCTGATATTCCCGGCCTACGATAGGTGTAGCCAAACTCGTCACTTTACACAACTCATCTTTAAGAGTATTAAATGCTTTTTCTGCCCTTTCATCCCATGGTACAGTATTTTTGACATTTCCTTTGGTTAATTCGGTTAAAGGTATAGCTATCTCAGCATAATTTGGAATATAAGATCGGTAGAATCCCATTAATCCCAAAACTGATCTAACTTCCTTTTTAGTCTTTGGTCTCTTTAAGTCCCTTATTGCTCCGATTTTCTCCTCATCAGGTGCATGAGTTCCACCCCCAATAACATGACCTAAAAATTTTTAGTCAATTTCTCTCCAAATTTACATTTGTCTAGTCTAATCGTAAAATTTCTATTTTTCAACTCTTCAATGACAGCCCTGACATGCTCACAATGCTCTTCCCAGGTATCGGAGAAAATGATGACATCATCAATATATGCTTCTGCATACCTCCGATGACCTTGGAGAACCTCATTCATGTCTTTTTGAAACGTAGCAGCAGCCCCTGATAATCCAAAAGGCATTGTACGCCACTGATAAGTTCCGTTATGCGTCGTAAAAGCTGTCAGAGGTTTACAATCCTCAGCCATTTTAATTTGCCAATAACCCCTCAATAAATCTATTGAAGATAAATATTTAGCCGCCCCTGCGGTATACATAATTTCTTGGGAATCTTTCATCGGGAAGGTGGGAACCTGCGTTACAGAATTTAAAGCTCTGTAATCAATACACATTCTGACAGTTGCATCTTTTTTCGCAACGCAAACAATTGGATGGCTAATTTCAGCATTCGACGGTTCGATTAGATTTAATTCCAATAACTCCTGAATCTGCCTATCCACTTCCTCTTTATAAGCTACCGGCACGCTATATAACTTTGGTTTTTTCCTTTCTACACCCGGTTTCAGATCAATACGATGTTCCCCTACTTCCGCTGGTCGTACAGGACCCATAAACACTTCTTTATTTTCCCTCAAAATGGACTTTAAATCTTTGACTTGACTATTAGATAGCCCTTTTATTTCAAACCTCTCAATATCCCGTTCTATCTCTTGATCCCGGTTCAAAATAGGAATTTCCCCAACTTCTCCAAATTCCTCATCACCTTCGAAAACAATATTAACTATATTACATTTAGAGATAAATTCTCTTATCTTATTTTGGTGCACATGCTTCCTACTCCCGTCGGCTAACTCAACAATAAACGAATGCTGGTTTCGTTTTTCTACAATAGTTGCCGGCCCTTGCCACCTAGAATATAACTTATTAGTCGAATCGGGGATTAACAGTATTACCTTATCGCCTACTTCAAACGTTTTTTCCTTAGACCTTAAATTATAATGGTAAGCCATTCTATGTTGTTGAACCTCAGACGACAATTTTGCCTCATTTGCGGCTCTTTCTAAGCGGTTCTTAAGTTTATCCAAGTACTCATGAATCGGCGTAGTATCTAACTGCGCTCCCTTATTTTCTCCTGCCCATGACGACTTAAGAATCGATAACGGACCCTCCGGCGCTCTACCATATAATAACTGGAAAGGTGCGATTCCCGTCGTAGAATTTGGGACTTCCCTATACGCCCATAATATAAATGGTATTTGTTCATGCCATTTTTTTCCTTCTTCCCTAATCGTATGATGTAGCATACGTTTAAGAGTCTGATTAAATCGTTCCACAAGTCCGTTGGACTGTGGATACTGTGGAGTCGAAAATCTTGGACTAGCACCTAACCTTTTCTCAAATTCTTTCGTTAAGTCGGCAGTAAAATTGGTTCCATTGTCGCAGGCAATTACATTAGGAATTCCTGTTCTCATAAATATTTGAAGTAACGCCTCACACGCGGTTTTAGCAGTTAAACTTTTTAGAGGGATCGCATCCGCCCATCTGGTATGCTGATCAATTAAAGTCAATATATACCGATGCCCTTGTGAACTTTTAGGATCAATAGGCCCAATTAAATCAACATTAACAACCTGAAATGGAAGTTCCGGCCGCGACACTGGGGAAATAGGAGCTCTATCATTTACTTTAACCCCTCTAGTCAATTGGCACTCTAAACATGATTCACAAAACTGTTTAGCTTCTTTTGCCATTCCCTCCCAATAAAAAGAATACCTTATTCTCTGCAACGTTTTCTTGGCTGCATGATGCCCTCCAAATATCGATGAATGCGCTAATTTTAAGATTTCTTCCCTTCTTACCTTGGGTACTACTAATTGCGCTATAGTTTCGCCTAACAATTTCTCTTTATGATACAATAATCCGTTTACAATATAATAATCCCCTTTTTCCTTTTTAGCTAATTCCCAAGCTTTCTCTAATTCTTTACATTCCAACTGGGATTTCTTAAACATATCTGAGTTACTAACAATAGATTCATTATTTTCCTCCGTTTCAGTTTTTTCTGGATCCTGACTTTGTACATCTTGCGATCTCGCGTCTATTACGTAAACATTACAGCTATCGTTACTTACATCTTCCTTTTCATTCGAGTTATCAATAATAATTTCGGAACTTTTTAATTCTTCGGACTCTGTCAATGGCTCCTCAAAATTGACACCTGACAACTCATTAATCACCTCGGGATGTAAAATTACTTGCTCATTAATATTATCAGTTACTGCGCAATGTACTTCCTGATGAATAATATTAGTTTGCCCGAATTGCGGAATAGCTAGCGGTAGTTTAACTAACGGTGATTTAACAGCTTCACCAAATAACCCTTGTAAATAAATACTACCCGCTCCCTTTAATTTCTCTTCCGGTACTAAATCTTTATGAACAACACTAATCTCACATCCAGAATCAACCAATCCCTTTGCTTTTTGCCCATTAACACTAACCTCAATTTTCTCAAGTTTGTTTAATTTCTCACCAATAACATTAGTTTTCTGCTCGGCCTTTGCCGATATTCTAGCCACAATAGCCCCATTAGGTAACTCTTGATTTTCTTTCACCATAATCTTATTAACACCTGCTTTCTGGTTTCGCCCTTTATTGCCATTATTAGTTCCCTCATTACCCACTTTATTACAAAAACGTTGGTAATGACCTCTCAAACCACACTTAAAACATTTAGGCCCTGAAGCATCATTCGTCTTCTTAAACTCTGTTTTCCTATCCGGAAAAGAATTACACTCATTACTACCATTTTGCTTCCAACTACCCCTAAATTTATTATCCTCCCTCGGTCTCATTTTTTCACTGTTTACGTACTTATCTTTACCTTTAAAGCTTTTATGCGTAACCGCATAAGACTTATGTTTAGCATCAAAATAATTATCACACTCTTTAGCAATTTTAGGAGCTTCTAACCATTTACCCTGGTGAGTTAAACTAATATATGCTGCAGTATCCTCATCTAGCGTACTCATAAGCTTATCAGTAACTATTAACTGGTTGACCTTTTCATAAGTGTCCGCACCTCTAATTTTACAATAATTTTCCCACGTAGCTATTAAACGCGATACAAATAATACATGGGTTTCGTTCGGATTTCTCCTAGCTTTCCGGAAATTTTCTAAACATGCCTTCGGGGTTGGCTCATGTTCCCTTAGGACTAACTCCTTTAATTCCTCATAATTCTCCATTTGTTCCTTAGTGGTATAAATTAACAAATTATCCGCCTTGTCTCCTAACATATTTAGTAGAATTTCGGCCTGCTGGTTTTCCGGTACATCTTTAGTTTGGAATGCCCTTTCTAAACTGTTGAAAAATAAATTCCATCCCTCAGTCCCTTCTGGTATTTGATAGATAGAGTTTTAACACTTTTGATCAAATTTTCTATATTACTTTCATTATTAGATTCCCTAACATTAGAATTATTTGCCGAACCTTGAACCCTTAGTCTCTCCATTTCTAATTCATGTCCCATCCTCAATTTCTCCATTTCTAACTTTTCGTGTTTTTCTTCGCGCTCTAACCTTTCCTGTTTTTCTAACTTTTCGCGTTCTAATTTTTCCTGTTTTTCTAACTTTTCGCGTTCTAATTTTTCTTGTTCTAATCGTTCTGCAACAATAGCGTCAGATAATTCCTTAATAACCCCCTCGTCATACTCATCACTGTCCATTATCTTTTTCTTAAGCTGAATTCTGGTATCATCTTCCGCGAATTCAACACCCAATTCTTCAGCTATCACCTGAAGATCAACCTTTTTTAGTTTCAATAAGAAAGCCATACCTTCACCGATTGTTATTACCACCCCACAAGAATAGTTAAACCTACCAACTTAATATTTCCTAAATTTCTAACTTAGTACAGATATTTCTCCACTTATTATACTAATTAATACCATTTCAGATAATCCATGCATTTCATTTCTAATTAACCTACTGAATACTCTAATTTTTCTCAACCATTGATATCACACAATTTACTTCCAATAAAACAAAAAAGTAAAACAATAATTCGATTTGACTGCTATGCAATATAGATTCCAATATATACACTTAGATAACAACATACAACTTATATAATAATACTGATACGTTGAAATTGAATAGAAGTATTGATGTGAAGCAAAAAATCCACATAAAGAAAAATTGAAACACATGCATACATAAATTTCTACAATTATCCTCACTAAAATATTTCCGAATTCAATATTGGTTCTCACACTTAAAACAAATATACCGAAAATCTTCACTTTAATTTTTACTCACTATGGCTCTCTTTTGAGCCTTTTTTTTCCACTATGGCTCTCTTTTGGGCCTTTTTTTTCACTATGGCTCTCTTTTGAGCCTTTTTTTTTCACCATGGCTCTCTTTTGAGCCTTTTTTTTTTTCCTCACTAGTATTGGCCAATTAAAATTTTCATTTGCTTAGAATTTTCATAATGCAACTCTTAAAATTTAAACAGTATTGCTTCATTTAACAATTACTTTAACAATAATTTAGATTTAATGCATTAATTTAGTTCACTAATATCATTATAAATAGCATATCATTATCATCTCAAATTATTATGACCTTTCTTTAAAACAATAGCAATATGGTTACTAATTCTTTACACCTATCTGAACACAATTATTTCATTGCACATAAATTACATAGACAATTTACTTAAATTACTATTAATTATACAACAATACAATTTGGTTCGAGATGTCAGAAGAAATGAATGATCAAAACACCTTACCTTATACTTTATTTGCTGGATTACTTTTCTAATCACAGGTAGCTCCACGATGTAGCGGTAATATGGCACAACAGTTCAGTTTAGTTCTTTCTAATAAAGATACGCACAACACTTTAGTCCACACTAGACGACATGGCACGATACTTTATCACACCCTCGACGATCCGGCACGATACTTTAGCACATACTCGACGATACGGCACAACACTTTACACACATTCGACGCTACGGCACGACACTTTAGCATACAATCGACGATCCGGCACGATGCTTTAGCACATACTCGACGATATGGCACGACCACACGAGAATTCCACTGGATACTCTGGTATTAACAGACTGCAACACGGCTCGCTGGTCACTGGTTTCAGGCGATTCTATCCCACCGCTGCCACCAATTTGTCGGACGCTCCTCTCAGTCCACAAAACTTTGAAGAATGTCCTAGGTAGTTTTAGCTGCCACCACCGATATTAATGGGTGATATCGGTCACCTGCTGTGAGGATTGTGTAAAATAACACTGACGCTGTTAATGAACTAAATTAACAGTTTATTTAAGATATAGATATGTACACAAGAAACAATATTTACAACTATCTACAATTACAACTCGGATATAGATGATCCGGTTCAACATTAAATTAACTACAATAAACGTTGGTTGTGTACCGTTCAACTTATACTTTCTTCCTCACACTCAACGCACGTTAGATACGCTTTATCAGAGATTACTGCAGAATCTCAATACACAAGGGTACTAGGCCTCACTTCTCGGCCTATAACACTATCCACCGGGACGCCTTGTCCCACTCTCAAAATATACACCATCCAACAGGACCACAAATCCTGAGCGACCTATCGGTCTCAACGCCAAGCGAGAACTGTCTAACCTCTCCGTCCAGAGTTGACCTTGTCAGAGATCTTTTTTCCCCCAGCAGGGCCTCTTAGAGTTCCTCCATTGGTTCAATTCCGCATACCAACCTTGAGTCATTACATCTACTGTTTACACATCACTCCAATAGCTAGATGACAGCTGAGGCACGCCCCGCGGCCATCACTTTCATTCATCAACGAGTGCGTCATCTGCACACCTGTGTCAACATCTGTCATTCGTTATTATAGAAAAGAAAGAAAGGTATTTCGAGCTTCACGGATACACAACCCACAATACATAAAATATTCAGATAAGGAAATGTTATTCCTTTCTAATTCAGGGCAGATGTCTTCTAGGAACCTGACAGTAGGAATTATCTGACCATTTCTACGGATAGTGATACGGCGGACATCTACGACATTTTGATCCTTTAAGTTAGTTAGAAGTTCTTCTTTTGGGGAAAATAACAGATCTGGTTCAGATATTACACCACGACAAGAATTTAAAGTTGGATGTGCTTTAACAGATACAGAAAAGGTGCCTATTGTATTACTATTGGACAAAAATTATGACTGGTTGGCTGTAGAAACTTCAACCAGTAAATCCCCAGACTGTAATTTTTTGAGGGAATGGCCATCACCAAGAACAGATTGAAAGGTTTTAGCAATAACAAATGGTGAAGTTTTTTTTGAAAGAGCTATCAGAGAGGCTATCATTGCGTTTAATTACGAAAAATCGAGTAAAAGAGGAATTCTTTGACATTTGTTGCTCTCCACATGGGAGAGAGATAGATGAAAGAGAAGTTTTTCCATCCATATTAAGTGAAAAAGGAATTCGGACCCCGACCGCACCACCCACTCCCGAGCCCAACAAGGGGATGCACATTCGTGCACCAGTGCTAACCAGGGTCTATACGGTCACAAGACAATCCTATGTCAGTCTCCACCCTTAACGAGATGACTAGTAATTGCTCGCTCACTTGATCCCTAAAGCCAGTGACAAAAGTCAGCTGACCAGCCGATTGATGCATACGGGACCAATATGCACCTCCCGTCTACCTGAAGCAGAGGCCAAAGCAGTGTGTTGGTTTCCCTCAACTACCAGGATCCCCCTTTCCAGGGACACGGGTCGCCACGCACGGCCAACACGTGGGTGGTTTACAATTCTCCATGAGTCGATATACAGGATGTATCGGCCCATGCAGAATTGCCCTCACCTCCGAAGAGGAAACCACAATGAGAGTGAAACAAAGAGGAAAGGAAGACCAGAGGAGTAAGAGGAAAAGGAAAGGAGAAAGATCACTCAGGTGCCCCGGGGTTGTGAAGCCCGTGAATACCTAAAGAAGGTATCCCCCTGGGGGGGTTGCCAGATTGGGGACAAAAAAAAGGTCCCCAGATTTTTTAACTGTCACCGCTTTGTTGAAATATAAATATCACGGCATATTTTAAAATTGATGAAAAACTGTAAAAAACAAAGTGAATTATACTATTTTTAAAAAGTCGTGACAATCAAATAATCTGAATTAAAAGTCCCCAATCTGGCAACTCTATGACGATGCAAAATCTGCTTAGATGACAAACAAATCTGGAAATTTATTATCAAAACATCTAAATTATTCAAAGGATACCCACGACATTCAACATTTTAAAAATACAAAAATAATTAAAACTAACTGCAATAAATATCAAAATAGAATTTTTTTTAAAAAATTAGAAGATTACAAAAACTCTAAAGATAGCATGCAATCCACAAGACTATATGAGGCTCTAAATTGACTCAACAGTGACTTTCTAAAAGTTCAAATGGATATTTTGAACGCTAACATGAACTAATTCAGTTTCTTTGAAGTATCTACAAGACGGGTACTGCTCTTATTAACCTTCTATCCTCGAAAAATGACATATTTGACGAATCGTTCTATAAACGAATTGCCTTGTTGCGTAGATCTTTAGCAATTTAATGGAATTTGCACGCAAACTCCATAGCTGGTTGGTTGGTTGGTTATATAGGGTTTAATGGCGCAAAATCCCTTAAGGGACATGCTGTGCCAAAAACTAGTTAACTAGAAAAATAATAAAATGAAAATAAGCAATGAAAAAACCAATCTGGATGGGGTACCCCATCCAGACGTAGTCAAAGTCGGTAATGTTAAGGTTCTAAATCAGTAAAAACCAATGTCAGGGTAGGAAACATATCCAAATGTCAAAGAATATTTAAATGAAATTTGTAAACAAACTAAAGATACTATATTTCAAAATAAAATCCGGCATGTTTTAAAAAAGTAATGAGTGCCCCATGAGGTGTATCCCCAATGAGGTTTGTCAAATTAGATGAAGAAGTCTTAAAATAGATTCTATATAAGTGTCGCAGACCAGGACAGTCAGTCAAAATGTAATGAATGGTTAACTGATCAAAATGACAATGTGAGCACATAGGTGCGTCCTCTCGAAGTAAAAGATGTTTATGAGTGATCCTGGAATGTCCAATTCTGAGGCGAGTTAGAATGACATCTGTTTTCCTTGGATAGTTCAGAGGCCAGTTCGTGATAATAGGTTTAATATGGTGTAGTTTATTATTGTGTTCTAGATTCCAACTATCTTGCCACTTATTATAAATGAAGTATTTTATGAGTAGTTTGACGTCTGACAATGAAATTTTATAGTTTAATGGAATAAGAGCATGTTTTGCTGCTTCATCAGCTTTTTCATTTCCAGGAATACCTATATGTCCTGGTACCCAGCAGAATAAAATACTATAGCCACCTGTTGTCAAATTATTATAAAGCTCAAGGATGGAAGTGACAAATGGATGCTTATTAAATGATTTAAGGGCCTCAATAGAACTACTAGAGTCAGTATATATAATGAAAGATCTATCACGATGATGAGAGATGTGCAACATTGCTCTATGTATTGCAATCAATTCAGCAGAAAATACTGAAGTGGATGGATGAACACGATAACTCAGAGAAGTGTTGTCACAAAAAACCCCACATCCAACAGTACCTCCTCTTTTGGAGCCATCTGTGTATATATCAGTGTAAGAACTGTACTTTACTCGATGAATAGCAAATAATTGTTGGAAAACAGCAGGAGGCAAATTCCTTTTATCGAATCCTTTAAATGGATGGACAATGGTAATATTAGGAGGCTTCCACGGAGGGAACACATGCGAGGAACATGGACTCATCTCAGTATTGTTGAGAATGCTATTGTCAATTGCATTCCTGATCCTGACACCAAACGATGGAATGCGTGATGGACGATGCTGATATAGAATGTCATTGTCTGTATTTAAAATGCATGAATGAAGTGGATGACCATTATGTGAAAGAAGACGGTAAAACAAATTTAATGACAAGTTTTCACGAATGTGATGTAAGGAGGGCTCATTGCAGTCAACATACAAACTTAGAACAGGAGAAGTACGGAATGCACCAGAGCAGACACGAAGTGCGCTATGGTGCACAGTGTCAAGCCTTTTAAGAACATAATTACGAGCAGAACCGTAGATCTGGCAAGCATAGTCAATTTTAGAACGAATAACAGCGTGATAAATTTTAAGAAGCGAAGTGCGGTCTGCTCCCCAAGAAGTATTTGATAGAACTTTTATTAAATTTAGCAATTTATCCCATTTTGTCCGTAGCTGTAAAACATGTAGTAAAAAAGTCAGTTTATTGTCAAAATAAAGGGCGAGGTAACGAATACCGTTCACAACAGGAATTTGGTTTGGACCGATGAAAACTTCAGGATCTGGATACAGATCTCTACGTCTGCAGAAATGCACTCAAGATGTTTTGTCCTGGGAGATGATAAAACCATTTTTATTGGTTCATTGAATAATATGGTTTACAGCGTTTTGCAATTGTCTTTCGATAAAGCGCATATCTTGTCCTTTGCATAAAATTTTAAAGTCATCAACATAAAGTGTACCTTGAACGTTTGGAGGCAATTGGTGCAGGATATCATTAATCTTGATAGCAAAGAGGGTGACACTCAGAACACTGCCCTGTGGTACACCCTCTTCTTGTAAATAGAAACTGGAGAGAACCCTCCCAACCCGAACTTGAAAAATTCGAACTGCGAGGAAGTTCATAATAAAAATTGGTAGGTTACCACGGAAGTTAAGGTTAAAGAGATCACGAAGGATGCCATACCTCCAGGTCTTCTCATAGGCTTTCATCATGTCAAAGAAGACTGTCACCAGATGGTTGCGTTTTAAAAAAGCATTTCGAATATGAGTCTCTAAAAGAATGAGGTTATCAATAGTGGACCTACCACGTCGAAATCCGCCTTGAAAGGATGCAAGAGAATTATTAGATTCCAAAACATGCACCATGCGGCAATTGACCATTTTTTCTAAAAGTTTGCAAAGGCTACTAGAGAGTGCGATTGGCCTGTAGTTGTTTGGATCACTGGAATCTTTACCTGGTTTCGGGAAAGGAATGACAATAGCTTTATACCAGGCTTTATAGGAAACGTGTGTTCAGTCCAAATTCTATTATAAAAAGTGAGTAAGTTATTAAGAGAGGTGTTAGAGAGGTATTTTAGCATGGTGTATGTGATGCCATCGTGTCCTGGAGCAGATGAACGGCTCTTTTGTAAACAACTTTGGAGTTCTTGTTTAGTAAAGGGTAGATTATAGTCATGAGAATGGCGAGAATTAAAATTTATGCTGGTAGATTCCATTTGTCTTTTGTATGATATAAAAGGTTCTGGGTAGGAGTCTGATTTAGAATTCGATGCCAGAGTACTTGCTATAGTTTCAGCTATATTTTTGGGAGAAGCAATAGTCTGTCCATTATGTTTTAAGATTGAGATGCGGTTTTCTGAATATAATCCCATACAACTTTTCACTTTTTTCCAAAGGACTTTACTGGAAGTAATGGAGTTTATGTTAGAGACATACTGCATCCAGGATTCACGTTGACTTCTACGTCGCACTCTTCTAGCTTCAGCCCTTGCTTTTTTAAAAGCCAGATAATTGTTAATATTGGGGTAGCGACGAAAGATGCCCCAAGCCTTCTGCTGATTTTTCTTTGCCTTTTGACAATCGTCATTCCACCATGGCTTCCTGTGTCGCGGCATAGAGTGTGAGATTGGTATACTAATATCAGCAGCATTGATAATACAATTGGGTAATATTATCAAGCGCATCGTCGATGTCACCCTCTATCATATCGCATGTTATTTTAGCATTGTCTGTGAAAGTTGGCCAATTCGCCCTGTCATAGATATAGCGTTTAAAATAGTTGTTAGAATCCCTGTGGGGAGTAGTCTGAGTGATAAAAATAGGAAAATGGTCGCTACCATGCAGGTCATTAGAAACCCAGAAGTTCAATATGGATAAATGGAAGGTGAACAAATAATGAGATCTATAGTATGAAAGGTGCGAGTTGGTTCATGGAAATACGTATGATCACCATTATTGAGTAGGCATAAGCTATTGTCAGAAATTAGTTTTTCAATTGTATCACCACGTTGGTTATAGTCAGAATTACCCCATAGTTGGCTATAAGCATTAAAATCACGGAGCATGATAAAAGGAGAGGGGAGTTGGAAAATGAGATTATCAAGATCTGCTGAATGAATGGATGGATTTGGTGGTAGGTAAATAATACAGATAGTAATAAGTCGGTTTATATGTGCACGGATTGCAACAGCTCGTAAGTTAGTACTCAAATTAATTTGCGAATGAGGTACACTGCGAGATATAAAGAGAGCCACTCCGCCCGTGGCTCTGTCACTACCAGTAAAGTCTTTTCTGTATGTTGCATAGTTGCGTGATTTCGCTTTGTCATTAGGTTTAAAATGAGTTTCCTGAAGAGCTAAGCAGAGAGGTTGATGGTCTGACAGAATATCACGGATTTCATCATATTTGTTGCGATAGACGCGGCAGTTCCAAGATATAATATTAGTCATGAGGTTTTATACTTTCAATAAGGAACAAATTCTTCGAATACAGTGTTTTCATCGGCGTCCGAATCATTACTAGGACTCGTCCATAGCCTCGTCCACATATTGTTGTAATTGTTTAGGATCCTTAATGTGTTTTAGGATTGACCTGAGGCTAGAATTTTGCTTCCCCTTCCCCACAGTTTTCCATTTTAGAGAGGCTGGAGTTGAGGTTTTCTTTTTATTTGTTTGTATAGGGCTTTTATTTAGATTGTGTTTTCTGGGAGTATCAGGTTTTTGTGTTATTTTGGTATTCGTGGTAGGTTTTGGCTTAATTTGGGGTTGAGATGACTTATTGGATACAGCTGTCAATTTCTGTCGTTTATTCTCTAGATCAATTATTTTAACTGGTTCAGAGGATGGGGTATTGGTTGATTGGGTTACGGTAAATTTACCTTGTGGATATGAGAGATCAGTTTGAGTAGCCATGTGTCTTACGGCTGTTGATTGCTTCTTGAGTAAGCTGGAGTAGGTAATTACAACAGATGGGGTTCTATTTTCAACTAGTTTACGGGCATAAGGATAAGACAAATTCTGAGTAATTTTTATAGTAACTATTTCTTTTTCACGGTTCCAATTAGGGCATCTGCGGGAATATGCTGTATGATTTCCTTTGCAGTTAGCGCAGCGTTCGGATTTTTCACATAAATTATTGTCATGGCCAACTTCTGCACAACGTGCACAGGTAAGGGATACACGACAATTTTAGTATGACCGAAACGCTGGGATATAAATTAGCGGGTAGGGTTTGGTATATCGGGTCTGACTTTACAGTTTAGATATCCTGCTTTAATTCTAGGTGGTAAAGTAGTGCTACTGAAGGTTAGAATAATATGTTTAGTGGGAATTATCTGCTCATTTTTACGGATGGTGATACGAGTTACATCTATGATATTTTGGTCTTTTAAGTTTTCTAAAAGTTCATCTTTGGTGGAGTATAAAAGATCAGGTTCGGATATTACCCCGCGGCTTGTATTTAAAGTTTTATGTGCTTGTACAGAGACAGAAAAGGTGCCTATTGTAGTGCAATTTGAGAGAAAATGTGATTGTTTGGTTGTAGAAACGTCAACCATCAAATTGCCTAATTGTAATTTTTTGAGAGAGTGTCCATCTCTAAAAACAGACTGGAATGTTTTAGCTATAAGAAATGGTAAGTTTTTTTAAAGGAACAATCGGAGTGACTATCGGTACGTTTCACAATAAAAAAGCGGGTAAATGAGGAAGACAGTGCAGTTTGTTGCTCTCCACTAGGGAAAGAAATAGAAGGAAAAGAATTGTTTCCATCCATATTTAAAGATAATGAAATTCAGACCCCGGCCGCACCACCCTCTCCCGAGCCCTACAAGAGGATGCACATTCCTGCACCAGTGCTAACCAGGGCTCATACGGTCACAAGACAACCCTATGTCAGTCTCCACCCTTTACGAGATGACTAGTAGTTGCTCGATCACTTGATCCCTAAAGACAGTGACAAACGTCAGCTCACCAGCCGATTGATGCATACGGGACCAAATGCACCTCCCATCTACCTGAAGCAGAGGCCAAAGCAGTGTGTTGGTTTCCCTCAACTGCCAGGATCCCCCTTTCCAGGGACAAGTGTCGCCACGCACGGCCAACACGTGGGTGGTTTAGAATTCTCCATGAGTCGATATACAGGATGACATCGGCCCATACAGAATTGCTCTCACCTCCGAAGAGGAAACCACAATGAGAGTGAAACAAAGATGAAAGTAAGACACGAGGAGTAAGAGGAAAAGAAAAGAGAAAGATTACTCAGGTGCCCCGGGATTGTGAAGGTCGTGAATACCTAAAGAAGGTATCCCCCTGGGGGAGCGAACTCCATAGCATTGGGATGGTACGAAGCAAATAGAAGTTCATAGAGAAAATGAAAGGGCCTCAGAGACATACATAATTTGTTTAATATAAATTATGAATTTTCAGATTTGGTCAATTATCTCCAGAACTACTGGACAAATTTTAATTAAATTGGAAATGTACATAATTTGATATAATGCAACATATATAAACATTCAGCAGCTGTAATGAGCATTCATGATCGTATGTATGAATCATCAAAATCGGAAGGTATAAAACAGAGGTTACAATATTAAACCAAAAACTGGTTAATAGGGGATATGGTAGCTTTTAACAGTTATACAGCTCTCACAACGTGAACTTATCAGGTATTTTATGAGTTCATGTGTCATTTATTCTGACTCCTCCGTAAACTTTATAACGACCTGGTTGATTTTGGGAGATGGAAAAAGAGTTCTAATATTCTATCTAAGAGCATCCGAGACATGCTCTATATGGTTTAGATCAGGATATCAAGCTGGTCAGCCTACCCAGAAAATTCATCAACCAGATGAGTTCTTTCTTTGTGCGGGCTGTTGTCCCTTAAAATGCAATCAGAGCCAACCACATCTCTGAAAAGACGAACTTATAGTGGCAAGATATAATCTCTATACGTCACACCAGTTATAAAGTCTTTACCAAATACAGGCAGGGTGGGCGCCTGATCCAACATGATGCCTGTCCAGACTATCAAACCTCCGCTGCCATAGTGGTATATTTATCGGAAGTTGGAAGGCAGATAGCGGATTTCTGACATTTCCCATATGAAAGTACATCGAGAATTAGTGTTTAGGCTGAACAGAGACTCATTAATAAATAGGTTAGTCCCCCATTCATCCCTGGTCCAAAGCCGATTATCTATACATGATACTAAATTAACTCTCTTGTGTATCGAAATGGGCGGGATGCAGGAAGCAGGTCATATTGTAAGCAACCTTCTGCAAATAGAAACCCTTTAAACATAACTACCTCTGGATGCATAAAAGTAAAAAGTGAGCTGAGAAGGAGTTACATTCTTGTTATCCCTCACTGTAATTAACAAATAGCGATCTTAGTTGGCCCTCGTGGCTCTTGAATTATTTTGTCCAGTCTTTCTCAATGGTGTCAATGGATTCAGTGTCCTTAAACTTTTTTCAAAAATTGCGCATGACTTTGGGCGTTATGTTGAAATCTCTAGGAATTTGCATTTGATACTGCACTGTTTCCAGTTTTTCCGTTATTTTCCACTTCCTTCCATCATCCGAAGGTTACTGCTAAACATACATAAAACTTGTTTTGAGTTAATTATTAAAGGTACAAATGTTTTTTATTTTATTTTACTGCATTATTAAAAATAAAGTATTAGTTTAAGTACTTTATAATTGTAGTAAGTTGCAAAAATATCTTTCAGGCGACATTTAAAAAAAATAATGATTGAGCTCTTTATAATACTTTACGTTATAACGTATTTTAATTTTATAAACCATCCTAATCTGATAGGGGTAAATTTAATGTTATACTTAATATACCAGTTCATATAATCTAAATCGCTATTTTAAAAACAGATTTTGTTGCATGTAATTTTTTGATCCCATTATCGAAATACTTCCAAAGAAAATCATTATATATTTATCGATTAGCAGCATTTCTCATTAGCAGAAAACACAACACTTTTAATACGACATTGTGCAATATTTATGAACTACAAATGAATATCGCTAGCCCATGTAATTACTATCATTATTAGTTTTGCATTCATCATAGAAAATTGATCAAATAACGAGCAAAACCTATTTCATATTCTTTTACCTTTAATGCATGCCATCTGAAATTAACAATTTATGTACTCTGTCC